>JAZKJV010008303.1:0-555894 GCA_037367405.1 Ottelia alismoides | reverse complement strand
TGATCGCGCGCAACATCTTCATCGCCCTTTTGCGCAGCACCTGGTAACCCTCCTGGCGATCGCTTCCCGCACCTGGCGATCGCTTCCACACCTTCATCGCGCGTGAGATCGCACCTGGCGATCGCTTCCACACCTTCCCGCACCTGGAGACATCTTCATCGCGCGTGAGGCTTCTGCGCACACGCGACACCTTCATCGCGCGTGAGGGTACTGTGCGCCTCATCTGCGCCCTTCTGTAGCGCGAGGGTCCTCATCGGCTTTCTGCGCACCACCTTTCTGTAGCGCCATCCTGTAGCGCGCGAGGGTCCTCATCGGCTAGGGCACCATCTCATCGTGCGCGAGGGTTTCTACAATCGAAACCTGTGTGCGTGCGGATCGTAGCGCGCATAGATCCATGGGGATAGTTGCTTGAGGTCTACACATGCAACTAATCCCGTCTATGTCATTGTAGACAAATATTATCTATTGCAGTTCGCTCCAGTCTTCCGTATCCAGTATGTCAGAAAGCAAGGCAGATATCCCGTCCATGGGCGCATTTCGTGGTCCAGCGCCCATTGTCAAGATGGACGGTACGAACTATGAACTGTGGGCAATGCAGTTCATGAGTATGATGAAGTCCACGGGCAAGAAGCATATTCTCACAGAGCCCGAACCTGCAGAGAAGACTGGAGTCCATGCCTCATGGGAGGCTGACGACGCATATGCCAAGGTGTGGCTATCGGGCACATTGGCTATTGAGATCGCCAATGACATTCTACATCAACCCACAGCCAAAGACATGTGGGATATCCTAGCAGCGACATATTCTCAGGCGAAGAATGAGACCAAGATCCTGCAACTACAACATGATATATTCACAATTAAGCAGAATGGCCGCCCATTACATTCTCTTTACACATCTTTGAGAGGAATGTTTGAGAAGCTCCATAGCTTCATCCCTCTTACCGCCACACCAGAACAGCAGAAGACATACAGGAATGCTACGATGGTGGGTGTGTTTCTCGCTGCACTCGATCCAGAGTATGAGGCAGCACGTTCATAGATCTTGGCGGACTCGACTATTCCTCCCATGGAGGAAGCTTTTCACAGATTGAGCAGGATTACTGTACCTTCAGCAGCCACTAGTCAGAATCCCTCAGCCATGGCAGCCAACAGAGGCCGTGGTTCTCAATACCAGGGCCGTGGACGTATTCCTCGTGGAAGGGGTGGCCGCACTAGGCCAACATGCTCATATTGTCACAGAGTCGGCCATACTGAAGACACATGCTACTCAAAGCATGGATTTCCTGCTTCCGCACGAGCTGCTGAACAGATAGAGCCTCCGTCTGCTGCTTCACTGGATCAACGCTTTGATGACCTGGTTGCCCGACTCAGGGGCATTATCCCACCATCTGGCCCAGCACCGACTACAGAGAGTCATACTGATACTGCTGCCTCTGCCACTGCTTCTGCATCTACCAGTACTTCAGGTAGTACACTTGCACTCCACAGTAGTAGATCTCATGTACTGCCATGGATCATGGACTCGGGCGCCACACATCATTTATGTGGTGACCAGGGTCTACTTACAGGATACACCCAGATCCCTCCAGGACGGACAGTAGTAATTGCTGATGGCACGCATTCCCCTATCACTGGTCAGGGGGAGATTAGATTGACACCCTCTATGCAACTGAAGAATGTCCTACATGCACCACATTTTTCTATGAATCTGTTGTCGATTAGTCAGATCACGAAGGATCTTCACTGTCGAGCTATTTTTGATCCATCTTCTTTGATTTTTCAGGACATCCGTACGGGCAACGTGATTGGTCATGGCTATGAGCAAGGAGGCCTTTACCGTCTGAACCAGACCCCATTTGCTGGAACCACATCCTCTCCTGCTGAACAAGTATCTCCTCTCCTGTGGCATTTGCGATTTGGTCATTTACCGCTTCAGAAGTTGCGTCTAGTCCTACCATATAGTATCTCTCACACACCTATCCAGTGTGAGGCGTGTCAGTTGGGAAAACATCACAGGTCGTCTTTTCCCAGTAGTCAAGGTCGGAGTAGTAACTCCAAGTTTGAGTTGTTTCATGTCGATGTCTGGGGTCCAAGTCGTGTTCCCGATCATCAGGGACACAGGTTTTATATTGTTTTTGTGGATGATTTCTCTAGAGCATCATGGGTCTTTCTGATGAAAAATAAATCTGAAGCTGGAAATATTATTATCCATTTTCTAAATGAAATTCAAAATATTTTTTCTACATCTGTCAAGATTGTGAGAAGTGATAATGCCTTGGAATTATGTACCAACATTCTAGCCAATTACTACTCCTCAAAAGGGATTATTCACCAAACATCGTGTGCTCATACGTCTCAACAGAATGGGGTTGCCGAAAGAAAACACCGTCACCTACTTGATGTTACAAGGTCACTTCTTATTCAGAGTCATGTTCCGTACTCCTACTGGGGTGATGCAGTCCTTACTGCATGTTACCTTATCAACCGTATGCCTTCGTCTGTCTTGAATGAACAAATTCCTTTCTCACTTATTTACCCTGACAAGGATTTGTTTATTCTTACTCCTCGTGTGTTTGGTTCAGTCGCATTTGTCCATCAATTGTCGCCCGGTACTGACAAGCTCTCTCCTAGGGTTGTCAAGTGCGTCTTTGTGGGGTACCCCAGAACCCAAAAGGGGTACAAGTGTTTTGACCCTGTGCGTCGGCGGTATATGATCAGTGCAGATGTTACATTCTTTGAATCCATTATGTATTTTTCAGAATCCGGGAACATGCAGCCACCACCATTATCTCCTGATACCGTATTCATGGCACCACCAACATCACAGCCGTCACCACCAACATCACAGCCGTCACCACCATTACCACCACCACCACTGCCGCCGCCGCCACCAACAATATCCCCGTTACCATTCCATTACACCCGGCGGCCGAATCAAGCTCATGGTCCTGACCAGTCAACTAGCTCGCCTATGGTATGTAATGAAAATATTAATGTTGATGGATCTGACGACATTTCTCAGCAGGATGCCTTACAGGAGCATGGTGATACCACAGAGGATCTGGATGTTCCAATTGCTCTACGCAAGCCGAAGAGAAGCTGTGCCAAGTATCCAGTTTCAGCAGCAGTTTCGTTTGAGAGGCTATCTGGACCATTCAGGACGTTTGCATTGGCACTTTCAGCTACGGATATTCCACGGAACCACCATGAGGCTTTGCAGGATTCTCGATGGCGGCTAGCAATGGAGGAAGAGATGGCGGCACTTCAGTCTAGAGGAACATGGAGCTTGGTTACTATACCACCGGATGTCAACCCGGTGAGTTGTAAGTGGGTATTTACAGTGAAACATAATGCAGATGGCTCCATTGACAGGTACAAGGCACGCCTAGTTGCAAGGGGATTCACACAGACATATGGAGTAGATTACCTTGACACGTTCTCCCCGGTGGCTCGTCATTCCACTCTGCGGATCCTCTTATCAGTTGCAGTTACTAGGGACTGGCCACTCTATCAACTGGATGTGAAGAATGCCTTTCTGTATGGCGACCTGCAGGAGGAAGTCTACATGCAACAGCCACCAGGTTTTGCTGTTGAGGGGAGTGTTCCAAGGTTTGCAGATTACATAAGGCTATCTATGGCCTTAAGCAGAGCCCCAGAGCATGGTTCCAGAAGCTGTCAGACCTCTTTGAGAAACAAGGATACAAACGTTCCAATGCTGATCATTCCTTGTTTGTACAGAAGACGGCAAGAGGTATTGTTGTAATCATGGTTTACGTTGACGATATCTTGATTACAGGTGATGATGACCAGGGCATTAAGCAGGCAAAGGAAAGGCTGGGGACCGAGTTTGTCACCAAGGACTTGGGAGTCCTTAGATATTTTCTGGGGCTGGAGTTTGCCAGAAATCCGTATGGATTAGTCATGTCACAGAGGAAGTATGTCACAGATCTACTGAGTGAGACAGGTATGCTAGGGTGTCGACCTGCTACGACACCAATGGACCCTAGCATGAAGCTGTATGATGATGACACAGAGGAGGTTGACAGGAGAAGATACAGAGAGCTGGTAGGCAAATTGTTATATGTCACGATCACTAGGCCAGACATATTATTTGCAGTGAGCCGTGTGAGCCAGTTCATGGAGCAGCCACGTCAGGTGCATATGGATGCAATACACATGATACTTAGATATCTCAAATCTTCTCCAGGTAAAGGTCTGCTATTCAAGAAAGGAAAGGGGATTTCTGTCTCAGCATGCGCAGATGCAGACTATGCAGGATGTCCTAAGGATAGGAAGTCCACCTCAGGGTATGCGGTCTATGTTGGAGATGCCCTAGTCTCATGGAGGAGCAAGAAGCAAACTGTGGTAGCTAGATCCAGTGCTGAATCCGAATATAGGGCTATGGCCCAGGCTACTACAGAGATGATGTGGGTGAAAGCAGTGCTGACAGATTTATGCTTAGATATACCACTTCCTATGAACTTGGAGTGTGATAATCAGGCTGCTTTGTTCATTGCAAACAATCCTGCATTCCATGAACGGACCAAGCATATTGAGGTGGATTGCCACTTCATACGTGATATGATTCAGAAAGGATTCATTACCACATCTCATGTTACTTCAGAGAACCAGACTGCAGATATATTCACCAAGGCATTGTTACGTGGCCCGTTTCAGAAGTGTGCTTCCAAGCTGAGCATGATTGACATCTATGCTCCATCTTGAGGGGGAGTGTTGACGCATATTTAGTTATTGTGTCTTTTTTGCTATTTTATTTTCTTGTTATCCTCTTTATGTAATTTACCCATAGGCTACTCTCCTATATAAGAGAGCCTAGGGCTATGGAATAAACATCTCATTCACGTTTCCCAACAGTTAGATTAACTCATTTTTAACCCTAGGAAGTTAACTCTAGATGTGTCAATTTAACGGTAGGGTTCGTGGGGTAAGACGGAGCAAGTTTACAGGGTCGAGGGAGGAATATCGATGTTTCAAAGGTCGTAGAGGTCATTGGCAAAGATTATAGGGTCTGCCAGGTAAAAATCCCAATTTTTTTTGAATTTTTTTCCAGCTGTTGGATACAAGAAGGGTTGGATTAACCCAATGATATGGTAGGGTTAAGGGAAAAATTAACGAAGGGTTATGAGTGTGAGACGAAGTGACTATCCAGGGTTTCTCGTGTAATTCGCTATTAAGCAGGGTTATGATTGTTATTGCGAAATTACTCAGGTTTATGGATGTAAAAATCCCTATTGTAATCTTAGACATAACCATAACCGCATTATTCTTAGATAGATAATCCGGGAGAATATTATCTTATCCCATATAAGGGGACCTATCTCTCGTATTTGCATGGCCTAATTATGGGATCGGGAGACGTCGATGTCGAAGAATGCCTAAATCCAAATGGGACAACACTATTCTTCCAATATAAAAGCTTTTTTAAAAGAAAAAGAAAAAGATCAAATTCAAGCATAAAATGGTCAGAGAAAAGGAGTAGCTTAAGTACATGTCGGAAGAGATAGGACTCGTTGGTGGATTTGGTCCGGGACTTGCGAAATAAAAGTATGTATAGAGATCATGGGTATTTGGTGGATTTTATTCTGTTAGAACTGCTTATTTTGTTTTTGAAATACGTGTGGGAACTAAAAGTCAAAATACAGGAGTAATATACGGTGGTGGATTTTATTCTGAAGAGATAGAACTGCTTATATGAATCCAAATAATATATATATATAAAGAAAAAAGTGATAATTACATCCGCCAAGATTTCAAAGAGGGTCGCAGCATGTTCTAGTATATTTTCATAATAAAATCTCCCTCTCTCAAAGACCACTCCATCTCTAGCTAACCACACTGACCAAATAATTGCGCATGCCTTTGATCTCCCTTCTTCTGAGCCGGACAACCTTCTGTTAACAGACTCCCAGAAAGAATTCCTATCACTCCATTGCAAACCAGTAATATCCGCATTTTGTCATACGTCTACCGAGCCTGGGCACCTAAAGAATAAGTGATCTATATCTTCTATATGCACTCCACATCTTTTACATCCCTCCTCTGCACCTGGAAAAATCCTTGCTCTCCTTGCCGCAATCAAGATCCACTCTCTCCTTATCCACCAAAGGAACAACTTCACTCTGGATGGAATCCTCCAGCTCTAGATCCTGGCACAGTCCCTCGAGAGCTTCAAATCCATCTCCGTTATGAGATTTGGCTTTTTTGAGCACGGCGATCATGCCCATCAGGTATCGGAGTTGACCTCTCACATCTAGATCTACCGGTTGAGTGATGGCATATGTTTTTTCTTTTCTTTTTTCCTATCTATTTATCGATGTGCCCCCTGAGTGATCTCTCAAGCGACCATGCCACAATAAGCCGAGGTGGTTTAGTTTCCGTGGCAGGCGTCGGGTGATGCTTTTCTCCTTCCATGTTACCTCTGTTATTGTTCGTTTCTCCTTTTTCTCACCATTTGCGATGCATCTCCTTGTTGGGAGTTCTTTGTGCTCCCTTTAATGAGAGCATAACTATGTATGTTCCTAGTTCAATATGATGAATGACTGATTTCACCAGTCAAAAAGAAAGTGCATAGGATACTAGATAGGGATGAAAAGTTCGTAAAAAATTCAACTTGATTGGCAGCAGGGCCGGCTTTGAGGGTTGTTTGGAAGTGCAACAGCCTAGGGCCCATGAACTTTAAGGGGCCCATTTTCTTGCATGTTGAAAAATCTAAAAAATAGTCCCCTTAGATCTCCATCTATCTCAACATTTCTATTGTCAGATTCCCAATATGGAAAAGATGTTTGCTATTCCCACGAAATCTTCTACTCAACGGCCACATTTTATCTTTTCAAGCAATTCTTAATTTAATTCATCACATCCTCTCTCTTTCTCAATATCTTTGTTGTTATGTTCTCTCGATCTCTCTCTCTCTCTCGGAAAATTTGAATGGGAACGACACTGGTAATTCTTTTGTTATTATTATGTTATCATATTTTTAAATATTCTATTCTTTACTTTTTCACAGTTCGGAATTCTTTCAAGTTTTTGGGACTACGGCTTTGCATAGGGATTTATTGTTAACCAATAGCGGGACACGCATGCATTGTACATCGAGGGACAAATTTCATAGCATCGGACGGATTGTTAATTGAGATTCAATGCGGCTAATTGCATGCGAATTAGTATAATTGTGTGATTATCAACAACGGATGTAAGATGTGTGATTTTCTATTTAATCCGTCTCCTATATTTTCTGGATGCTGCTAAAATCGAGATAGATTGTAAAATGTTTAACTAATATATAACATGCATTGCATTGGGAAACCAACAGATATGGCTCTAGTTTTTTTGGTAAAATACATATAGATACAAGATAACGAGACATATGCTATATTGAATTATGTGTGTATATATATATATATATATATCCTCTCTGTATTCATAAAATAATAGCGAGTTCAAATACCCACGTAGTTGTTGCATTTCCTTGTAGCATAATGACTTTAGGCTATTATTTTCCTTCTTCCAAAGAGATAATGAAAACAATAGCATGGATTGTTGTGAGTGTTGCAATTGTACATTGAAGATTAATTGAAGGGAGGAAGTTGTTTGGATAGTAAACCATTCGCTTAAGAATGATTTTCTCTAGTAAGGTATTTATCCAGCAGTAATAGCGTGAATCTCATGGTAATATAAGGGTCGTCCATGAGGGTAGTTTACAAGTGCAATGACCCAAGGTTCCATCAACTTTAGGGGTCCTTTTTACATGTATTCAGCCTTTATTTTTTAAAAAAAATATATGTCCTAATGAGGCCTTGTAAATCAAAATTATTAGTAAAACAACGCATTGAATATAAGCAATCGAATTTTACGATGAAACAATTTGTTAGAAAATGAGCTCTTATGGAATCAATTTTTTGATGAAATAACTCATCAAAAAATGAGTCCTTATAGAATCAAAATTTCAGTGAACAACTCAATGCCAAAGTCATGGAATTATATAAGGGTACACTGTTCATCAAAATTTATAAGGGCCCATTTATTTTCTTTTGCCCAGGGCCCATGAAATGTCAGGGACGGCACTGATTGGCAGGGTATAAATAGTACCTGTAAATACAAAACAGTTCCTTAATGGGATCGAGATATCTTTCTAATCGAATATAATTCCTCAGCAAGAATTACATGCTGATACATTACCTAATTTCTCGCAGAAAAAAAATAAGCATTGACTTGGTCTCAATGCAATGATCTAAGAATGGTACTGGTAACAGAGATGGATGTGCAACTGCAACTTTCTGGTGTAGAACTTGACAAATTTTTTCACTGGATGTGCTAATTACATATAGCTAAATTGAAATCAAGATAACTGGGATATCAGAATAATGCCAACAATATGATATATTGCAGAACTCCATGATCATTGGAAGTTGAGGGGAACACAGTCCAACCGGTCACTGCGGCACTCTTCTATACTTATACTTCATCCAGTATGCAGCTTTCCTGTGTACCGACCTTCAAGATTTTATTCACAGTGGAGGGTGTGAGACTGTAAGATAAATGAGACTGATGAGGGCTTTGTGCATGATGCGGTTGTAACCAAATGCATGTCTTCAGATTCAGAATCATGGCTGTTTTGGGGGATTCAATAACCCCTTGAATCAGGTAGAAGAAGCTCTGAAACTAAGGGGTATGAGGACGGCCCCTGCTGATTTTCTGAGGGTTGGTCTTTGCCACATCTACCACTATCATCCAGCCGTTGATGATCTGCATATTACAACAAGGTAATAAGTAGCTTCACCCTAATGAATGCATGGGATTTGATACTGATAAAGAATGGATCGCAGCATCAAACCTTTCCATTCATTTCCTTCAGAGCTGCACCGGCTGCTGCTTCTGTTTTGTACTCAATGAAAGCATAGCCTTTGGATCTCTTTGAAATCTTGTCCATTATTACTTTGACTGTGTAGAAACGGATATTTAGTGCATCATCTTTGGTTAGGCAACCGCGAGCCTCAAAAAGCTACTAGCATAACAAGCGTAAAATATGTGTTTACCTTCAACTAGTTCACCAAAACCTTCAAATGCAGCTCGCAAGGTTTTCTCAGAAGTATAGAAGGAAAGTCCTGTTAACAGAACTGTCAAACATCCTGGAAGCTCTTTTTCACATGAGCAGGAATACATCAAAATGCAGGAAAGAGGATCCCTATCGGATGCAACATACACAAAAAAGCGGGCTGAAATGTTGGGGAAACAGTAATAACAGAAGGCAAAAAAGCGGGCTGAAATGTTGGATATATCAGGAATTTTGGGAACTCCCCCTTGTTTACATGTCCTGTAAATGGGTCAGGTAGAAGCATCGCCAAAAGAATAAAGATAAGAAGATCAAGGATCACAATCTTAGGAACCAAAATAAGACCGATAAGAAATTGGATTCAGGTCAAATACTTGTTAAGCAGCTTGTTAGGCATCTTATACAATACAAAGAGCAAAAACAAAAAGGTATTCTGCTGATCTTGCTAGCAGAAAGAACTGAAAGTTCATATAAACTGTTTTTGAGAACATGGTGAGTTGGCACAGTCAGTCGCTGCTCATCTAAAAGCTATGTTCATTATTTATTATGAAAGGTCTTACAATTTTTTAGTTACTGGGTGAAGAGATGACCTAATTTATTTTGTTACTATTCAGCCATCTACATGACATAAAACCCGATTTATTTGTTACTCCATCTAAATGACACAACCTCATTACTTGGAGAAAATAACTTAAAACATGTTATAACACAATGATCTTACTTAACAGAAGTAGGTAATCGACAACATTAAAATCAGGAAAAAGATGACGGTGGCAAGTTAATTGCATGGCAATCACCAGGCAAAATTACCTGTTACAAAAAGTCTTTTCGTTTTTATATCAGTTATCTGATTAGATTTTGAGGGATCAAGCACGCCATCTTCTTTGTGTGGTATTGCAATACCTGCATGATTCAATTAAATTTTGACATAAGTATTGGTTTTTTATTAAACTGATGCATTTGAACAACAACAACAAAGTCTTTTTCCACATTAACTAGTCTCGGCTACATGGATTTTTTGCCTCCATTATAATTTGAGACAACAAAGTCAGTAAAAATAGGAGAAACATGCATCATCTATTTTACAGAGTTTCAAGGTGGGAACCTGAGAGGAGCATGACCTAATCTGTTTCCATGTGAGATCTCATGCCTCCAACATGCATAGCATATTTTTTTCACACACAAAAATATGCATAGGCTATTTACTTGCATTGTGGCCTCATCTTCTTTGTATCAGGCTGTTGAAATCAGAGAAGCGAAAGCGGAATCGATAAAATAAGAACAATAAACATCAAGAACACTTGGATTTACGTGGAACTCTACTCCCTAAAAAGCGGGATGAAACCACGGGAGAAGCCCTTATTAGAATTTCTCAATGAGTATAGGGGGCGTGGGGATCTTTATATAGGTGCTCAAAGGAGAATATTCTATAGAATATTCTCTTAACAAATAGCCACATAGAATATTCTCTAACACTCTCCCTCAAGCTGGAGCTGAGAAAGCTGCAGCTTGCAACAAAAAGAAAGTATACAACACATCTTCACACGATACATCACAAGAACACATGTTCGTTGCTGGTAGAGGACCACGCACGAGGATGGGTCTGCGGCTTTCAGGTCATCGGAACGTATCTCTGTCATGCATGTAGAATCGCTGTGATATCAGGTCACCGGAACATATCTCTGTTGCGTCTGGAGAAGAATCGCTGCAGAAGAAGTCCAATGCGGGGAACTGATCGGGTCGTAAAACAAGAAGTAAACGCCTCGACGAAGAAGTTGATGCTCGGTGAAGACGGATGATCTGTAGAAACTGGAGTGATGGTCTGTCAGTCATAGATGGACAGTTGTGAAGAATACATCTCTGACTCCTCATTTCTCCCATACTTGATAGAATAGGAGCATATAGCATCAAGTTGGGAGAAACAAATGAATAACATGCATTTTTTAAATCATCCTTTTTTTGTGCTTCATCATTCTTTTCTTTTGTTTTTTTTGCACAATTCACATTTTTTTTACAGCTTTGCAAATCTTTTTTTTCAACCTTTGCGTACAGGTTTTTTTTACTGTACGCGCCTTTTTTTTTGCAAAATCAGATTTTTTTTGGTAACAAAGTGTGCATCCCCTTTTTCTCTCTACTTTTTTTAATACCAGGCCACTCTCCCCCCCCCCTTTTTTTTAATTACAGGCGGCTTACTTGGTAGCAGCCCAACACGGCTGTTAGTTTCCTTTTTCACTAAATTTTTTTAAGACCAGGAATCTGGGCTTATTTAGGGTTCTCGTACTCTCTCATCACTAAGCGCCGCCCCCCGTGGGGTTTTATCTTCACGCTGCCTCCGCTGGATGCGGCAGGAGCGTCGTGATGGCGTGAGGAAGAAGGCGCGATGCGGACTGGCAAGGAAGATTCGTCGTGAGGCTGGAGAGGCGCCCGCTAGGGCTACGTGCCTGGATGCCGTGCAAGGGGGGGTCTTCCCACGCGCTGCCTGCGCGCCTGGATGCGAGGAGGGTTGTGCACGATACTGGAAGGCAGTGCTGCTGGGAGGAGTAGCTGATGCGGTTGCGCGAGGAGTTAGGACAGTTGGTGGTGCCCCATGCCGCCGGGAAGTCGGAGAGGCGTTGCTTGGAATCGCCAGGAGGATGCGCGTCGATCGGCGTGCCGTTGTGGGAAACTGTGGCTCCTCATACCGCCGCTAGGGTTCAACAGAAGCCACAGCGCGATGACGGCACAGGGGCTCCAGGGAGGAGAAGGTGCCGCCAGTGGGGGTGCCTCGCGCCGCCTACACGAGGGCAAGGCGCTGGATTCGAGGACGATCCGCGCGAAGAGGATAGAATGCTCCATCTACGCATCTTGTGTCGCCTGCGCAAGGAGATAGGGGCGGCGCAACATCTCATTTCTTCTCTCGCGGCAGCGTTAACTGAAGGTGTTGCCGCTGCCTGGAATGCGCGATGGAGGGTGCTCTGCCTGAGCATCGAGAAGAATATGCATCTGGATGAGCCCTCAAAGGGAGAAGTCCTCTCTTCTCTCGAGGACTTGGAAGTTGCGCGAGTCTTGCCCACACGGGAGACATGCCGGAGGACCGCCGTCGTGAGGAAAGCGGCCGCCATCGCCTGTTGTAAGATCTGGAAGGAGCGCCTTCGAAGAAAGATGTGCCGGGCTTCACCGTTAGGGTTTCTATTGAAACCCTTTGGACCGAATCATCAACAAACAGTAATATTCTTCACCTCATAAGTCTTCATGAACATAGAACTTCAAATACGAATCTCGAAAATAAAGAACTTGAAATCCTCAAGAATCAACCCGCTCTGATAGCATGTTGAAATCAGAGAAACGGAAGCGTAATCGATAAAACAAGAACAATAAACATCAAGAACACTTGGATTTACGTGAAACCCTACTCCCTAAGGAGCGGGATAAAACCACGGGAGAAGCCCTCAAAGGGGCGGATATTCTATTAGAATTTCTCAATGAGTACAGGGGGCGTGGGAATCTTTATATAGGTGCTCAAAGGAGAATATTCTATAGAATATTTCCTATAGAATATTCTCTTAACAAATAGCCACATAGAATATTCTCTAACACAGGCCTTGCCAAGATAATAAGAGATGGTACTCTATATTCCAGCAAGGACTGGATAATTAATACAAAAATCATTTTCTCGATCTGGATTGTTTCATGGTTCATTCCTAATAATATGGTAAAAATTTGTGAAAGAACAGATCTATAAAAAAACAAAAAGTTTGAAGATGAAGATATAAAGAAAGCAGATAGAGCCTCAAAAAAAAAAAAGAAAGCAGATACCCCCCATCTTCTACATACTTGTGTACAACTACAGAGTTAACTTCTCTTACATAAATGCCCCTCTACGCCCCTCCAATAAAGCTACGGAGATTTTTCATATTTAACAAAAGCTTTTGCCCTGTGATTCTATGTCCGTCAATAAAAAATGCTCACTGATCCTGACATGCATAGCAGTATGTACGTTGTTATGTAGGATAAAAGAGTATTTATATGGTAAGGAGTATCTGTGAGAGCGTATGGGAATCCATTGGAAAAACCCTCTATACATAGTGCATGTATGCTTGTGTGTGCATGTGCATGTGCGCACGTGATTTTGTGTGTGTGTGTGTGTGCAACTGTGCATGTTGGTGGGTGGGTGTGTGCATGTGTGTGTGCGTGTCACTACAAAAAAGCATAGCATCCAAGTAAGAAATATTGTATTTGAATTTAAATTGCATGTCAGGAAGAAAAGGAGAAAAAATGACCAAAAGCTGCTTGCAATTACCTCCATAATCCTTATATTGTGAGTCATAATGAAGATCTGGACGAACGAACATGACCCCCGGCACAACTGCCATCACATTTGATGTACATTTACTATATATTTTTTAAATACCAACTGAGATCTAAGTTGGAAATAACTTACCAGAGAGTTCCTCGGCGCAATCCTCATCAATATGGCAACAGAAACCAAAATTCTTCTCCCATGATATGTTATATATGCTGACTTGCGCATCTTGTTCACTGTGCAACGATTCCTCTTCAGAAACAAGGGATGAAAATTTCCCAAAGAAATGACCATCTAAATGAAATCCATGTGCTTACTTCCCCAAGACCTCTGCTAGAATATGAGTGTAGTAATCAACCATATTTGCTTTCGTAACTACCTCAACCCCTGGTTTCTCCATTTGTACCAGCCAGTATTTACCATTACCTCCTGAACCAGATGGCATAAATTTTGTAATTTGGCGATCGGCTCTTCCAAGCTGATCAAGCAATGAGCTTGAGAAACTGTAATCCTTGCTTGATTCTGGGGATGCATCTCTCCTCACAGACAAAACATTCGGGAGACCTAAAGCACTGATAAAATGAGTATATGCAAACCCACTCAAAGTGTTCAGTGGTTGGGCAATGTGCGCACCACCAAAGTAACTGGATTCAAAACAGTTGCCATTTCTTTTAGAAAAAAGAGAGAGAAAAGAGAAGTCTATCAATTAAAAAAAATCCATTGACCTATTAATCTAAGTTATCTAGACATAACTGCCCGCTTTGGATTGCTATCATACAATACAACATAACACCTTTCATGTTATTAGGTTGTATTCGATATAATGCAAAAATCAGATTTTGAAGAACTCAGGTGAGTAATCGAGAATATTAGGTTCGGAATTCTTACATTATGTTAAATATTAAATTAGTAAATATAAACATTTTATATAGCTAAGTAGATTTGATCATTTACAGGAACGATATAACAGAACAATTGAATTCAAATAAAAATAATGTGTAAGAATACTTTTAATTAAAAAAATGGTGAAGCCTTCTCCCACTTTAAATATGGTAGGGTACATGAGTTCTTACTCAAATCCATGATGAATGATCCGACTATTTTGTACGCTAGTTGTTAGCTACCTAATGCAACCCCCACAAGGAGGGATTTGAACCATGATTTTTGGGGCAGTAGACACACTGCACTGCCACCAAACCATTGAAGTGGGTACAATGAATACTTTTAATTAACTTTAACAAAATTAGAAAAATCCATTTATATGATATCAACAAGTCATTAGCCACCCGACTAGTCAGCTAACTATTGATCGATCAGACTAATGACTGTATAGAGATAATTCTATTCCGTCACCCCCACCCCCATAAAACCACATACTTAGTCCGATTAATAAACCTAGTCAAATGACTTTTTGTGGTCTCATTCTCAAACTTTTCTATCAATGTGATCCGACTATTTTGTACGCTAGTTGTTAGCTACCTAATGCAACCCCCACAAGGAGGGATTTGAACCATGATTTTTGGGGCAGTAGACACACTGCACTGCCACCAAACCATTGAAGTGGGTACAATGAATACTTTTTAATTAACTTTAACAAAATTAGAAAAATCCATTTATATGATATCAAAAAGTCATTAGCCACCCGACTAGTCAGCTAACTATTGATCGATCAGACTAATGACTGTATAGAGATAATTCTATTCCGTCACCCCCACCCCCATAAAACCACATACTTAGTCCGGTTAATAAACCTAGTCAAATGACTTTTTGTGGTCTCATTCTCAAACTTTTCTATCAATGTGATTGCATAAGAACAAAGTCAACATTATGAATCCAAAGTAACTCAATAAAGACCCCATTTAGATAGCCACTGTAATTCCATCTTATCCTTTGATTTTGATGTAAGGAAAAAAACTATTCTTTTTTATGCAAAAAAATTGAGTCATTTTTAATGCAAAAATACCTATACTTTGACTGCATGTGTTTAAGGAAACGTAAAAGATATCCAAGATTCCTTCTTCCTTTTTTGATAAAGGAGTGTACACCCCATTATTTAATATATATTCTTTTTGAAAGAGAAAAGGGCATCCACCATTAAGGTTTGTGCTCAAAAACATCACCATTAAATCACAAATTTACAAGTGCACGGCTATTCATAGCCAAAATCAATTACTTTATTTAATATTAAATAATACTAAATAGTACTATGGTAAAAAATGAATGATTAAATGATCTATGTATGTGTGGCAAACTTGCTCATAGCATAAGAAAGTGCCCTGCATGGTGTACCTCTGGTCCTCTGCTATTGATGTCATATTTTGCTAACTTAACCCAGTTAACAAGAGAGACTCCCACCGTGCTCCTGTGGTCCTGTCCCTACCTCTCCACTGCATGTCTCTTTCCCTCTCTGCTCCAATTTGAGCATCATCACAATCTACGTCCCTCTAATTTACTCCTCCTGTTTTGGTGTCTATTGTATTAAGGAGGTTAATGAGTGCAATCAGAGGCTATGTGGAATTTGTAGAATTATTGCTGATCTCTTATATGAAGGGTGGCAAGAACCTTAACTTGCAAGAATCAAATCAGATTAATTGAGTACAAGGAAGGATCCAAGATTGATTGCATGCTCAACAATGATGAAGTCTCGAGGTCGGATGAGGTCAGCAAACTCAAAGCGGACTCGGCTCAGAGAGGGCTTCCAAACCCAACTCCCTGGGCTAATGACCAACCTCAAGACAAGTTTTCGGGTGCGTTCCCTGATAAGATAAACTCGAGCCATGATCAAATGGCTTGACAGATCAGCTCAAATTCAATTTACAAAGGGGCTGGTGAACCAAAATCATCGAGTACACGAGCAAGCTCAAGCCAAGTTTTTAAGATTGTTCATCCAAACATGACGAGCTCAAATCATAGGCTAGTTTCAATAACTCAGCTCAAACTTAAACTTGTGAAAAGCTCAGTGTGGATAGTCACACATTGGAAACTCATAAAGTGTAAGTGTGTTATAGAAGCGGAGGAATACTATTTGATAACTTGATCTGAAGTATATGGGTGGTTGTCAACAGGTCCGCTTGGACCTAACCCCAACAAATTGTCAGGGCAAGTTTTCCTCGATAATGGTCCGGAAACCTAAGCCCAGGACATTACACTTAGAAGCCTAACTCACCAAGTCAATGAACACGCCCAAACCAACTTTAATAGATGTTCCCCTAAGGAGGCCAGCTCAAACCTCCCTATAAATAAACCTCCCTAACCTCGAGCACGCATTACGCATATCCACCCAAGAAAGATGCCTTGCGCCTAAGATTTATCTTTTGGACTAGCAACTACGTCCCAATGTGCTTATCATTTGGAAATCAGCTTATGTGATAAAATGCCATTTTGTGTCAGTCTTGACAATCATGTCAAAATGATTTCATCGTGTTAATTACGGCAGCTGATACCGGGAACAACATGGCCTCAGAAACAACAGATTCACGATATTTAAAAAAAGGCACCCCAATATTATCGAAATCGAGAACAGGAGAGCATACTCGCAAGCTGGTTTGAAGTCTCCTCGTCGACGTCACAGCAGAATCCGAAGTGGTTCTGCCACGACGCGTCGTAGATGCACGCCTGCGCCTCCCTCTCGCTGCAGATGTGAACACAGCAGAAGAATTAGCAGGAAAAAAATAAGAAGAAAAAATGCTGAGCGGTGGATACAAATACATGAATTGATGAGTTTACCTTCCTAGGACTTCGGCCAACGTGGCGACGTAGTACTCGATGACCTCCGCCTTGGACAAGGCGGGTGGCCTGTCCGTGAGCACTAGCCAGTGGGTGGAGGGCGAGGAGAGGAGGGGCGCGGCGGAGGGAGGCGGGGAAGCGCACGCGAGGGTGAGGTATCTGGGGACGACGCGAGGGTGCGGGGAGAGGAGTGTGCGGAGGGGAGGGGAGGAGGTGGAGGTGGAGGGGCGGAGGGTGTTCATGGAACTGGTGGCGCAGCAACGGCAGCCTGTGTGAGTGCGGAGGCGTGTGGATAATTTGGATTCCGGATGGAAAGGCCTCAACAAGTCCACATTCTAACCTGAGAACTAAAACAGTGAAACCTGACTTTTTTTTTGTTTTTACATTTATGCTCTTAGGTGCATTTGATTTGTGAGTTATCCCGGGGTAATCCGGAGAAGAATAATTTATTTTTGTATTTTGGTGTTTGGATAACGGATTTTGATTTTGGGTTGAGAGGTTATGTTTAGGGATGGGCATTGGGCTGGGCCAGTCTGACCCAGCCCGAAACTCAGCCCAGAAAGCCCGGTCCAGCCCAAGCCCAAAAGAGGATTGGGCCGGGCTTGGGCCTAAAATGTCGGCCCAAAAATACTTTGGGCCGGGCTTGGCTCGGCCCAACCCGACTCGGCCCAAGGCCCAGCCCGTTCGAGGGCCCGAGGAATGGCCCAAAGTTGGCCCGAGGGTAAAGCCCAAGATCCAGCCCGAACATGGGCATGGGCCTTAGACAAGATGATTTTCTTACAAGGTATATTATATACGATTGTTGAAGTACCGATATGGCTACAGTTTAGCCATTGATTTCTCATTGGAATATTACTATTCTTTAGCCATTGTTATAGATTCAAGATATGTGCAAACTTAGTTGTTTCTGTAGACATCTTAGATTCTTATACATGGTTTATAAGCTGCTTTAATGTGGACATTCTTATGCTTGTAACTTCTTTTTTTGCACGTGATTTAGGGATGCGTAATCCTTCTCTTTAATGTGTAGCATGATCCATTATTTCCATATTTCTCGTATTGCGGTTTTCATGATCAAGAAATGAACCAAGGCTTGGGCCGGGCAGGCCCAAGCTCGACCCAAAGGAAATGGGTCGGGCCTGTGTTTGGGCCCAACAACACCCAAATTTGCGGGCCTAAGCCCGACCCAAGGCCCGAAATATTTAGATGGGCTTGGGCATGGGCCCTTCAGGGCCCGGCCCAGCCCGGCCCATGCCCATCCTTAGTTATGTTGTGATGTGATTGCACTGAAGTTTGGAAAAGTAAGTAGTTATTGTGATGTGATTATTTTGAAGTTTGGAAAAGTGAGTAGAAGTTGAGTAGATTATAATTTTTAGATGATATAATATATTATTTTTTTGATAGAATGGATGGAAGAAATGATTTATTTAATGTATTAAAAAGCGAGGGAGAGTGACCCCTACAGGAAAGAGAAAGTGTGGAAGAGAAAGTGTGGGTTTTGGGAGAAAACCCCCCAGGGGAAACCCCCTTGCCGAACGGGATCTTAATTTTTGCGATTTCATTTTTGCCTCTACTTTTTTTCTCAACATCACTTATGCCTATACTTTCTTGCACAATTTACATTTATTATATCCTTCAGATTAGTTGTCGACCTTTCCCTACCCAAATAGACGTCCCCTCCTCTTTCTTCCATGCATCCCTCGCTTTTGTTTTCCAATGTTCACCTTTAAAACATAGCATAATCAATCAAAAGCCAACTCTTTCTAGTCCATATTCATGGAAATGGGTTACCCTATTGATTGCTCTGAGCTCGCCATCACAATCTCATTGTCTATCTCATGATCTCCATTCCCACCTCCGGTGTCTCCTTGCATAGATCCATGCCTTCTTCAGCCTCCTTGACCTCCCCTGGAGGAGGAGAGTTGCGCAGTGTGCTTCTACGAGTTCAAGAATGGGACAATGTGTGAGGCATCAAAGAATGCCGTTACATGTTTCAATGTCAATCCTCGACCTTGGATCAACCTCGATCGTTGCACCTTTCCCTCTTATCATGTGACACTCCTCACCAGCGAGGAAGTAGAGGACGAATTCTTGGGATGTTGGGTTTGGTGAATTTGCTCCATGGAGGAAAATCTACTAGATGTTTCGGTTCTACAAGTCCTTTGGGTCATGAAACCCTGGGCAACAATGATGGTTAAAAAAATGGCCTATTGGCCACGGTAGCAATAGTGAGCGTGGGCGAGAAGAACGCGACAGTTGGATAATGGCAATATGATGATGGCCAGAGAGGGCAGTGGGGGCATAAATACAATAGAATATTTCTTAACCTGACCTAGGTTTGAGCAAACCATGGCTTGGTCCATCTCATAGGTGGTCAAACTAACGGAAGGGCATAACACCTAACGATACAAAAAATATATGGGCACAACTGTTATTGCACAAAAGGTAGGAGAAGTGTAACTCTAAAAGCTCATATTAGCATAAGTGTAAAAATCCCTTATATTTAAATTTTCCTTACATAGGAACATGATCTCGCTATTCAAATTAGAAAATTAAAGTTGTAAGTTATACATTGATCCATCAAGAGGGAGAACGTGGAGAGGGGAGGGGAGAGGAGTTAAGGTTGAACAGGACAAGCCGTATCAAAGAACATTATAGAAAATGTAATAGCTAAATCTCCAACAAGATCTAACAAAAAACAAAATAAAAGCCAAAAACAAGGAGAGAAGATCATCTAGATGCTATAGGAGCAGTCCATAAGAGTGGTCCACGTAAGTGTTGACACTCCAATTAAACAACAAAAAGGATATCACAATCACATGAAGCAACATTTAGATCAAAGGGGTAATGAAGGATCATTGTTCTGATCAATTTGCTCAAGAGTCCTACAAGTACCAAATTATAAATCTCTCAGAAAATCAAGAAGAAGCAACTTAAGCCCTAGAATAATCTTTATAGACTTTCACGAAGAATTTTTGAAAATATGCTTGCATCTTTCTTTCTGTTAAAATCACAACAATGGCAGTACCCAAGCACGAGGAGAAATTTCAACATAGGAAATAGAAGGAGTGTAGAGATAGAATGATGAACTTTGGGGGGAGTGAAAAATGGATCGGATATTGTTATTAGAGGGAAGATCTGCTTGCCAACATAAAATCTCTGTGTTTGATGTTGTTTAGAGTTAGAATGTTGCCATGCAAAAAGGATCTACAAGAATAATGAAACTTTAGGTGGAATGAATTTAAGATCCAATGATAGAAAAAAGGATCATTAACATGTCATTTGCCAAAAAAATTGGCAACAATAATTAGTAGAAATGCCATTCTTGAATTACAAGTGGATACACTAGGTTCTTTCGATTGAGTTTTTGTTTGAATACATATAAGTTAACTTGACGGGTACCTTTGTTTTTCTATAGGATGAGTTGGCAGATAATTTATTTTTTTTAATTTAGTATCTATATGGAAGGTTTTTGATTAGGGATTTTTTATTGACATGAGTTTATTCAAGTTTGGTGATGATCGGTTAGTGAACATTTTAAATGGTTTAAAATAAATAAATGATATTATAGTCCTATCATTTCATTTATTTTCAAATTTTTCAATTTTGTTTGTATACAATCCAAAAACCATTATATTTTACTAAAATTACAAAATAATATATAATATTTGTCTATTGTTATTTTTCTAATATAAGTATGTTATTAAATATTTTGTATATACCCTTAGATGTAGGATTTTTAGATTTATAACTAATACATATTCATTCATAAGATCTAAGTCAACTAGTGAAAATTTTAAAAGATAATGTATTTTAGGATAGTTATTGTTGACCATGTTGATTATTTTTTTGTACGCATGTCCTTATATCTTATACAAATCAAAAAAAAATCCATGATCTTTGTCCAATTTCGTGTTGGCTAAATGATTTATGCAATCAACTACCACGAAAATTGTGAAGATGGAGAATCGCAATATGATGGTGATAGGTCACCTCTCATGACCAACAAAGAGAAAAAATCATCAAGAAAAGAACATAGATTATAGAACCCCTCTCAGTTTCCTCTCTTTCCTCCGTGTGTATGTCCTGCGTGTTTGGTGTAGATGTGATCCCTTTACTCATACACACACTAAGTACAATGCTCATACTTTCATTTCTCTACTAGGAAATTACATAAAATACAAAGTCCAATATTATTATGTTTATGAGCATGATTTCTTTTGGTTCCATTATCCTTGTGATTAACTTTTAATCCTAACAATACCCCTATTGAATTGAATTCCATCGCGATCTCCACGTCATTTTGAGTCTACACTAGTTTGTCCCATTTAATTTGCAAGCTCCTCTCCCAAGATTTCACTGTCTTTATGTGTCGAGACCTATTTCTGCATAACCTCAATGTGCCTCCTCTTAGAAACGTCACTCATCTGTTGTAACTGGAGAGTTTATCATCATCCTTGAATAGATTGAATTGTACTCATTTATATTTCTGGTACACTCATGCAATGATATGCCAACAACATGTTTCTCTCTTCTTATACTACCATTCGATGTGACACAAGAGCTCTATCATATGTCATGACAATCTCCTCAAGCTTATACACCTTGTTCGACATCCTCATTCCTCGCATCACCATGCATGTCATTCCCTCGCTTTGAGAAACATATCCCCCCAATAATAACTCGATATCCTTGTGACTTGATCATTCCCAGTGAAATCAAATTATTTTTTGTTATAAGCATGTGTTCGACATCTCTCAAAGCTTATCTTGTCTCATAAACATGTTTTATTACATCGCTCCAACTCCTTTTTATGAGGTGAATCTCTCAGTTGTTCATCATGACCATGCAATTAACACATTATTGGTATATATCGTACTACGAGATGGATAAGCATACATTATCTGAACATATTGAGTACATAAACCATCATGAATCTATTGTTGTCTCTATTAAGCAAGCTAGCAAGTTGATGAACGCAAAATTTGCCTCTTTAAGAATGAATAATTATCGTAGTATAGGAGGTAAATTCAGTTCGTCAAAAACCACAAACTTTGAATGTTGTGGAATATTTTACTTGGCAAGTCTACCAAGTTCGAACACAGGGAATGGTGATTCTTAGTTGCGTGGTCTTAAATTAAATTAATTAATTAATGTTTGATTAATTTCTATTGTTGAGAGAATATACAATGCAATGATGGATATGCAAAGAAAATAAACAGAGACTATTATGCCCAGGATCTATGAATTATACAATTCAATCCTCAATGAAATTTATTAATTAATTTCTCAAGCAGGTAATCCAGATCGAAAGATATTATGTCCAGAAATATTTATCAAAATAAATCCAGTAGCAGGTAGAACGTGAATATTCTGAGAGACAATCCTGCAATTTTACTTGGATAAGACAAATGATTCTATTGATAAATCATTACTTTCTAATCGAAGCCTCAATAAAATGATCATGTAAAAGAATGAGAGATCATATCTATCCTTCAAAAGAGCACCCCTGTGTAAATTGATTCATCAATTTATCCACGAAAATGCAATACAAATATGTCAAATTTTAGCCTACAAGGGTCAACTGAGATCCTCAAAGAATAATTATCAATAAACCACCTCAGATCTATTCACAAACTATGTTAAATGGTAGATCATGAAAAGAGCTTCAAAATGACATATTATATGCTAAAAACGGAGTTCGTATGAAAAAAATATGATAAAATGAAGTTTCAAGGACTAAAATGTAAATAAAATAAATTTTCTCTTGCAAAGAGGTCCCTAAAGGGGCTTATCTGTATTTTATAAAAGTTGGAAGGGCCCTCTATTAATTTTCCCCAAGCAGGGGTATTTTTATAATTGCTGGAACTCCGGGGGCGTCGATGCAATTTTTCCACCGCGCATTTGCGTTGCACGTGCACCAGCAGGTTCGGTTGCAGAGCAGAGGGTCGGTGTCCGGAGCTGTGGTTCGGGGACCCGAGCCTAGGGTTCAGATGCTTAGCCTCAGAGCTCGGATGACGAAGCAGAGGGTCGAGGGCAAGGCTGTGGCTCGGTCGACCCGAGCCTAGGTGGCGACTACTGAAGCTTCGGGGAACCGAGGCTGAGGCTTGGTGGCGGATGGAGGCTCGGATATCCCGAACCTCAGGTGTGAAGGGGTGGCTAGGGGGCCCTCTACGTGGCAGCACAACAACCGTTGGATCAAGGGCTTCGCCCGATCCAACGGCGACTGTACGTCGCAATGGGGGGCGGAGCTCGCCGGTACTAGCCTTACATGCAGGGGAGGCGCCTCCGCGCGGGGGTGGAGATGCTCGATCGGCGGAGAGCGGAGCGTGGTCGGCGAGACGGCGGTTGCGCGGGCAGAGGGGATGGGCGGAGGTGAGGCGGAGAGTGGTCTGGCGCGAGGGGGCGGCGGTGAAACTCGAACGGCAGAGAGCAGAGGAGTTGGGTCGTGGTTTGTGATGATGCCTCGGTCGGTCGACACACGACCGACAGAGGCCTGGGAAGGCGGTGGCGATGAGCTGCGGCCGAAGGCGATGGCGGTCGAGGTGGCCGGAGGGGCGAAGGCCGGCTGCGAGCTGGGACGCGGCCAAGGAGCTTGGCGGTGGTCGGAGAGCCTGCAAAGGGGTTAGCCCAAAACAAAGGGGAGGGGAGGGGGGGAGGAAGGGTCCCAGCCTTTGCAAGGCCGGCGTAAGATGGGGTTGACGGAGGATTGTCGAGGACGGAGGGGGGTACCTGAGGGAGGAAGGGGTCCCTGCTCGAGGCTTAGGAAGCCGAGCTCAGGCAAGCTTGCGCGCTTGCAGCAACCATGTGATGGCTGGATCGCGCCACCAGGAGGAGTGTGCCGCTGTCACCGGCGATCATGGAGAAGGGCGGATGCGTGTAAGGCTGGCGAGGGTGAGTTTTATACGATGAAGGTGGTGAACGGTTACGCGCCAGGGGGGTGGTGAACGACCATGCATGGTGGGCTTCATGGCCGTGCATGGCGGAGGAGAACGATTGTGCGTGCGTTGGGTTCGGGGAAGAAGACAGGTGACCGGGGTCGGCTGGAGAGAGATAGTGGGGGTGCCACGTGGCAGCCCAGGAGCTGCCACGTGGCGCCCCAAAAAATTGTCAAAATTTAAAATAAAGAGAAATAGAAAAGAAATAGAAAATGACCTCAGATTGAAAATTTTCCTTCACGAAAGTTGCTCGTCTCGTCGAGATCTACAACTTTCATAAGGACCTGGGAGTAAAAGAGGTCATCTGTGAGAAGTAGTATTTTTGGTGGTTCTCCATGTGTATAGAAAATCGGGTTTTGGGATTTTGTATTTTTTTGGTGATTTTAGAGAGCATAAAAATTATAGAAAAAAATACGATAAAAATACATGATAATTAATTACATACTAATCCATTTTTTTGGATTTTTAATAAATAATAAAATAGGAAAATAAAATAGAAGTGAGAAACACACAATTTTTGTACAGATTGACAACGGACACTTAGACTCAGTCAGTTTCTTTGATTTTAGTTTTACTCTGGATTTGAAATTTTATGTCACTTAACAAAACTTTCATCAAAGAATGCAAATGAAGAATAAATAAAATTAAAAGGGTTAATTAAGCACATAAAAACTCATGTCAAAAAATAGCAAAAGTCAAAATGCGCAAAAGAGGCCCAAAACCCAACTTTCACAAATGAGCTTCGAATTTTACGAAATTGATCTTGTTTTGAAGGTATTTTAAATGGGTACTTTAAAAGTAAGTAGACCAAAATCGGACACTGTATGAGGAGATATGCTCATTTTAGTCTGTCAGATGTGAAATTAGACTTTAGGATTATTTGACACTTATTGGAGTTAGAAACTTTTTTGTATTTTTTATCTAATAAAGTTAGTAATATCTACACAATGGAGGTAGTTTTGGGTCAATGAGTTAGTATGAATTAATTAAAAATAGGAGAAATTAGTGGCTTTTTGGGCTAATTTACACTTAGGATTTTTAATGCAATTTATGCATGATGAAATGCAAATATTATTAACACATGCATGAATGCTAATAATGTTCTATTAATGATTAAATGCAAGTGAATGATGGAGAACATGGCCTAAATGACTCAATTTTAGCATGATTAATACGAGATTCATCACAAGTCTCCCTTATGGATGGTGGTAGTGTTGAACATATGAGCCACGACAAGCCATTATGTAATAAAAATTATTGCAGATCATTTCTTAATCTGAAGTTAAGAATAATTAAATTGCATATTAGGTCCTTTAGTATAATGAAAGTTATGTATCATGGCTATTCTTGATATCATACAGTTGTAGGTTGAGGCATATAGGCTGGTGCATGGTAGAATAATCTAAAGCATTAGATTGAGGACTCAACCAACCGTCAAGTGATTATCAAGAAGGGAACTCCAGTTTGAGAAGGCGATGGCAATCCTTACTTCAAAGGTTGACATCCAACCAAGCCTCTTGATGCATGTCCTTAACATAGGAATAGAGATTCAGAGGTATCATATGTGTTAAGTCAAAGAGTTGACTTAGCGAGATTGAGATAACCAAGACCTATATCGTAATCTATCACGATATAGGCACTCATCCTCTGACTGGAGACAAATATGTTACTATATGTCTAAGTATGTAAATTAGGCAGACCATTAGGTTGATGATCTAATCAAAGTATATATACTAGCAAACTAGTGTGCATACGAGGTAATATGAGTAATACGATCTCTCAAAGGGATCATATAGGTTCATTATTGAACCGAAAAGATATGAGCATACTCATAAGATATTAGGATAAACCAAATTTCAACTTTAGTCATCTTATATTGGAAATAATGCAGGATTTGAAGGTATGATATATGCTTTTCAAAAGCATATAATTGATACCAACTCCCAATGATCGAATGAGAAACTTAACGATAAAACCCTGAAGGAGACAATTCAAATAAGATCAGACCTTCGGGTTTATTCAAGGTCTTTCATTATTGCAGATGTACATGTATTGAGAATACGCGAGGGGTGATGTGATCTTAACCTATTGTATAAAATGACCCTTCCATTCCGAAGGAGTGATGAAGCATGTTTGGATTTTAGTTACTCCACTCAATATACTAATTATTCAATCTTATTCCAAATATTAGACGTTGATCTGAATGTGAGTCAAATGCAATGAGAAGATTGAATATTCTGTCTGACTTGATCATACATTTTGGAGAGGTCTTCTAGATCTAGATGTGAGATTAGATTTCACTATCCAAATTAATAAACATGGTTTATACAATCGCCCGGTCCTTGTCTCTAAATATCGGAGAAGAAGACACATTATTCTTGAAAGAGTTCAGGAATTGTTCCTTTATAGACAATATTTGAGAAATGGAAAATAAAAAGAAATAATCGTAGTTAAATTGAATTTAATTCATATGTAATGTGGATTGTGGTTCACATTATATAATCATGTGTGGAGATATAGCTTAGATAATTAAATCCATAGATAACATAAATGTGGATAATACTAGTCTCAATAATTATTGATAATGTGGGTATGATCCATAATAAAATAGAGAGAATTAATCATGAATAGGATTAATAATTTAAAATGTTAATGTGACTTGGATTCACATTGAGCAATTAAAATTAAATGTAAATATGATTTACATTTAGTATTGGATGGATGAATATGATTCATAAATATCAATGGCCTTTTTACAAATTGTCACAAATAATGTGAAATTATTTGGTGATATTTTATTGATAAAATACTTATATGAATAATATTTAATGTAATAAGATTGCCTTAAAAGAGATTGAGAGAGAAAGTCTCTGTCCATTCTCATGGGTAGGCGTGTTCCACATATAAGGAAGGATGTTATCTCCTTTCCGCATTTTTTAGAAGGAGGCTCTTTCCTTTCCTCTTTATTCATGAGAAAAGTATTTTTTAGATTTAATTTTGGAGCATGAATAATTATTTTATTACTTCTAAATCCTATTATACTTGGAGCACAAGTATAATCTTTTAATCTCAACCATTGATCATTATTAGGAGTGCATCTCCACCATCCATTTATTATAAAAAGAGAGGCTAACCCAAGTTCTCTTTAATCAATTAAGGAACGCAATGGTTGCAAGCAATAACTCTCTGTCACCACACGTCTACCCTCTCTTCCTCTCTAACCCTTGTGGTTGTCCACATAGGGGTCATGGAGACTACGGTCGTCGTTACACTGCCTTTGTGTTGCTGGACTGATTGCTCATGGATCTTCATCTTCTTCGACGCCTCGTGCTCTTGAAGAAGATATCGGATTTTGTGGAGATAAAATCATGGGATTCTTTGCTCAGATCATCGCCTTGGATTGTAGGAAGCACATTTCTCATCCACAAGTCCATAAGTGTTTTCTTATCAGATCAGACTTGAGACATGATGCCTCTTCCTTTAGAGGCTTTGAGATAGCAGTCAGCTTCAAGAGGTAAATCTTATACTCATGCGATCATGATGAAATGACATGGGAATTGTTCCTATGCCATGTGATATCATCGATTTTTTTTAAAATTCGCTACTACTGTGACTTGTATGACAATTTTTTTTTTGTCGGATACGGATCCGACTCTCACGCTTCCGTGATGCGCGAGGCACTTTCACCGCCCTTCAGGTAGAATCATCTTGGTATGGGTATGAAAAGATGTCTCTTCTTTACTTTTCTTCTTCTAATGTCACAAACAAATCAATAATCATGTGATCCTTCTTTTCATAATAATGCATCTTGTAGGCACTCGTGCCTTGGATTGATCTTCAAAATCTTTTCTCCCTTGATCTAGAATGTCGGCTCTTTATCACAAGACATTCATCATTAGTTTCCTAATATACCAACTTTCATCGAGACTTTTCATTAGTGAGGTAATTGTCACATTCAATGTCATGATCTTCTTGTCAAAAGGCAATATGGTCATGATATGATGTAAGAAAATAGGAGAGAACTCAATGAGATCAATGTATTAGTTAATTGTCGAAAGTTTTTTTGGGGGCCTTAATTTATCATTTCGAACATGACTCTTACATATTCAAGTTGTTTTCATCCCTCTTCATGGATGGGACCTTTTCCCCTTTTTGGGCATCCCTTGTAAATAGAATGTAGGTGGGAAAGTTCCAACATTGTTGAGTAATTCTAGGTTCCTACGGGCTTACCCTCACAAAAGAATTGAATCCTATTAACATATTCAAGCAATCTCACACCTCAATCAGTTTATAAATATGAAGATTGGATCCCAATGATGTGGCTGAGAAACTATAGAGCTCTATTAATCAATGTTGATAAGGATTGTGGACCTTTGTTAGTTAACAACAATGACGAATATATGTTTACTATCACTGCTGACGACATCGTAGGAGAGATCACTAACATGACCAAACAATCTTGATCCTTTGCATAATGTCAACAAATGTTATCACATGGTTATCAATATGATACATTACATAGTTAACTTTGACTTATTAAGCGTTAATATTTCATATTCGACATGTTCGATTTGAACCTCTATTTGACCAGTTTTTGAGGGGATGTAGACCAAGCTTCAAAATCGTTTGAACTTGAGCGCTCGTACTCTTGGATTTGGGTGCTCGATCTTTGGTCTTGGACGCCTGATTATGTGAGTTGGATGATCATCCTATGGGTATGTTTGGTTACTGGGTTACCCTAGGGTAACTCGATTTACCCCCTCCATTTTTGGAGTGGAATTCCATCACAAAACAACGTGACATCGCATCATATTCCTTATTCCAGCTCTCTCCAACCCTCATAACCATCCAACCAGCTACTATTCACATGAGGTTACCTTAACTCACTCCATCCCGATAATCAAACAGATCCTATGGGTTATATTTTGTCTTGTCTTGTGAGAGGCACACAATGGTTTTACCCATCATCACATTTATATGCACTATAGCTATTGATGTGCTTATTCCACAAGAAAAATATATAATTCAAGAAAAATATACACGTTAGTTGTTATTATAAGATAGCATTTAAGTACGACACTTATGCGAAGTCTTATGACTAGTGATACTATTGATGCAAACGTTTGAAATTAATAAATAAGTGAGATATGATGAAATATAATAATTGATAATATCATGTTAACAACATTCATGTATGTATAAGGTAGTAAGAGCATGCATGAACGGTCTAACAATATTCATAGTGAGTACGATATCATATAGTGAGTACGATATCATGTCAAATGAGAGTAAAGATAGATTAGTTTTCGAACTAATCTTTGATATCTTCTTTTCCCTTCATTATAAAGAAGCCCACCATATTCGTTACACAATTTTATTTGCCTCCATAGGGCAAAGACTGGTTTGCACTCCTATGCCAATATCTTTTAACAATTCAAGAATATAATTATGTTGATTTAAACACATACTTTCTAAAGAACGAGCTACTCCAATATTAAGGAAGCACTTCATCTTTCCTAGATCTTTGATTCAAATTTAATTACAAAGCTCTTCTTCATCATCACTTGTGAGAATCAAGTCATCATCGTAGATCAAAAGAATGGATTTTTTGTCCCATCTTTTTTTAATCAAAAATCTCCATTCATCTAGGTATAACTATTTTTTTCTCAATGACAACTCGGAGCAATCTAGTTGCTTACATTTTCTCAGATGTCGACCATCGTCTTCAATCAAATCAAATTATATTCCGGGTGAAAAAAATAACAGATTTAAGATGACTGTCTCGAGAGCGTGGTTCTAGTGACTAAGATGAACACTGTTATAGTTGTCATTTGTTTTGCTCCACAATTTTCCTGAAAAATATACCAACTAGATGAAAAAAAACCTTCCTAAATGATGTATATGAAAATGCTCCTTAGATATGAGAAAATGGACAATTATTGCAAATGTAAAAATATATTGTAAGGGCTTAAGCAATCTCCTCAAACTTGATTACAATGCTTGCGTGTAAGACACTCGACCGCAACAAATATATTTCCAGAAACATTACTTTAATTTTAGGCATATATCATCATCATTAGGGTGGAGCATTGGATTCGACACGGCCCAACTCGGGAAAGCCTGGTCCGAGCCCATCAATTTCCGTGGGCCTTGGGTCGTGTTGTCGCTTGCTTTTTCAGCAAACTGAGGACCTGAGTTCGGCCCAAGGAACGCAAGATCGGGGTTGGGTTCAGGTCGTGCTCGAGCTTCTGTCGGGCTCAACCCGCACTTATTTTGATTCCATGAAGTTACACTTTTATTTCAATTTATTGTTATGGATATAATTCATCCATAACACATGAATATTAGATGTATTGTTACGATTTAATATTATTATTGATGGATGAAGGAAATATTGGATGTATTGTGACTACAAATCCGTGTCCCCTAATTTAGTTCTAATATGATAATTTGAAAATGAGGGCCCAGCCCAGCCCATTTGTACTTCGGGTTCGGGTCCGGCCTGGCCCGCGCATAATATTTTTGAAAATGAGGACCCGGGTCCAGCCCATTTGTACATCGAGTTCGGGTCGGGGCCGGACTTTTGCGGGTCGGGTCAGGGTCGGGTTCAGGCCGACTTGGCCCAATGCTCCACCCTAATCATTGTCGATATTATAATAATACAATAAACGTGGTTAAAGTACATGCTATATTGCCATTATCCAAGTTGCTTAAGAAGAGCATGATGGAAATGATGATTTTTTTGGAATTTTTAATAGATTGTAAACGTTCATAGAAAATCTTCATTTTCTTCTTCTCGCTGAGTACAATAGCCACTCTCACTCCCCGCCACCACACCTCCACCCTCCCTTCACGGCGGCACGCCGCCTCGCTTCCTCTCCCCTCGACCTTTGTCCAATAAGTAGCACGAGGGCGAGCTTGCGGGCAGGCAGGGGGGGAGGAAGGGAGGGGCGGCCGGCGGGGGAGGTGGGGCAGCCGGCAGGGGGTGTTGCTTGGAGGAAGAAGGGAGGGAAGGAGGAGGAAGGGGATAGTGATCTTACTTGTAAATATGTGACAGTTAAGAGGTATAAAATATAAAATACTTGACGGATACCGTCATAGTAACGGGAAATTGGATGTAGATTAACACGGGGTTATGGGTGTAAGAGTTAAGCATTACTCAAGATCTTGTATGTAATTCGTGATTATCGAGGATTCTTGGGGTAATTATACGAAATTACTCAGGGTTACGGGTGTAAATATCGCTTTTGTTTAATGGGTATCACTCGCAAGCAAGCCTTTGAAATGATCGACGAGTGGATTGAAGGAAGCACATGTTCCGCACACATTGCACTTCACCATTTTGTTGGGCACGCTCAGGAGAAGAGGGCTCTACTCCACTCTAGTTCTTTGCTATGGCAAGATGGTCCGGGGAGGAGTTTCTCCCGATTTATATACGTTCGGAATCTTGGTCGACTGCGTTTGTCGTGTTGGCCGTGTGGAGTGGGCCTCGGGATTGTTGGAAGCAGCTGAAAAGAATCGGCGTCCCAATACCGTGATCTTGAATTCCTTGGTACTCGGATTGTTTGTTGAGGGGAGTTAAAGATGCCGATTTCTGGCTCTGCAGAATGCCTGCCGTGGGATGTTGTAACTTATGGCATTCTTGTTAAGCATTGTTGTGACATTGTTGTGCTAGCACACGATGAAATGTGGTAGCAAAGCCGAACTTAGTTGTGTTTAACTGTTTAGCGCACGGGCTCTTGATCGGCAGGAGATTGTCTGATATTTTAGCACTACTTAAAGCGATGAGATATATTGGATGCCACCCAAATCATGTTATATTCGGTACCATCATCAATAATTACTGCGATATTGATCAAAAGGATTTTGGGTTCAGCCTTTTAGCTCGTGTTGAAGCATGGATTGCAACCAGGTACTGTTATTATGAATCCTTTGATCAAAGCTCTTTGCACGTCAGGTGCAATTGACGATGCTTTGATATTGTTCAGAAATTGCATGATATGGAATACTGTGGAGAGTTTTGGAGAAGAGACAAGTACATGTCCTATACATTAATCTCATAAAGGATATATATGATAGGGCTTTATCTTGTGTAAGGACCCCGACGGAGAAGACTGACTATTTTGATATCAATATTGGTTTACATCAAGGTTCAGCTTTGAGTCCATTTCTTCTTACTTTGATTATGGACGAGTTGACAAGTCACATTCAGGATGAGTTACCTTGGTGTTTGTTATTTGCTGATGATATTGTGTTGATTGACGAGACTAGAGATGGAGTAAATGAGAAGCTTGAGGTTTGGAGACATGCATTGGAGACTAAAAGTTTTCGTATAAGTAGGGATAAGACGGAATATATGGAATGCGCCTTTTGATGAAAGCAATGGTGAAGGAATCGAGGTGAAGATTGGTGACGATAACATTCAGAAGAGTGATTCTTTTAAATATTTGGGTCTATTTTGCAACATGATGGGGAAATTGATGGAGATGTTACTAATAAAATAAATGCAGGCTGGCTAAGTGGAGAGAAGCCTCCGTTGTTCTTTGTGATAAGAAAATTCCTTTAAAATTAAATGAAAGTTTTACAAAGCAGCCGTGAGACATGCTATACTTTATGGTTCTTAATGTTGGCCTGTGAACCATAGACATGTGCAGAGAATGGCTGTAGCAGAAATGAAAATGCTAAAATGGATGTGTAGACATATACGTAAAGATCGGATTCGGAATGATGCAATCAGAAAGAAAGTTGGTGTAGCTCCGATCAAGAATAAGATGCGAGAAAACCGCTTAAAATGGTTTAGTCATTTGCAAAGAAGGTCAACTGATGCACCGGTTAGGAGATGCGAGTGTTGGGATGTTGAGCCGGCTAAGAGAGGGCGAGGACGGCCCAAGAAGTGTTGGAAAGAGACTATACGAAGGAATCTTAGTTTTTTGGATATAAGTCCGAGATTGACCCAAGATAGATCTGAATGAAGGCGAAGAATCCATGTAGTCGACCCTACTTAATTGTGGAAAAAGACTTTGTTGTTGTTGTTGTTGTATGGAATGCGCAATCGATGCTGGGACATACAATACCTTGATCAAATGCTTTTCCAGCTTGGAAACGTCAAAGGAAATTTTGTACTATATGAGGTGATGAAAAAAGGAAGAATCGATTGTCAACCAAATGTCATAACCTACAACACACTCATTGACATTTGTTGTAAAGAATGATTGAGGAGAGAGGCTCTTAATCTCTTTGACCAAATGCTTGACCTTGGTCTTTCACCAACAGTCGTGACCTTTGGTATTTTGATGAAATATTTATGCAAAGAAGGAAGAATAAAAGAAGCACATAGGCAGATTGACTCAATAGTGAGTCAGCACATTAAACCTAGTATAATTTCTTGCAACATTTTGATACAAGGTTATTGCTTGGTAGGGTGAGTGGAAGATGCCAGAGAAGTTTTTCATAGCATGATCTTGTATGGCTTTGATCCCGATCTCTATAGATATGCTATTCTACTTAACAGGTACCTTAGAAATGGAAGATTAAACGATGCCCTAATCTTGTTAAGTGAAATGCAGTACAAGGGATTGAAACCAGATATTGTCGTTTATAACACGTTGTAGGGTGTGTTGTATTAAAAAATTGTATTTCGGTTTTAATTGGAAAACTTATTGACGATAATTTGGTTTCAATTGGGAAACCAAATGATTTGGAGGTAAAGTTGGGAATTCCCAAATTTGAAACATTGTTGAGTTTGGATGGAAGTTTAGTAACATACCTTAGAGATCTAAACTTTTGGTGGACTTATATATGAGTCCACACCCCAAGCTCTTGTAGCAATAATAGAGAGGAGGAATGGAAGACCACGCACGCGCTCCGCTCTGCTCCGTCTCCGGCACCGGCTCGAGCTCGGGCTCGGGCTCGGGCTCGGGAGAGTCAATTCGGATCTCGATACTTTTGCTACGGGTTTCATTTGGTTGATCGATTAAATTAATCAGACAAATTAATTTAATCGCGATCACATTTGGAATCGAACTTCATCCAAACGGCTCGACTTAGCCGCAGTTTTGGAATCTGAAAGGAAACGACCGTTGAGGGACGTTTTCGGAAACCGAAGGGACTGCACGCTAGGGCACGCGAGCCCTTCTTTTTATCCCCCACACGACGTCGTTTTTCTTCACTCGCAAAAAATCTCCACCCGCCATCACTCTCTCTCTCTCCTGCGTCTGCGACCTGTTTCTTCTCGGCTACAAGTTCTCGGAGGTGCTTTCGAGGACGGTCTCGTCGGTATGCGCGGACGACGACCGTGAACCGTCGTATCCTGGGAGCGGATCGCCAGTACCCAACGCACCGATATTGTGGAGGCGAAATCCTCTCTAAGGACAGTCCATTTCACGGACGCTTCGGTGATATCTAACCTTATCTTTCTTTTATTTTGTTTGCCGCAATTTATTTATTGCTTACCCTTTTCTGGATCACGCTCATTTGTTTGTTTCCGTCTGATTAATCGGTTCTGGTTCGCTTATTGTAATCGGATAATGGATTGGATTTGCACGTTATTAATCTTAATAATCTGCAATATTGGTCTGTCAATTCATTTGAATCTGTTTGATTACTGTTTAATATATGCTTGGTTTATCCTGTCAACAACAATCTTAGAGAGGATTTCCGGAACCGATTACAAAACTATGTCGGAAACAATGTTTAAATCGAGGGTAGATATGACGGGTATGCCTGAAAAATTCGGTGGACAGAACTTTAAGCGTTGGCAACAACGCATGAAGATCTGGGTAACCACTATAGCGTTAATCTAGATGCTTGAAACCGATTGTCCTACGGTGGAGATGGAAAACCCCTCACCCGATAGCCAGAAGGCGCAATCTGCGTGGAAGGAACGCGGCCGTATATGTCATGGTTGCATCTTGTTGGCTCTGTCCAACACGTTGTTTGACGTATACTGTTCGTCCACGCAGACTGCGAAGGGGCTATGGGAAGACTTGTATCGGAAGTATAATACCGAAGACCTCGGTATTGAGAAATACTCCGTAGCTAAGTTTTTGAAGTTTTCCATGGCCAAGGGAAAGTCAGTTTCTGAACAGGCACACGAGTTTTTACTCCTGCTCCATAGTTTAGAGGATACCGAAATGAAACTTCTAGAGAAGTTCCATGTAATTTGCATCATAGAAAAATTCCCCAAGTCGTGGGAAGACTTCGGTATGACCCTGAAACACAGAAAGGGGAATATTCATGGATGACCTGATGGTGGCAATTGCCATAAATGAGGAACACAGGAAACAAAAACCTGTGCTTCCTGTTGATATTCAGGCTAAGGTCAATTTCATTACCTCGAAGGGCAAGGATAAGAAGGGAAAGGGTCCTAATAACAATAAAATGAAACTAAAGGGCAAGATCCAGAAAAAGGCAAAGAATAAACCTTACTGACACTGTAATCAGGTTGGCCAATGGAAGAAGGACTGTCCGTCCTTGAAGGCTCGACCTAAGGCTACAGACGGGAGTCCACAAGTGAACATGATCACTATCGGACTCGGGGCTAGCGAGAGGTATGTCTCTGTAAAACCTGAACTATACCATATCCATGATCCAAATGAGTGGCTCGTGGATACGGGAGCCAATGTAAATATATGTTCTGACAGATCGTTGTTTTCTTCTTATCAGACCTGCAGCGGTGGGACTGTGAAGATGAGGAACGATTCTGCGGCCAGAGTGCTAGGGTCGGGATAAGTCAACTTGAGTTTCTCCTCTGGGCGTGTCTGGACGTTGCACAGGGTGCTGCATGTTCCTGCCATCAAGAAGAATGTGTTATCTGACTCTATCTTAGTTGGAAATGGTTTTGAATTAAACTTTAAATGTAATAAAGTTGTTATTCTGAGATATTACATTTTTATGGAAAAGGCTATTTGGCTGATTTTGATTTGTTATTTAGAATTAGATGTGATTGAGTAAACATTAATGAATTGAATGTTTTGAATTCTGAATGTTCTAGTTCTATGTCTAATGTTGTGAATAATATAGAATCTTGTGATCTGTGGCATGGTAGATTGGGACATGTAAACCTAAATTCAATTAAAAGAATGATGAATTTAGAGTTGATCCCTAAACATACTATTAATAAAAACTCAAAAATGTGAAATATGTGTGCAAGCTAAGACACATAAGAAGTCTTTTCAGTCTATCTCTAGAGATAGTGAGATCTTGGATCTAGTGCACACGGATATCTGTGAGTTTCATGGTGTGTTGACCCGAGACAATAAGAAATACTTTATCACCTTTATAGATGATGGCAGTAGATACTGCTATGTATATCCAATGAAAACCAAGGATGAAGCCTTAGAGAAATTTCTTATCTTTAAGAATGAGGCTGAGACACAAACAGGTAAAGTGCTTAAACGTCTTAGGTCAGATAGAGGAGGTGAATATACCTCTAACTTATTTGATGAACAATGCAAATCTTTTGGCATAGTTCATGAAGTTACGGCCCCATATTCACCGTAATCAAATGGGATAACAGAACGGAAAAATAGAACCTTAACTTACATGATCAATGCTCTCCTACAGAGTTCTGGACTTCCAACCTATATGTGGGGAGAAGCCTTGAATACAGCTTGCCATATTCTGAATAGGGTTCCTCCGAGACATATGGAAAAATGTCCCTTTAAACTTTGGAAAAATAGGAAACCAAGTTTAAGATATCTCAAAGTGTGGGGCTGTCTCGCTAAGGTTTTAGTCCCATAACACAAGAGAAAGAAATTTGGTCCTAAAACTGTTGATGCAGTCTTCTTAGGTTACCTGGAAAATAGCTATGTATATAGGTTCTTGGTATTTCGGTCCGAGATACCGAGCGTAGATGTCAACACTATTGTTGAACTCCGTGATGCTACCTTCTTTGAGGATGTCTTTCCGTTGAAGACTGGGATTCCTCAAAATCTGACCATTGAGGGCGCCTCTACATCAGGATCTATTCCAGATCAAGTGGAAAGGATAACGAATGTGGGGGTTGAGACTCAACCTGAACCCAATGATCTTTCTGAAGAGATTGAGCCAAGGAGGAGTAAAAGACCTCAGATAGCCAAGGATCTGGGCAACGACTTCATTGTCTTCCAGATCGAGGATGATCCACCAAGTTACAAGGAAGCCATGGCTTCATCTGAAGCAAAACAATGGAAGGAAGTTATCAAATCTGAGATGGATTCTATTATGGCTAATGCAACTTGGAAGTTGGTTGATTTACCCAAAGGGTGCTCTACTATTAGGTGCAAGTGGGTGTTTAAGAGAAAGCTTAGACCTGACGGATCAATTAAAAATACAAAGCTAGATTAGTTGCCAATGGCTTTAGGCAAAAAGAAGGTATCGATTATTTTCATACCTATTCCCCTGTGACTAGGATGACTACAATCTGGATGCTCATAGCATTGGCATCTGTATATGATCTCTCTATCCACCAAATGGATGTGAAGACCGCCTTCTTGCATGGCGATCTTGAGTAAGAGATTTATATGGATCAACCGGATGGGCTTGTGACTCTTGGGAATGAGGGAAAGGTTTGCAAGCTTGTCAAATCCCTTTACGGATTGAAACAAGCACCAAAGCAGTGGCATGAAAAATTTGATAAGAATATTTTGTCATGTGACTTTAAGGTTCATAAATCCGACAAGTGTGTCTATTCCAAAGTGAAAGGTGATGAGGGTATTATCTTGTGCCTATATGTTGATGACATATTGTTGTTCGGATCACATATGAGGATTATTAATGAGACTAAGGCTTTCTTGAGTAGCAAGTTTGAGATGAAGGACATGGGTGTTGCTGATGTAATCTTGGGTCTCAAACAGACAAGGTCAGTTGATGGGATTGTAATTTCTCAATCTCACTATGTTGAGAAGGTACTTGAGAAATTTGGATATCAAGATTGCAAAGCTGTAAGCACTCCTTTTGATTCATCCAAAACATTGTTTAAGAATAAAAGTGGAGTACCTGTAGCCCAGCTAAGGTACTCACAAGTGATAGGAAGTTTAATGTATCTTGCAAATTGCACGAGACCTGATATTTCATTCTCGGTTGTAAAGCTGAGTAGATACACTAGATGTCCTAACCGTACTCACTGGGAAGCTCTGGATCGGGTACTGAAGTACTTGAAGGGAACTATTTCCCTTAGTTTGTATTATGATAGACATCCATCTGTATTAGAAGGATACATTGATGCAAGCTGGATAGAGAAAATAGAGGAGTCTGGGAGTAATGGTGTCACAGGGTATGTATTTACCTTTGGAGGCGGTGCAGTCTCCTGGAGGTCTGTGAAACAGACCATTCTAGCTCGATCCACTTTTGAGGCCGAGCTGTGTGCTTTAGACACCACTGGAATTGAGTCTGAATGGCTAAGGAAACTTCTATGTGAAATTCCCAAGGTAGGTCAGCATGTTCCTGCGATCTCGGTACATTGTGATAATATGACCACAATTGCCAAGATCAAGAGTTCAAAGTTCAATCAGAAAATAAGGAGACACATACAAATCAGACTTAAGACGTTAAGGGATTTAGTATCTCGAGGAGTGTTGGCTATGGATTTTGTTGGATCCAAATACAACACGGCAGATCCGTTGACTAAGGGACTTGATAGATCTTTAGTCCTAAAGTATAGGCTTAGGATGGGACTGAGACCCATTGGGAGTTCCTCTACAATAGCAATCTAACCTATCTGAGTGGAGATCCCACAAAGTAGGTTTAATGTGGTAATGACAAGATGTTTGGAGAACTGGTTGGCACTCAAATTTTAATGCGTAAGCATGAGTGTCTTATCCCTGGAAGCCTGAGTGCCATTTAAGCTGCAAGTTTAGGAAGAGCGTAGGCTCTGAATGGGTTCAAGCCTTTGGGCATGATGTTAGCAGTGCATCCTTGGAAACGCTACCTATGTGAGTGTTATTGTGGGCCGCAGTTAAAGGAATAGACTCTTTCCTGAACACACTCATGAAACAGGATAAGGGTGCATGGCCTTTAAGAGCACCAACCCTGAAGATTGCACCAAGAACAACGCTTTGTTGTTTCTACCGTATACTCTAACATTAAGGTCTGAAGTTCAAGACGTAATTCACTTCGTTCATGTTAAAGTGAAAGTAGTAAACTCAGGTAGAGGTTCAAACCGGAAGGTACCTTTACTAAAAGCAAAGTGTGGGCAGCCGAAAGAAGTCTCTTAATTCCTTTTGAATCTCTTTTTCAAATTGGTGAATTCGTGGGGGATTGTTGTATTAAAAAATTGTATTTCGGTTTTAATTGGAAAACCTATTGACAATAATTTGGTTTCAATTGGGAAATCAAATGGTTTGGAGGGAAAGTTGGGAATTCCCAAATTTGAAACATGGTTGAGTTTGGATGGAAGTTTAGTACCATACCTTAGAGATCTAAACTTTTGGTGGACTTATATATGAGTCCACACCCCAAGCTCTTGTAGCAATAGTAGAGAGGAGGAATGGAGGACCACACGCGCGCTCCACTTCGCTCCGTCTCCGGCACTGGCACTAGCACCGGCTTGGGCTCGGGCTCGGGCTCGGGAGAGTCAATTCGGATCTCGATACTTTTGCTGCGGGTTTCATTTGGCTGATCGATTAAATTAATCAGACAAATTAATTTAATCGCGATCACATTTGGAATCGAACTTGATCCAAACGGCTCGACTTAGCCGCAGTTTTGGAATCCGAAAGGACACGAACATTGAGGGACGTTTTCGAAAACCGAAGGGACTGCGCGCTAGGGCACGCGAGCTCTTCTTTTTCCCCATACGACGTTGTTTTTCTTCACTCGCAAGAAATCTCCACCCGCCGTCACTCTATCTCTCGCGCGTCTGTGACCTGCTTCTTCTCGGCTGCAAGTTCTCGGAGGTGCTTTCGAGGACGGTCTCGTCGGTGTGCGCGGATGACGACCGTGAACCGTCGTATCCTGGGAGTGGATCGCCAGTACCCAACGCACTGGTATTGTGGGGGCGAAATCCTTTCTAAGGACAGTCCATTTCATGGATGCTTCGGTGATATCTAACCTTATCTTTCTTGTATTTTTGTTAGAAAATCGGAAGCGGAAGCGTAACATGGAAAAAGATAATAAACAATAATAAGAACACGGTATTTTTACGTGGAACCCTACTCCGTGAGGAGCGGGATGAAACCACGGGAGAAGCCCTCAAAGGGGTATGCTATGCATTTCTTTTTTTCAATGGATACAAGAGGTCTGGGGCTCCTTATATAGCCTCTCCAGAGCCTCAAAGACCCACCAATGGACGATGTGGGACTAAACACTGAATGGGGTAAATGGATCTCCTCCAGGATCCATTTACCCTGCTACAACTCAATAGGCGCATACAACTTATGCTCCAACACTCCCCCTCAAGCTGGAGCATGCAATGCTCAGCTTGGACAAACAGAAAGAAACTCAACTCAACGCTACAAGACACTACGGACAATATCAACCCAACGCGCAAATTGCTGCAGTCGAGGACGTTGCTTCTCATGCCGTGCAGGTGAGGAGGACGAATGGGCTGGAGTGTGAGTCAACTGAAGACTCGGAATCTGACCATCGAGTCTGAACTTGTTCCTGAAGTCTCCTCGTCGGAGAACTGGGTCTCTCCCATCTGGCTCAGAGAATGGTGCACTGCTCTGGTGTACCTATGATACCACATGAAAACCCTTGCCCTCAATGGTACAGGGAATGGTCCTCTGCTCTGGAGTCCCTATGGCTCACATGAAGACTCTGGCCTGACAACTAGAAGAATGATGGGGACCTCGAACTGATGATGGCAACATATGCTCATCTGACAATGACTGTACACTCGTGCGTGTCTGAAACTGGACTCGTAATCAATTGTCGAGTCTGAATAATCTGTTGTAGAGTTTGATCAACTGGCCGGTCTGGAGATTGGTATCTGAATCTGGATCTGGAATACAAGACCTGTGACTCTACATATATACTCCCCCTTTCTCCCATACTTGTCGGAAAATGAACATCGACAAAGTTGGGAGAAGACAAGATAGAAGGGAAAATAAAACATACTTGCGGCTTTTCATTTTTTTTAAGCCGTCAATCTCCTTTTTTTTCACCTTTTTTTTGCAATTTTTTTTGAATTGCGTACGGCTTTTAAATTTGTACGCGCCTTTTTTTTGCAATTTTTTTAACCAACTCTCGACCCACCTTTGGGCCCAAAATATGTAACACTCCTCTTTTTTTCTTTTTTTTACCACACGGTTGGCTCCTTTAGCCATTTTACTTCTCTCCCTTTTTTTAATAACATATCAGCCCATTTAGTTGGGCTCAGGTCATTCTCCCTCTCCTATTTTCTTTCACGGGCCCAATTGGCCAACAAAAGCAGGCAGATATAATTTTTTTTATGTGTTAGGGTTCACTGGGAACTCTTCATTCTATACCCGTAGCCGCCGCCTATGGGTTCCCCATTGGGAACCCCCATGTTAGGGGGAGGATCGCGCGGAGATGGGACTGCACCTGGAGAAGAAGCGAGGCAGGGGCGCCTGCGCGATGCAGGACTGCGCCTCCCCCGAGCGACCGCCTGGACCCGCGCGATGTTATTTTGGGCCATGTTATCTTGGGCCCGCTTGACCGCCTTATCTTGGGCCCACTTGACCGCCTGGACCCGCGCGATGTCGTGCGCATGAACGCAGCGGGGATCGCCTGGAATTTGCGGCGGGGCGTGCTAGGGCACCACGCGATGTACCCTTGGAGGTTTTGGTCTGGAGCCGTTCGTCGCCGCAGCAGCGAGATTGGAGGTCAGGAGGGGCTGAGCCGCCAGGAGGTTGCGGGGAACAGCCGTATGCGATGCCCTAGCAACGATCTGAAGGTGTTCTCCGCCCTGGTTGACGATCTGAAGCGCGAGAGAAGGGGTTGGTTCCGCCAGGGGGAAGAGCACTCGTGGGCGGCGATCTGTCGTGCGCACGGACCTGATGGGGCCGTGATCGCCCTTTTTTTTCTGGAGTTGAGAGTATGCGCCATCAACTGTTCTCCTGTATGGAATCTGGAGGACACGATGTGCTCTTTGGAAGAGCAACCCACTTCGAATCCGGAGCCTTGCTTGCCTGGAGGTGTCGCCTCCGAGAATATGTTGTTGCGGTGGAGTCTTCAGATCAGCTTATCGATTGATCGATGTTGGAGCCCTGGATCTGTTGAGCGACAACGAGCCGATAAGGGATTGCCCGCTTCTAAGGCTGGAAGATGACGTGGGGCTTGGATCTGAACAGAAAGTTGATGACGATGCTGCTCCCGCACGAGAATCATCTCGTACCATATGCACTAGAATCAAGATGTCGTGAACAGAACTAGGATTTCAAGAAAACTCTAGGAACTTGAACTCTCAAATCTCCAAACATCAATAACAAGAACTTCTAAGAAATGAATCTCGAATAGAATTACAAAACTTAAAAAGAAATCCTCGAGAATCGAACCCGCTCTGATACCATGTTAGAAAATCGGAAGCGGAAGCGTAACATGGAAAAAGATAATAAACAATAATAAGAACGCGGGATTTTTACGTGGAACCCTACTCCGTGAGGAGCGGGATGAAACCACGGGAGAAGCCCTCAAAGGGGCATGCTATGCATTTCTTTTTCTCAATGGATACAAGAGGTCTGGGGCTCCTTATATATCCTCTCCAGAGCCTCAAAGTCCCACCACTGGACGATGTGGGACTAAACACTGAATGGGGTAAATGGATCTCCTCCAGGATCCATTTACCCTGCTACAACTCAATAGGCGCATACAACTTATGCTCCAACAATTTTGTTTGCCGCAATTTATTTATTGCTTGTTCTTTTCTGGATCACGCCTATTTGTTTGTTTCCGTCTGATTAATCGGTTCTGGTTTGCTTATTGTAATCGGATAATGGATTGGATTTGCACGTTATTAATCTTAATAATCTGTAATATTGATCTGTCAATTCATTTGAATCCGTTTGATTACTGTTTAATATATGTTTGGTTTATCTTATTAACAACAGGGTGTTCTAGTTGATGGTAATCTGGTCGAAGATGCTGAAAATCTCCTAAATGCCATGGGGAACAGTAGCATAGATCCTGATATTGTTACTTCCAGGACTCTCATTTGTGGTTTATGCAAATATGGACATCGGGTAGAAGCGACGAGAATATTCAGTGACATGATTAGACAAGGGACTGATCCTAATGTGACAGAATCCAATACAGCGATGGACGATTCCTTCAGATGAGACTTTTGCAAGACACATTATTTCCAGGTCTATTATCTGAGTTGCTTTTAATTTATTGTGACAATCTTTTTTAGTTTTGCGATACATGTAGCATTTCTTTAGTTAGCAATATCATGCTTATTTAGCTCAGTTTTGTCTCAATGCCACTAAAACTGTGTATTCATGAACACGCTTAGGTGTGTGTGCGCCCTAGAGTCATCATGGCCTCCTATTGTTGGCATATATTGACTGGGACAATGAGGTTCTACTATTTTAGAGGAGAAAGATGCCCCATTTGGACTGCTATGCAACCTGTTTACCGTGACATTTTAATTATGTTTTTCTGTAAAATATCAAAAGAAGTTAAGCTAGAGAGCCAACATTGAATTTGGATTTTTCCAGGCATTTGATGGAAATTAGGTAGCCGGTGAAGAGAAGGCGATCTAGCAGCTGCCCGTAGGTGAATGGAACCTCATATTTCCCTTATAATTTAAACAGTAAAATTAACTCATAGCTGAATGATATCATAATGTAATTTATCTTGCCTTCCTTTTTCTGCCTGCATTGTGTTGCCACACCATTAGAACAGTCTGTTCATTTGCACAATCATATTTAGTTATTGACTCCCCATCTCTGTTTAGGTGGAGAACATAGAAACATAACGAAATTAGATGTTCCTTTCAGAAAAAAATGAAAGGAGTTATCAGCAGATCCCATCTTACTCGGTTATTGTTAGGAAAATTCAAATACCTATAAGTAAGGTAGGTGTTTAGAATGTGTTTTTGGGTCTACGCTTGCATACAAGTGGGAATCCTTATAGCTTAATGTAGCAAATTCTCTTGATAACTAACATTTCAAATAATTAAAGGTTCTTGTTGTCATTTTAAAACTTTTCTTTGCAAATGTGCAGCATAAGAATTTAGCAAATGTGCAGCATAAGAATTTAAGTATGTTCCTTTCGAATTTGGACAGGATAAAAGCAATGACTGTGGGAGATTACCGACTCAGGGATCTTTAGGGTACATGCGCATTATGTCTTAAACTATTGGTTTTGAGTATTTTTATTCTTTTATGCATTTTGTGTTTTAGATTATTATTTTAAATTATTGGTTTTATGCATTTTGCGTTTTGAGAAAGTGGGTGTTGCTCCGATCGAGGATAAGATGCGAGAAAACCGCTTAAGATGGTTTGGTCATTTGCAAAGAAGATCAGTTGATGCACCTGTTAGGAGATGCGAGCGTTGGGATATTGAGCCGGCTAAGAGAGGGCGGGGACAGCCCAAGAAGTGTTGGAAAGAGACCATACGAAGGGATCTTTGTTTTGTGGATATAAGCCCGGGATTGACCCAAGATAGATCTGAATGGAGGCGAAGAATCCATGTAGCCGACCCTACTTAATTGTGGGAAAAGGCTTTGTTGTTGTTGTTGTTGGTGGTGGTGGTGGTGGCGGTGATCTGGAGCACTGCATGTGGTTGTAAAGATGCACAAATCTGGAGGTGTTTGCGAGGAGGCGCAGAATTAGGGTATAATCAGAAACCCTATATTGCTGATCACAATCTCCAGAACTTTGAACTGATTACGAACATGAACATAATCAAAATAAATCTTCAACAATAAAATCAGAATCAAACCCGCTCTGATACCATATATAAAACGATAATGAGTAAGCATAAACAAAGATAAAAAGATAAAAAACTATGAAGATCATATGGGTTTACGCGGAACCCTACTCCATAGGGAGCCGCATGAAACCATGGGAGAAGCCAAAGGGCCAGATATTCTATTGTAATTTTCTCTCAATGAATACAGGTAGTGTGGGGCTTCTTATATTGTCCCATCAATATGACCAAGTCTCACTCATACATGATGTGGGACTAAACTTGAGTGCATGTGGTAGTTAAATCCTAGAGGGATCCATGTGCCCATCTAGACACATGGTCTCATAGTTAGGACTATCACAGTTGTATTCGCCCTCATTAGTGATACAACTGTTGATAGCCAATTCCCCGACATTCCAGGTACCAGATTTGATCCCAGTATCTCTCACCTACTTCGCTTGCCCACTGCCGGCAAACATCATAGAGAGCCAACAAACCCACTCTTCCCACGTTCCCACCATTTTCCAACCACTCTCCATCTTAGCATTTTCATTTCTGCTACAACCATTCTCTGCACATGTCTATGGTTCACAGGCCAACATTCAGATCCATAGAGCATAGCAGGTCTCACGGCTGCTTTGTAAAACTTTCCTTTAATTTTTAAAGGAATTTTCTTATCACAGAGAACAACAAAGGCTCCTCTCCACTTTAGCCAACCTGCATTTATTCTATTAGTAACATCTCCATCAATTTCTCCATCATGTTGCAAAATAGATCTCAGATATCTAAAAGAATCTCTCTTCTGAATGTTATCATCACCAATCTTCATCTCAATTCCTTCACCATTGCTTCCATCAAAGGTGCACTCAATATATTTTGTCTTATCCCTACTTATACGAAATCCTTTACTCTCCAACTCATGACTCCATACCTTAAGCTTCTCATTTACTCCATCTCTAGTCTCGTCAATCAACACAATATCATCAGCGAACAACATACACCAAGGTAGCTCATCCTGAATGTGACTTGTCAACTCGTCCATAATCAAAGTAAAAAGAAATGGACTCAAAGCTGAACCTTGGTGTAAACCAATGTTGATGTCAAAATAGCTATTCTTCCCAGACGGAGTCCTTACACAAGATAAAGCCCTATCATACATGTCCTTTATGAGGTTAATGTATATGGCAGACACTTGTCTCTTCTCCAAAACTCTCCATAATATCTCTCGTGGGACAGAATCATAAGCCTTCTCCAAATCAATAAAGATCATATGGAGGTTCTTCCTTTTAGCTCTATAAATCTCCATTGTTCTCCTCAGCAAATGGATGGCTTCCATAGTTGAGCGACCTGGCATGAATTCGAATTGATTTTCTTTGACGTTGGAAACTTGCCTCAACCTTCTCTCGATCACACGCTCCCAAATTTTCATAGTGTGACTCATCAGCTTGATACCTCTATAATTTGAACAATTTTGAATGTCACCTTTATTCTTATAAAGAGGCACCACGATACTCCTCCTCCAATCTTCAGACATTTTCTTGTTTCGCCAAATAACATTGAATAGATTCGTAAGCCAAGTTAAACCGCGCTCACCTAAAACTTTCCATACTTCTACAGGGATGTCATCCGGTCCTACACCTTTCCCAGGTCTCATAACCTTCAAAGCCTCATCTACTTCCTTTCTTTGTATCCGTCTATAGCATGCACGATTCAAGTAACTTTCGACTTAGCCTCACTTACAGCCTTCTTTGCTTCCTTCTTTGATATTTTGTAGTTTGTGACAGTTTCCTTTGTTCTATCCTTAAACATAGCTTTAAAACATACTCTTTTAATTTTTAGCTTCTCTTGCACTCCTTCACTCCACCACCAAGCCTCTTTTTGACATGGGGCTCCTCCCTTTGACTCGTCTAGCATCTCTTTGGCTACCTTTCGGATACAAGATGCTACTGCCTCCCACATCTCGTTTGCACTTCCACTACAATCCCAAGATAATTCTTCTAAAACCTTCTCCTTGAAGCTCGATTGCTTCAGTGGAAGATTCCACCATCTAGTTCTAGTGATCTTAGGAACCCTTCTTTTCTTTACCATCCCTTTTATTTGTACATCCAAGACTAACAAGCGATGTTGGGTTGTCAAACTCTCTGCTAGGATTACTTTGCAGTCTTTACAACACAACCGATCTCTTCTCATCAACGCAAAGTAATCTATCTGTGTTCTCGTTGGCCCAATCTTATAAGTAATTAAATGCTCCTCCCTCTTCCTGAAGAGAGTGTTTGCTATGAAAAGATCATATGCTGTTATAAAATCCAGGATGACTTTTCCCTCTTCATTTCTGTGAACCCCTTAGGATCCGGGTACCCGTTAATCACACACTCGCACTATTATTCACATGAGATCGCATGAAGTTACAGAAAAGCAGGGAAAATTTTTCGCGCGGCTAATTATCCACATGACATTCACATCCACAACATAACCACAAGATCATAGAGAGATAAATGGCACCAAAATTTTCTTTTCATTAATATTCATATCAAGTTACAACATGTACAAGGATCTTCCATTACAACATATATCCCAAAGTGTGATACAAAAGAGATAGCATTTACATTATTATCTGAACAAAAACTGAGACATAGTAATTCATACCGTCTAGTGTATACTCTATCTCCAGGAAGCATGTATAGCTACAGAGCTGCTACTAAACTGCAGGTTGTTTGCCTGCCAAACACGTTAGGAAAGAAGAGGCGTCAACCATTGCTGGTACCTCCCAAAAACTTATAAAAAAACTAGACATTTAATATGTGCAAAAGCAAGCAAGTAGAAAGGTAGAAAGTAAAGTTTACATCTACTTACATAAGTAAAAAGGTTTTTCAAGTTGTTTGTGATGCATCTCTAATGATTTCCCCAAAACCCAACATTTTCCCACATATGACACATTTATATTGTAGTTGAATATTCATGAGTATAAGAGTATAAACATATATATCATTTTCTAGCAATCTCAACTTTTGATCATAACCTCTCGAAATCTTAACTTCAATTGATTCAGATATAACTCCAGATGATGTAGATATAGATATGGATGATCTAGATGTAGAATCGCCAAGTCTGTTGGCGAAGTAAACTCAAGCGGTGAATAAGCCTACAAATGGCTCTTCCGTCTCGCCCTCTAATTGGAAGTGCGGTCCAATAGAGGGATAGGTCTACTCCCAAACTACGCCACTGAGACGGGTGAGAGAGACTCCCTAGAAAAGTCGCTCTAGAAACCTGCCTGACTAGTACAGGTGAATGAGCTCGTACGTAAAACTGAAAACCAAGGATCCCCCGCCTGGGTATCCTAAAAGACAGGGTCAGCGGAACTGATCTAAAGTCAGGATCCCAACGAGGGCGTAAAAACATTGCGAGCTCGCGTAAAAACTGTGTAAAAGACTGGGATCCTAGACTCGCGCACTTAGCAGCCGCTGCCCTAACTGGGCTTCCTATTCTTCCGCCCAGTTGAGGGTCACCGCGCCCTCGCACAATCAGGAGTAAAGGTCATCACGACTGGCATTAAAATTCATAGTCATTACTGATTCATGATCATCATCACTTGCATGTCTGCTCATCTCTATCTCAATTCTTTCCGTAGTTAATCGTACAGATCTAGGTCTCTTGATTATTTATCTTATTATTAGTGATCCATAGGTAGTATGTTATACTTAAGGGATGATTTTCTTAAGATGATCTAGCTTTATGGTCAAAAGTTATTATTGATGACATAATCATATCTGAGATGTTTCTAGGATAATGGCTTTATATATATAATAACTATTTGTAAACTTTTAAGAAAAGGTATCCATACTAATATGTATATCGTACTTATATAAATAGATATTATTATTTATAAGAATCAATGTTCGATTTACATGAACCTTCTAATTATGAACCCAAAATAATTTTGTTTATATATAATAACATAGGATTATAAGACAAGCTTTTGACAAACTGAGAAAGGTACTGAGCATGTGTTGTTGCCATCAAAACTGAAAGATAGAATAAGAGTTCTCAATTCCTTTAGATATGCCAAAGAATGTTCATTAGAATTTGATGATATGAATTTTATTAAAAGTAGATAACATGGTTACTTTTGATTCAATTATAGCTATAATCATATAGGAAAAAGGCATACTGAAGGAATCATAAACTTATATTCATGAGTTGAAGTTAATAAGATATAAAAATTTATACAATACTAATTATGATAAATAAGATCTTGTAAATTTAATTTTACTCACCTAATATCAAAACAGAAAGCCATACAAAAATTTTAACATCAATCCTGTTAGCCATAAGGGAAAGCGTAGATGGTTTGTTTCGACAAAGATTTGCTCTTACAATCCTAATAATCAACAATGTTTAAATCTTGAAATGTTACTTAGAATATGTACAGGAATTCATTTGTAAAATAGTCAAAATAAGTGGTGTCGGTTGGACTGGAGAATGAAAATATATAAAAATATATTTCTGGAACTTAATTGAATATCATCCCTTTAATTTTCAAAAAAAAATATATCCCACACCTCTGACATGGATAACAATAGAATCTGGTATACTACATGTTTATTAGCATCTCCCACCACCAAGTTAAAAAAAAACTCTTGTGGCCTGCAGTAAGTAGAAAATTAATAGCGTTATACCATTAATTTTCCAACTAAAATACAATATACGATAACCTGTTAACTCCTTTTTTTTGCTACATTAGTCAATCTTATCATCCATTAACACAGAACACGTTTCAAATACTATGGACAAGATGACATGGTACCTTATAAAAATTATATTATCACAACGTTGTGGGGTTCTTTTGAAAAAAGAATACCGAGTGGAAATATGCTATATGATAAATTACAATAGATGTACCTAAAAATCCAAACAAGAAATAGAACACAAGGACAACACAGCAACATGCACAATTTAGAATTTTCCAAAACCGAATGAGTAATCAAATGCATAATTAAGAGATCAAAAGAGGGAAAATCCATGCATGGCAGCAATAGATAGGATTTGGGGGTTGTACCAAAAGAGAAAATCCTCAAGAGCCTTCCACCGATGGAGATGGACAGCAGCTTCTTGCTGTAAAAGGAGTAATAACAACACTATTGAATAGAGCAGCTCCCCAGTGGTTTCAGGCTTTGATTTGCTCGGAAGGAGTGGATGTGCTGCTCAAAATGGTTTCCACGGGCTTCAGCTACAGCATGCAGCAGATTTTTGGAGCAAAGAAATGGAGATTAAGAAAGAGGAGAAGAGGAGTCTACGGCTGGAATTTAGGTGTATATATATATGAGAGGAAATGAAGGGCATATGGCTTAAAGTAATGCCAAGTGGAGCTTAAAAGAAATCCAAGTGGAGAAATTAGTGATTAGGTGGCTGCTTTATAGGGAAAACAACAACTGATATTATAATTTTTTTTATAAAACAGTAGCCGAATGTTTATTTGAAATATATATATATATATACATATTTAAAATGGACCGTACGCGCACCTCGAGTGTCGGATTTCGACGCGAAATATCTTTTTTCGATCGTCTCCGAACGACGGTCAATATGAGTACCATATTGATATACTTTCGATCGAGTTTTGAATACCCGAAATTTTCGAATACGGATTTTGTTTAAGGTTAAATTTTACGATTTAAAAATATCAAACGACCTCCGATTGACGAACGGTCAATTCCGTTGGTCTTGTATCGTTAAATCGGATCTCATGATGGTCTCGGTTCGTTTTGCGGTTTCCGAATTTGCATCGCGGTCTTTTCACGACGCGCATTACGAAGCGACCGATTTTTGGTCGATTTCGCCCGAACAACTTTTGATTCTCGATCAATTGATCGTTTTAGTTTATCTAATATTGTTAGATAACTTAATTGGGTTAATCGGACCCAAATCGAGTCGAGTTCGGGTTTACGCGGATCCCGGATGTTACAATTATAAAAACCTCAAAGGGAGTCTCGTCCTCGAGACTCGAGTTAAGGCTATTCGGTGTCTTATTTGAATTTCATATGTCCATAAAAACCTCAAAGGGTTTTGAACTCATAAAAGCTTCAAAGAGAAAACAAGCCATATATTAATCATGTATCTAATTACAAAAGCTTGTTGTGATGCTTACATCAGAAAAGCTGCGGGTATCGTGCCCGCATGTCAGCTTCGGTCTCCCACGTCGCCTCTTTGACGCCGTGTCGGTGCCACAAAACCTTGACCAATAAAATCTCCTTGCTGTGAAGCTTCTTCACAGCACGGTCAAGTATTGAACTGGCTTCTCCTCATAAGTCAGATCCGGCTCTACATCGAGATTCTCGTAACTGATAATGTGTCGAGGGTTGTGGACATACTTCCTCAGATTGGATATGTGGAATACATCATGAATAGCTGAAAGATGTGGAGGAAGGGCCACTCGGTATGCCACTTTCCCCACTCTAGCCAGAATCTCAAAAGGTCCAACATATCGCGGTGCCAACTTGCCACGAACACCGAATCTCTGCATTCCCTTCATGGGAGATACTCGCAAAAATACCCAATCTCCAACCTATAATTGATAGGAATGTCATTAATATGAGGTTAAGTTAATTTTGTAATAAAGGAAGAGAAGAAGATTGGATACCTGAAATTTCAAATCTCTTCTCCGACAGTTTGCATAGCTCTTCTGGCAGCTCTGTGCCGTCAGAAGCCTTCGTCTCACAAGATCAACAGCTCTCGCGGTCTCCTTCAGGAGATCTACGGAATAGAGGGCATGATCACCTACCTCATGCCAACTGAGAGGCGTGAGGCATCTCCGCCCATATAGGGCTTTGAATGGTGCCATGCCTATACTGGAGTGATAGTTGTTGTTGTATGTGAATTCCACCAAAGGCAAATGGTCCTTCCAGGACCCCTTCCACTCCAAAGTGCATGCGCGAAGCAAATCCTCTAGTGTCTGAATGGTGCGCTCATTCTGACCGTCAGTCTGTGGATGATATGCAGAACTCATCTTCAGCTCTGTCTGTAGTGCTGACATGAACTGATGCCAATAATGAGATGTAAATCTTGACACCACCTCTCTTGGTATACCATGCAACCTGATAATATTCTGCACATATAGCTTGGCCAACCTGGACGGAGTGTAAGTCGTGTTGACAGGTATGAAATGGGCTGACTTGGTCAACCTATCAACAACGACCCAAATGGAATCATGGCCTCCTGGCGTCTTCGGCAATCCCGTGACAAAATCCATAGAAATGCTCTCCCACTTCTTTTCGGGAATGGGGAGAGACTGCAGTAATCCTGGTGGTCTCCTGTGCTCAGCCTTGACCATCTGAAAGGTCATGCATCTGCTAACATGTAGCGCCACATTACGCTTCATTCCATCCCACCAGAAATGTCGACGCAGATCACGGTACATCTTCGTACTGCCTGGATGGATAGACAACCGTGAACTGTGTGCCTCATCGAGAATGTCTCTTCGAAGTTGCTCGTCATTGGGTATAACAACCCGTCCTGCCTTCCATAAAATTGACTCTGCCACGACAAAATCATCAAATTCATCCTTGACAGCGCGCATGTATCTATCATGAATCCAAGGATCGGACTTCTGACCCTCTACAATACGATCCCAAAGACTACTGTATCGTGGAGATACGGCGGTAGAAATGGATACGCTCTCCTGAGAATGCCAATCGGTCAAAGCAGCAAGCGTATCCCATGTATATAGCCAGTTCGTCGCACCATCAGCATGAGCTCTCCTGCTGAGTGCATCAGCCACCACGTTTCCCTTACCAGGATGGTAAGAGATCATGCAATCGTAATCCTTCAACAGCTCGAGCCATCTGCGCTTCCTCGTGTTCAGCTCCTTCTGATCAAAGATGTACTTCAGACTCTTGTGGTCTGTAAAGATCTCGAAGTTCACCCCATATAGGTAGTGGCACCAGATCTTCAAGGCGAAGACAACTGCCGCCAACTCCAAGTCATGTGTGGGGTAGTTCCGCTCGTGCGGTCTCAAATGCCGTGATGCGTAAGCAATCATCTGTCCTCTCTGCATCAACACTGCTCCTAGACCTTCTCCAGATGCATCTGTGTATACTGCATAGTCCAGAGTGCCTGAAGGAAGAGAAAGAATAGGCGTTGTAGTCAACCTCTCCTTCAGTGTCTGGAAGGCATGCTCACATGAATCGTCCCAAATGAATGGAACTCCCTTCTGCGTCAACCGTGTCAGAGGGCGAACAATACGTGAAAATCCGCTGACGAAGCGTCTGTAATAACCTGCTAGCCCAAGGAAACTCCGAATCTGCGTGACAGTCTTGGGCTGCTCCCAAGACATAACTGCATCTATCTTCGCAGGATCAACCGCAATACCTGCTCCAGAAATGATGTGCCCCAAAAATGAGACCTAGGATAACCAGAACTCGCACTTTCTCAACTTGGCATATAGCTTGTGCTGTCGCAATGTGTCCAAAACAATCCGTAGATCATTCGCATGATCCCATTCATTCTGTGAGTAAATGAGCACATCATCGATGAACACCACTACAATCTTGTCCAAGTATGGACGGAAAATCCGGTTCATCATATCCATGAAAGCCGCAGGTGCATTGGTGAGCCCAAACAACATCACCACAAACTCGTAGTGTCCATAGCGAGTCTTGAAGGCTGTCTTCGGAATGTCCGACTCACGAATCCTCAGCTGATGGTAACCTGAGCGAAGATCGATCTTCGAGAAAACCGAAGATCCCTGGAGCTGATCAAACAAATCATCGATACGCGGCAAAGGATAACGATTCTTCACTGTTTTCTTGTTCAGCTGCCTGTAATCGATGTACAGTCTCATGGATCCAACCTTCTTCTTGACAAATAGAACCGGAGCACCCCAAGGTGAAGTGCTCAGCCTCACAAATCCCAAGTCAAGTAATTCTTGCAACTGCACCTTCAGCTCCCTCAACTCAGCCGATGCCATACGATATGGTGCCATAGAAATCGGTTGTGTATCTGGCAGCAATGTGATCTCAAACTCGATCTCTCTCTCAGGAGGTAATCCTGGTAGCTCATCAGGAAACACGTCAGGGTATTCTGAGACTACTCGGATGTCCTGTATCATCGGCTCCTGATCAGATACCTCCCGTACAAATGCAATGTATGAATCACAACCCTGATCAACAAGTCGTTGGGCCTGCAACGCTGAAATGTACTCCATGATAGAGTCCTGTATAGTACCCTCAAAGGTGAACTCAGGTGAACCTGGATCCTGAAGACAACTGTCTTCCTAAAACAATCAACTAGTGCATGATGAGTAGATAGCCAATCCATGCCCAAAATCAAGTCGAACTCATCAAGCTGCAGAAGTAGACAATCTGCGATCATCTCGTGACCGCCAATCAATACGGGCAAGTGCCTGACTATCAGTGAAATAATGAATAACTGGCCACCTGGCCCTCGGATGTGATACGGAGAAGAGAGAGTCTCTGCGACTCTGCCTAAAGAAGCAAGCAACCTCGAAGCAAGAAAGGAATGCGCCGCACCAGAATCAAATAAGACATGGAAAGGTCGGCCCAAGACTGAGACCATACCTTTCACCACGGTAGCGGCTGAACGTGCCTGCTCCTTAGTAACTGCGTGTATCTGCCCCTGCCTGGCTGGTGCGGCACTAGAACCTGCCACACTCTGTGTCTGTCTCTGTTGTGGTCGCCTAAAGTTGAAGTTCCTGCCACGGAAACTCCCTGAGCGCTGTGCCTGAGGCTGTGACTGTGAAGGCTGTGGCTGAGGCTCAATAGAAACCTGTGGGCACTGTGAGCGGTAATGTCCCCACTCGTGACATCGGTAACACAGGACTGGTCGAGTAGATGGAGTAGCTGTGTCCGTGCTCCGAGCTGGTCCTGCTGGTGGTCGATCTACTCGCTGCGACCCAGATGGTCGAGCGGACTCCGTGCCACGTCCGGCGAGTGCTCCTCCTAGAGTAGTCGATGGAGAAGAGCGAGCACTACTGATGAATCTCGTATTCATCATGCTAAAAAGTCCTTATTAAAATCCCTGCTTAAACAAACCAATAAAAATCACCTCTAATTCTCTATTTTTACCATGTACAATATTGTGTATAATTAACCCTTAATTATTTTGTTTTTAATTATCCTTATTTTTCTGTAATTATTTTATAACTCAAAAACCCCTAAAAATTAGGTAGATAAGTTGTCTATAATTCACTGACCTTTAAAACCACTAAAAAATACAAAAACAACTCAAAACCACAAAATCGGTGTTTTTATCCCCTTAAAAATACCCCCAAAAATAGCTTTTGTACAGATGACCTCTTTTGGCTTTTTGACCAACATGAAAGTTGTAGATCTCATCGAGACGAACAACTTTCATGTTTTGACTTTTTCCAAATTCGGCCTCTAACTATTTCTTTTACATTTTTCTTTGTTTTTAATTCTGAATTAATCTGATTGGGCCACGTGGCGCTCTCTGGAGCCGCCACGTGGCCTGCTTCTCCTCTGGCCACCCGGCGGCCTCCTGGGCCGTTGGATCTTCCTAAATCCGCCCCCATCTCCACCGTCCAGCCTCGCCTATCTCACAGCCGCCCGATCTGATCTCAGATCAGATCTCGGTCGCTACTTCGCGCCTCCACCTCAGCCACTCGATCATACTCCATCTAACGTCCTCCCTTGCGCCACGTCGCCCCTTCACCTTACACCGTCAGATCTCCTCCACAGATCAAATCACAACCGCTCCTTTCTGCCTCAAATCCAACCGACCGAACAGATCTCATGATCTGATCGCTACCGTTCCCTCGCGCTTTAATCGCCACCATCCGATCAGATCCTTGGATCTAATCTTATCCCTCCGCCCACGCTCGTATTCCAGCCGTTGGATCGAAAGATCCAACGGCTAGCAGCTCATCTCCTACCTCCGTAAACCCCCCCCTTTCCCAGTCGTTTCGCCTCGCGCATCCTCAGCCCCTTCCATTTATGACCGCCATATCCGGCCTCCTCGACCGCTCCTAACGGTCGCCCCACGTCGTCCATAGATCCCCCTTCCTCGCGCCTCCATTAATCCACCTCCACCATCACGGCTCCACCATTAAAACCTCTCTCCAAAACGCCCCTCCCCCATGTAACCTCCGAACTCCGCCTCCTATAAAACCCCTCCTCCGTCACCATTAGCCATCATCCACCATTCTTGGAGCTCCGGCCCGAGCCCCTGGCTCTCCGGTGACAGCGGAGGAGTCCTAGAATGGGGGCGTCGACGGCCGGAGCTCCCGGTGAGATCCGTGGCTTCTCGCCACGTAGCGGTCGCCATCAGGCACCGCCGAGCACCAGGGAGAGGTCGGCCCTGTCGTGCGACGACCAGGGCTTCATCTGAAGCCCAGCCCAGGCCTTTCACCTCCGCCAAACACCTCGCTCCGGCGAGGTGCTTTTTATTTTCAATATCTTCAATTCTTACCTCCCTCTACCATTACTGCCACCCCCATCTGGTCACCTCGCAACCTTCGTCACCTCACCAGCACCTTCGCCGACCACCTTCTCCTTCTCCAGAGCCTCTCCCGCTCCGACTCCCCTCTTCCCCTCCTTCGCCGGAGAAGAGGCTACGGCCACCACCTCTCGACGTCTCCACGGCCGCTCACCCACCTCACAAAACCTTCACGCCCTCACACACATGCTTCAGCCATTCGTTTCTAACGATTGCAGGTTCAATGGCCGGAGTTCAGACCAGAGCACCTTCGAGCTCCTCCCAGTCGGCGAAGCTTCATCGAGAGTCACTTCCGATCAGTTATGGACCTTCGCCGGGCATCCAAGACCTCCGCCAGACCTCTCACTGTCTTCGCCGACCCTCAGACCTTCCTCTGGAGCACGGTGGAGCTTTCAAGCGCTCGCCGGAGACCCGCCTTCTCCGGTGGCCCGCGGCGGAGAACGAAGAACAGTTACCGTCCGATCATCTGGATCGGACGGTTAGAATGATGCCACGTAGAGGACCCGAGCCTCTTCCCCAACCTATAGGCTCGGGTCATCCGAGCCTCCTGACAGACCTCCAGAAGATGCCACGTTTCCCGAAGCAGCGGCTCTGACCCGAGCCTGAGTCCTCACGTGTAGCGCACGTGAGGGCTTGGGTAAATTGCAAGGAAAGACCCGAAGTTTCAAGTATTTACGTTTTGGTCCCCAGGCACGTGCTTCATGCGTGTGCCTGGGTATTTTACAGGGAGACCCTCCAGGTTTTAAAGATTTGCAAAAAGGCCCCTGCGCGCATTGGGAAAATTGCAATTGGGCCCAGGCGGTTTTTGGTATTTGTATTTAGGTCCCTCCAGGGACCTAAATGCAATATTTATCCCTTTATTTCCTCGCATTTTTATGACAATTATGCCCTTGCACTATTTTTAGCATAACTTGAGCATCGTAGGTCCAAATTGCATGATTTTAGTGTCGTTTTGATCCTTGTTTTGTCCTCTACAATCTAGCATACTTATTTGTCTCATTTGACATTGTTTTAAATTAAGTGAATTTTTATGTCAAAAATGGGACCATGCTCTATCTGTCTTGCTGGGTTTGATGACCGATTTTTAATGATGTGTTCAATTAGACTCTAATTTTATTCTACATTGCAATGCTCACATTTTAGGGTATAATTGTAGCATTTTATTCTTCATGCATATTCCTTAGCATTATTTGCCCATGCATCATTTTAAATTGCATAAAAACAAAATAAAAATGCATGCATCATGGCATTGCCTTGAAAATATCATAGTGCATCATAATTTGCATGAGGACCTGAAATTGAGATTACTTGACGTTGAACTTCACGAATCAAAATTCAAAAGCCTTAATTAAGCAGCTGTGTCCCTGTGTTCGACCTTGGTAAACTTGCCAAGTATAAATGTTCCACAGCATTCAAAGACTGTGGTTTTTGCTGAACAAAATTCGCCTCCTGTGCTACAACATTATTCATCGTTATTTTAGAGGCGAATCTCACGTTCATCAACTACCTGTGAAGGATGAACCTGTGGGTCAGAATCGTCTGTCTGACCTCTCCTGCTGAAACGGTCGATGTATCGGTCCAAAAGATCGTCAGGATGAGGCTGCTCCACCTCAACGGACTGGTGTTGGTCTTGTCGTATCCCATCCTGGGATGGACGGTACGTGAAATCTGACAGGACCTCAAATCTCATCTCTATGTCCGTATGCCTGTCAGCAATCTCGGTCTGCTGGGCCAATATCTGCTCCTGCTGGCCTCTCATAGCAGCCTGCTGCTGCTGAAGATCGGTAAGTGCGCTCAGTATGCGTGCCAGCTGATCAGAAGTATCCTGACCTGGTCGAGATGCCATGGCTCTGCATGAGAACCATAATTAGTCATAAGGATGCCCTAGACAGATATTTATCATAAATGCTTTTCTCTTCTTGGGATATAATATGAAAATTAATGAAATTGGTGACATCTGTGGTTATTTGAATATGAATGTCATATTTCCCTTCTCGAACTCACGACAAGTCGGAAGATTGTCGATATTCGTGAACTTAATGCGATCGGAATTGTAATACCGCGAATGTGCGTATCGGGGTACCACTGCTCTGATACCAAATTGTGAACCCCTCAGGATCCGGGTACCCGTTAATCACACACTCGCACTATTATTCACATGAGATCGCATGAAGTTACAGAAAAGCAGGGAAAATTTTTCGCGCGGCTAATTATCCACATGACATTTACATCCACAACATAACCACAAGATCATAGAGAGATAAATGGCACCAAAATTTTCTTTTCATTAATATTCATATCAAGTTACAACATGTACAAGGATCTTCCATTACAACATATATCCCAAAGTGTGATACAAAAGAGATAGCATTTACATTATTATCTGAACAAAAACTGAGACATAGTAATTCATACCGTCTAGTGTATACTCTGTCTCCAGGAAGCATGTACAGCTACTGAGCTGCTACTAAACTGCAGGTTGTTTGCCTGCCAAACACGTTAGGAAAGAAGAGGCGTCAGCCATTGCTGGTACCTCCCAAAAACTTATAAAAAAGCTATACATTTAATATGTGCAAAAGCAAGCAAGTAGAAAGGTGGAAAGTAAAGTTTACATCTACTTGCGTAAGTAAAAAGGTTTTTCAAGTTGTTTGTAATGCATCTCTAATGATTTCCCCAAAACCCAACATTTTCCCACATATGACACATTTATATTGTAGTTGAATATTCATGAGTATAAGAGTATAAACATATATATCATTTTCTAGCAATCTCAACTTTTGATCATAACCTCTCGAAATCTTAACTTCAATTGATTCAGATATAACTCCAGATGATGTAGATATAGATATGGATGATCTAGATGTAGAATCGCCAAGTCTGTTGGCGAAGTAAACTCAAGCGGTGAAGAAGCCTACAAATGGCTCTTCTGTCTCGCCCTCTAATTGGAAGTGCGGTCCAATAGAGGGATAGGTCTACTCCTAAACTACACCACTGAGACGGGTGAGAGAGACTCCCTAGAAAAGTCGCTCTAGAAACCTGCCTAACTAGTACAGGCGAACGAGCTCGTACGTAAAACATAAAACCAAGGATCCCCCGCCTGGGTATCCTAAAAGACAGGGTCAGCGGAACTGGTCTAAAGTCAGGATCCCAACGAGGGTGTAAAAACATTGCGAGCTCACGTAAAACCGTGTAAAAGACTGGGATCCTAGACCCGCGCACTTAGCGGTCGCTGCCCTAACTGGGCTTCCTATTCTTCCGCCCAGTTGAGGGTCACTGCGCCCTCGCACAATCAGGAGTAAAGGTCATCACGATTGGCATTAAAATTCATAAGTCACTACTGATTCATGATCATCATCAGTTGCATGTCTGCTCATCTCTATCTCAATTCTTTCCGTAGTTAATCGGACAGATCTAGGTCTCTTGGTTATTTATCTTATTATTAGTGATCCATAGGTAGCATGTTATACTTAAGGGATGATTTTCTTAAAATGATCTAGCTTTATGGTCAAAAGTTATTATTGATGACATAATCATATCTGAGATGTTTCTAGGATAATGGCTTTATATATATAATAACTATTTGTAAACTTCTAAGAAAAGGTATCCGTACTAATATGTATATCGTACTTATATAAATAGATATTATTATTTATAAGAATCAATGTTTGATTTACATGTTCCTTCTAATTATGAACCCAAAATAAATTTGTTTATATATAATAACATAGGATTATAAGACAAGCTTTTGACAAACCGAGAAAGATACTGAGCATGTGTTGTTGCCATCAAAACTGAAAGATAGAATAAGAGTTCTCAATTCCTTTAGATATGCCAAAGAATGTTCATTAGAATTTGATGATATGAATTTTATTAAAAGTAGATAACATGGTTACTTTTGATTCAATTATAGCTATAATCATATAGGAAAAAGGCATACTGAAGGAATCATAAACTTATATTCATGAGTTGAAGTTAATAAGATATAAAAATTTATACAATACTAATTATGATAAATAAGATCTTGTAAATTTAATTTTACTCACCTAATATCAAAACAGAAAGCCATACAAAAATTTTAACATCAATCCTGTTAGCCATAAGGGAAAGCGTAGATGGTTTGTTTCGACAAAGATTTGCTCTTACAATCCTAATAATCAACAATGTTTAAATCTTAAAATGTTACTTAGAATATGTACAGGAATTCATTTGTAAAATAGTCAAAATAAGTGGTGTCGGTTGGACTGAAGAATGAAAATATATAAAAATATATTTCTGGAACTTAATTGAATAGCATCCCTTTAATTTTTCAAAAAAAAAATATCCCACACCTCTGGCATGGATAACAACAGAATCTGGTATACTACATGTTTATTAGCATCTCCCACCACCAAGTTAAAAAAAACTCTTGTGGCCCTGCAGTAAGTAGAAAGTTAATAGCGTTATACCATTAATTTTCCAACTAAAATACAACATACGATAACCTTTTAACCCCCTTTTTTTGCTACATTAGTCAATCTTATCATCCATTAACACAGAACACGTTTCAAATACTATGGACAAGATGACATGATACCTTATAAAAATTATATTATCACAACGTTGTGGGGTTCTTTTGGAAAAAGAATACCGAGTGAAAATATGATATATGATAAATTACAATAGATGTACCTAAAAATCCAAACAAGAAATAGAACACAAGGATAACACATCAACATGCACAATTTAGAATTTTCCAAAACCGAATGAGTAATCAAATGCATAATTAAGAGATCAAAAGAGGGAAAATCCATGCATGGCAGCAATAGATAGGATTTGGGGGTTGTACTAAAAGAGAAAATCCTCAAGAGCCTTCCACCGGTGGAGATGGACACCAGCTTCTTGCTATAGAAGGAGTAATAACAATACTCTTAAAGAGAGCAGCTCCCCAGTGGCTTCAGGCTTTGATTTGCTCGGAAGGAGTGGTTGTGCTGCTCAAAATGGTTTCCAGAGGCTTCAGCTACAGCATGCAGCAGATTTTTGGAGCAAAGAAATGGAGATTAAGAAAGAGGAGAAGAGGAGTCTACGGCTAGAATTTAGGTATATATATAGGAGAGGAAATGAAGGGCATATGGCTTAGAGTAATGCCAAGTGGAGCTTAAAAGAAATCCAAGTGGAGAAATTAGTGATTAGGTGGCTGCTTTATAGGGAAAACAACAATTGATATTATAATTTTTTTAAAAAAACATTAGCCGAATGTTTATTTGAAATTTATATATATATATTTACATATTTAAAATGGACCGTACGCGCACTCGAGTGTCGGATTTCGGCGCGAATTATCTTGTTTCGATCGTCTCCGAACGACGGTCAATATGAGTACCATATTGATATACTTTCGATCGAGTTTTGAATACCCGAAATTTTCGGATACGGATTTTGTTTAAGGTTAAATTTTACGATTTAAAAATATCAAACGACCTCCGATTGACGAACGGTCAATTCCGTTGGTCTTGTATCGTCGAATCGGATCTCATGATGGTCTCAGTTCGTTTTGCGGTTTCCGAATTTGCATCGCGGCTTTTTCGCAGTGCGCATTACGAAGCGACCGATTTTTGGTCGATTTCGCCCGAACAACTTTTGATTCTCGATCAATTGATCGTTTTAGTTTATCTAATATTGTTAGATAACTTAATTGGGTTAATCGGACCCAAATCGAGTCGAGTTCGGGTTTACGCGGATTCCGGATGTTACAATTTCTATCCCCAAAACCATGTCCTCCATGAACACTAGCATACCCTGAAACATCTTTTCCCACATGTCCATTAAGATCTCCACCTATGCAAATCATCTCTCTTTGTGGGATTCCTTGTAAAATCTTATCTAGATCCTCTCAAAAAGCTTGTTTAGTCCTTTCATCTAAACCAATTTGTGATGCATAAACTGAGATTATATTCAGAATTTCTTCTTCAAGAACCAATTTTAGCAAAATAATCCGATACCAGAATCTTTGTACCTCAACCACACAATCCTTCAAATTCTTATGAACAACCGCTCCAACACCGTTTCTACCCTTATCTTTACTTTAATACCAAAGTTTAAAGCATGTCTTCTCGATCTCCCTTGCTTTCTCTCCAACCCATTTAGTCTCTTGAAGACATAGTATATGAATCTTCCTTCTTTCCATCGTATCCACTATCTCTATCGATTTTCCAGTCAAAGTGTCAATATTCCAACTACCAATCCGCAACTTCCGTTGCAATTTCTTTTGGACTAACTTCTTTACTCGCGTGCGTCCATTATGCGAGAACCCTTGTAAATTTTGGACTGCATCCGGGCGGTGATGCAGCGGAACTAGCTTAATTACCCGTATGCGTTCCTCATGCGAGAACCCTTGCAAATTTTGAACTACATCCAGGTTGCAATGTAGCGGCCCTTACCTATTTTTCATTGCATCCGGGCGATGCAATGCGTCGCAAGTAGGGAACGCCTCAACGAAGTCTGTATGTTTGCTTAAATCCATGTTGAAAAGATCCGACTGTCATGAGGCAACATCCTAAATAATATTTTTTTAAAAAATATATATTATTTAGGAAGTTTGTCTCCGACTGTTTTACGCTGGCTATCGGGTACCTAACGCAACCCTCCTCATTTACCCGGGCTTGGGACCGGCCATGGCTGAGTTATCACGCCACCAACTCAAAGAACAAAATCCAGGAAAGGCTTCCAGACAACTCAATGCAGCCATCACCAACACCATGTTGAATTATTCCAATTGTTCTAGGGTTCCAGGCAACATCATTTTAACTTGGCAAAGAAATTAATGATCAAGTAGCTATGTATCGGGTGATGGCGCATGCACCGGCAATGGCACAAGAACACACTCCATTGCTCTGTGCATATGGTGGTGTGAGATAGGTTCAGAACAAAGGAGGCGTCGTCCATGGGTTATTCGAACCCTAGAAAGGTTCCCAAAGAAGAAAGACAAAAGACCTCGAAGCTGATGAAAACATCGGTCCCTGCTACTTGATGAAGAAGATGATGGCATTGCCTTCGTAGAGAAGTTCTTCCCCATCAAGAACCAAGATTCTATGGTGATATCAGATCCGATGTCCTCATCCTCGTCGACGATTTCACCTGCAATTGACGATGCCTATCGTTCCAAACCTTGAAGTGTACATGCAATGGAGACTTTCTATACAACATAACTTGACCGTGACATTGCCTATCGCTCCAGATCAAAGGACCTCCTTGCATCCTTGAAGTGTGTGAGCAATGAAGGTGGCATCGTGTGATTGTTGGGAGGTGAAGTGTTGCAGTATGGTTTCCGTAAATAGGAACCATATTTCCAAGAAGAGAAGGAAGGGTGCCTTGAATCTTTGCTACTTCTCTTAATGGGCTTGGGTCCATTTAAGCCTTATTGTCATTTTTATTTATTAAAAAATAGTCGAAGCTTTCATCATGGATTTGAGCAAGAATCCACGCAGTTGACCATACTTATAGTATGAGAAGGTTTTGCTATTTTTTCTTTGTAAATGTTGCATCTTAGAAAAAGGAGGGTGGAAACGATAGGAATAAGTCCATACAAAACAAACCTCGTGGATAAAAAAGGAGTAGAAGTGATATTTCATGCCCAAGATGGGCCCGGTTTTGGGAAGTAAAAAAATTAAAAAGAGGCCCAAAAGAGAACAAAATCGAGGGATTTCAGGCCCAATTTCCGCAATTTAAAAAAGAGTGTCGTCTTATGAAAAGGAAAGGAAAAGCCAGAAAAAGGAACATCTTATATGAAAAAAGAGGAAGAGATTTTGGACTTTTGTTTTCCCCTATTTAGTTCTTCTCCTAACTTGGTCGAGCGTCATATTTTCCTATAAGTATGGGAGAAAGGGGAGTATTTATGTAGAGATCTCCACTTCAGTTTCGGACTATCATTGTTCGAGGCACTCTATATTCGAGTAACATGTTTTCTCTGAGTTCTCCAGAGAGAGACTCAATACAACCTCCATCTCTAGCGACTGTAAGCTCCGATATGGATATTCCTGTAGTTCTCGCCAGTGATCGTGAAGTCCAGTACGGATATTACCACAGCTTCCTTCCATGATCATCAACTTCAGTACGAAATCTGTTCGAGCTCCCTAAAAAGTGACCTACTTCTCAAATCTACATATGGACATCTGATGAATCCATGTTTCATCATCTTTATTCTATCATTTTGGCCTTAAAAACCCTAGTAAATGCGTGTAAATAGGCGTAATTCATGCATTTTAGCATTCATGTATATGTGTGTATATATTGTATAAAATGCGGTTTTTAAAGCCAAAATAATAGAATAAAGAAAAGAAAAGAAAAAGAATAAAATATTGTAAATATTTTATGACCCGAAACCCCGAGACCTAGGCATCTTGATGAATAGGTCGACAAGGAATAAAGTAGGGGGAGATAAGGGCCAAAATACAGATAAAATACCTATAATTTTTATTCGTTCTTTATTCATTTTGGGACCTGTTTTTGGTTCTACTTTTTATACATCAAATAAATAAACTTTGTACATGAAAGTTGTAGATAATGTTATAAAGAAAAATACAAAATTGATTTCACAGAAAAATAATGAACAGATAAAAAGTTATGGTCTGAATAAGAATCCAAAATCCCAACTTCCCAGACCCGTATCTCACAAACGACAACTCCAAATGCAGCATACTCACCTTTAATTGTATGTAGAAGAAAATAAGCTATTTAATGGCGGTGGTTTCGCATTTGGCGGAGCTACGGTTTGAAAGTTGACTTTTGGACCCCTATTGTATACTTGTACATATTAAAATATTCAATTTATTATTTATTTATTATTTTTACAATTTTATATTTCTATAATGTTGTAAATAATAGTTATAATAATAATGTACATTGAAATAAGAATGAAAACCTAAATAAAGACAAAAATAAAATACTTAAAAATAAAATACATAAATACATCACCTGTACATATACCTATACAAAACATATTTGTATTTTATTAAATATACAAAACATATCAGAAAAATAAAATAAAAAATATATTTAGGTATATAAAAGTATTTTATCATTTTATAAAATCATAAATAAAAATAATCACATTAAAAAGACTTAAATAAAAATAGAATGCGTAAATATATAGATATAGATACCTATAGGGGTATAAATGCAAAATTGTAAAAATAGATCTCAAAAAATTAATTAAAAATCGGAATAAAATAATTTATAAAATTACAAGAACTTTTTATTTTATAACCTAATTAAAATAATACCATTTGTTATTTTTTATTGATTTTACAAGGGTTTTTCCCTGGTTGGTCCACGTGGACCAACCAGGTTGGTCTGACAGTTGACCTCTGGTCAACTGTCTGACCCCCCCTGTGGCTGTGTCAGAAATGGGTTGCGACCCATCTTCAAGGATTTTTGGGAGCCACACCTTCCACCCTTTGACCCCGCTTCCTTCATGAAAGTTGTACCCTATACATCCGTGATTCCCGCCGACCTCTTAGATCCTATCAGATCTTCATGGTTCGCCCGTGATCGGCCCTCGAAAGTCACCACTCGACCACGATTCAAAACGAACCCCCCGACTTCCCTTGAGTCTTTGATCACTCTTCCACTCCCTAATCCCTGACCTAGACCTTTGGCGAGACCCTTGGTGACAGCAGGAGTCCGGAGGGCCTCTTAACGGGATAAGGAAGTGTCGAATCGAGCTCGATCCCCTCGCCGGAGTTCTCGCCGGAGAACGCTCTGTGCTCGCACGGGTGAGGTTTTTCTTTCTCTTTTCTCTCCTTTCTTCTGATGCTTTTGTGTTAAAAAGCCACGGTGGCACTTCCCTTTTCAATAGCTTAGTCATTAGCGAGTTTTTCATCTCGATTCATCGCGACCGGCATCGAGTCTCGCCGGCCGCCTTCACCTGTCCAAACACCTGCCCCTCGCGCGAGATACTCCACGAAGTCGGGGCACTTTGCCCCCGGCTTCTTCATCTATTTTGTTTGCAGATCCCAGTGCGAGGAGACCCCCTCCTGGGGTCGAGTTTTGGTAGCATTCGAGCAACCTGGAGCTTCTTCCGCACCATCACGCCGCGACGGACCTCCGGCCTCTCTTGGGCCATTTTGCAGCCGCCAATTAGTCGAGGGAACTTCCAGGAAGCACGGAGAGTCATTGGAGGAGAAGATCTACCTCCGGGCATCGAGATTTTGGCGCTCGAAACTCATCCAAGCCGTGTTCTTCGGCTGATCTTCGTTCGAGCCTTGGAGCCGTTGATCTCCCCTTGTTCTTCGTGGGCTACAGCCACCGTCAGATTGGCGCCGCCCTGAGCCGTTGATGCACTCCTGATGGTCTAATCCAGGGCGTAGAATCCGAACCGTCATCGCGCGCCCTCGTTGCGCCGCGTGGCGTAAGTGCGCCGCACCCACCGTTCATCGGCGCCTAAGGACTGGGGATTTTGCAAGCACACCCAGCCACTTTTGGTATTTAATACGTAGTTTTAAAGCTTTCGTATGCTGCTTTAAACTTTTGTTGAATTTGCGGAGCAACCCCTGCTTGTTTGTAATACTCCATTTTGCCCCCTGCCAGTCACGTGCTGTCGCGCATGTGATTGGCATTTTTGCGGAAAAACCCTGGTCTGGTTGCATATTTAGACTCAATCTATAAACAGTTGACTGCATTTATAAGTTTTAAGGGAATTTTGCAAGTTATCCCTTTAAAGTTTCAATTATTATATTTATGCCCTCCCAGGCGTGCGTGAGACGTACGCGGGCCTGGGGACTTTTGCATTAAAGCCCTTGCGACTTTGGGGATTGGTTGTTGGTCCAGGAACTTCTTGTTTAAGTTCAAATTTTGTGTGCAAATTGCAGTTAGGCCCCTGGATATTTTGCATAATGCGTATATGCCCCTGCCAGTCCCTTTAATTTGTGCTTGTTTTGTCTATTTATTTGAGGTATCATTTTAGATCCAAAAATTTTAAAATACATTATTTTTGCACATTTTTATAAATATTTTATCTTGCCTTTCATTACATTATTTTTATTCTCCAATATTGAAAAGGAAAAAGAAAAATATAAAATATAAAATTATAAAAATCAGAAAATTAAAAATCAAAATACAAAATTAAAAATTAAATTAAAAAAATTAAAAATTAAAACCCACCAAAATTCTAGATTGGCTAAGTTGCTTATTAGACTTAGGTTTGGATTCTTATCTATGCTCTATACCTTTGCTTCTTGAGTTCGACCCCTACTTGCTTGCCATTGTACATCTTTAGTAGGGTATAATAAATTTTAATCCTTGCTGTTCATTCTCTGATTGATTGTGTGGGTTAATTGTTGAAGACCGAGGAAGTTTGAGCAGTCGCATCAGCGACAGTGAGTCTGACTTGTCAGACCGTTATTTAGCGGCTCTCGTTTTCTCGCTTTTCAAATGGCGCCGTTGCCGGGGAGCATCGGCTTGTAGAGTACCTTTGGGTCTTTTTAGTTACTTAGCCATTTTTGCTTACTTGTCTCTTGTGTATTATTTATTTTGAACTGTCTGACATCTCTTTTGTTTTCTTGCGAGGGACCGCCGACCGAGGAGGGTCGCCTAGGGGATCCTGAGCAGCCTTGGGAGGAGGAGCCTGCTATTCTACCCTAGCCGGCAGGAGAGAGCAGGAGAACTAGAGAGAGAAAGAGAGTTGCTTTTATTTTTTTTGTGTGAGAGAGAGTATTTGATTAATTTGTAATAATACAGGACTTGGACACTTGAACACTTCGGGCCTAATTTCCGGGTGTTTGTTCACCCGGGGGCTCATCGCGGTTTTTTCGTGTTTTCTCGACCGTCATTTTCCGGTTTTGTTTTCTTTTTCGTTTCTTTTGTGGATTGAGCTCTTAGAATTAGGTCCTGCTTGATTCGAGTAGCCTAGGTCCAAACACCCTAATAACTCTTGCATGCTCCTATAGTTCGTATTTGGACTTAGATTAATTAAGTAGTTAATCATTGGCTCTCGATCCGCGCGCCGTGAGCTCACTCCACACAAGCGCTTTCTCCTAACTCAAATGTGTTGAGCAGAGGAGGAGTGAGCCTAGACCGGACACTAGGATTGGGAGTTAGCGGTTAACTCGTGGTTCTTCACGCTAGCAGTTGCCTGTTCTAGGACGATTTCCGCATTGCATAACCGGCATGTAGATTAGGTTTATAAATTTCTGCCTTGCATCCCGCATGGAGAGAGCTGGGATCCACTGTAAGTCTTCTCACTTTGCATTCATCATATAGGCACAAAGGTGAGATTTCCATCTTGGTGCCGACTTGCATTGGCTTTTCCCGACTCTTTTCTCCCTCTGATTTTGGATACATTAGGATAAAGAAAATACAAAATCGTTAGGCGCTTGTTTGAATCTACTCTTAAGAAGCGATAACACAAAAAAATTAAAAAAGGGACTGCTAAGAAAACTTTGACCTAAATAAAAATTGGTAATTGGACTCATTGATTGGGGAGAGTAACACCCTCACTTGTTTTCAGGTTGCATGGGAAGGTCTCCTTCCAAGTGAGGTGAGCGTTCGTAAGGATTAGAGCCCAAAACCCAACTTGTGGCTGCCTTGTGTATCGCCTGGATTTCCGAAGTATTGGCGCTACTATCGTACGTAGTCGAGTAGGGCTTGGTCGCTAGTGGTGACTCACTATTGTGTGAGCATCGACCTTGTCCGAAATACCGAGCATAGGCCACGCCTTCACGGGGGTGTCTGTCTCACCGGCTGCGTCCGAGTAGGATCTTGCACGCTCACGGGTGATTCCGTTGCGAGCGAGGTCCGAAGTATCGGTTTCGCCTATCGGCTTCCTCCCTCTATTTCTTTGGCTGAGTAGGGATCTAGGAAGGGTTACAAGGACCTTAAAAAGCGCAAGTTACATGTTATACAGGAGGAGGACAAGTACGGGAATACTTTTCCGGCAGTACTCTCGCTCCTATAGGCGTAGCGCTCTAAGGACTCGTTGAAAGATAAATCCCTGAAATTAAGATAAAAATTACAAAGATAAAAGCCGAACCTTCACGGCTTCACGCGTTGAGTTGGTGAACTCCCTTGTCTTGTGTTTGATTGCTAATCACATTTAGGTCAAGATCAAAAATATCGCGTCGTTGCGCAATTTTGTGTTCCCCCAGTTGACCCTCGCTCATTGTGAGCCTTCTACTGTTTTACATTCCATTTGCTTCTTGTTGACCCCCGTATCTTTCATCAACATCGATCTTCCTCTTGATCTTCAAGATGGCGGTGAATGGACAGTTTAGTCGAGGCTCTGTCGGCACCCACATCAGTTCCATCCGTTCGCCATCTCCAATAATTCAGGGCGATTTCCGAGACACCGGTTCAAACCCTATGAACTGACCTCCAGACTCCCTGCCTTCTTCAATAAACCGGGACCACTCTCGTCCCGAACTCTGTCCGTTTTGGATGGCCATTGATTTCACTCCTTACACATCGCCATCCTTAACAAGGTTCTGTGTCGACCTTGACACAGACCGCATCTCTCTATCTGGTGCTGCAATTCAGACTGATCGGGGCATTCTACCATGTGCATACTTAGAGCTCGAGTCAGTCAACCAAGCAGAGACAGAAATGGCAGGAGGAAGGGGAAAAGGACCACAACCCCAGCAGGAGCCTGAAGACAACGCAGCAGAAGGACAATACACTACGCAGGGTGAGGTCAACAGTCAACTGTTGGCTTCCATTCAAGCCATTCAGCAGCAGTTGACTAATCAGGCCTTGGCCCAGACAGCCTTTCAGGACATGCTGAATGATCTGAGGAGAAGGGCCGATGTGAGAGACGGCCGACGGGAGGATGATCCGAACTACGATCCCAATGACCATGAAATCAATGATGAGTTTTCAGTGGGACCCGAATATGAAGCAGTAGAAGAAGAACCACCGCAGCCCAAGCCCACACTCAAGCAGACATACAACCCAGGAGCAGGGCGCATCACTGAGTGGATCCAAATTCCGCGTATGCACGCCCACTTCGAGCTGAAGCCGCAGTTTCTGTCATTGCTTCCCACCTTTCATGGGAACACCACTGAAGAGTCATATATTTTTCTCAAGAAGTTTAACCGCATCTGCTCCACTTCTCACTACCCCGGAGTCCCCCTGGATGTGATCAAGATGACCGCATTCTCTTTCAGCCTTCAAGACAAGGCCCTTTACTGGGTCGACCATCTCGGGAAGGTCGTCACCACCTGGGAGGAGTTGAAATCTGCCTTTCTCCATAAATTTTATCCCCTGGGGAGATTAAATCAGATGCGTGCCCGGATCTCCAGTTTCTGCCAGCAGCCCCACGAGACTATCCATGAAGCGTGGGAACGATTCAAAGATCTCCAAGAAAAGTGCCCCCACCATGAAATACCAAAAACTAGTCTCGTACAGCATTTCTTCGGGGGCTATCATTTGAGAGCCAAAAGCTCGTGGATGCAGCTTGCGGCGGTTCACATTTTAACAAGGACGAGGATGTAGTATGGAACGTCTTCGAAGAAATGGCTGAGGGAGAAGCAGCCCAATCCTCGTCTAGAGTTTACATGAAGACACCAACCGCCATCAGCAAGCCAGTTAACATGGCTTCTCACACCGAGGACAAAGATGAGAGCTCCAACTTGAGCATCATTGGGAGCCACTTGTCCAAAGTGGATATCACCGAGAAGAGGTCGCAGGACCTCGAAAAGCTGGCAGTCATAGAGAAGAGGACCCAAGGTCTGGAGAAGCTCGACCAGATCTCCCAGCAGCTGGAGCAGCTCGTCCGAGCATTGAATGCAAACATGTGCAATGTTGTGTCTACCTCTGCCGAGCCGAACGCTGAGAAGAAGGAGCCTACAGTGCAGCAAAACCCTCAGCCGACTCCACCGCAGCCCCAGCCTGTCCAACACGTGTACTACGTGCAGGTTCCGGAGCAGCCACCGCAGCCTCAGACGCAGATGGTGGTATACAACCAGAGCACCAGCCCGCATACTCCGAGCAGTTCTCTCCACCCCCGCCGCTGATCCAGGAGATCAATGGTGTTTGGAACAATGAAGCGCAGCTGACCCGTCCTCAGGGACACTCTCAGGGTCAGAACATGGGCAACAGGCCCTTCCATCAGCAACAGCAGGGTGGGAGACACTTCCAGCAGCCTTACCAGTACCAGCCTCCCTCACACGGGAACACTTGGAGGCAGAATTACCAACATGGTCCTCAGCAGTACGGATATCGAGGACAGGGCTACCACCAACAGCCGGCTGCCCAATTCAATCAGCACAACTCACAGTACTCCTCAAACCCCCCTCCTCAACAATTTGCACAAGGATACCAGTCGCAATCTCAGCCGCAATACCAGCATTCTAGACCCCATCAGGGGGAATCCTCTGAGATTGTACCTGCCAATCCGGCCCTGGCTTGTTTAGAGCAGTTAATGAAGAACATGGCTGAGATGAACCAAAAGATCGACGACCTGACGACAGCCAAAACCGTCATACCAGCCCAGGTCGAAGCTAACCCTAACAATTTCCGACGCAAGGAGCAGGTAGCCGGCAGTGTCCAACCCGAATCAGGTGAAATTAATTGTTTTTTATCTAACGTTGTTACTCTCAGGAGCGGTAGGACACTCCAGCCATCGGCGACGGCGAAGGGAAAGCACATCGCATCTGACGGGGAATCGTCAGTCCAGCCAACACCAGGGCCATCCAGTATTTTGGGAGCAGCACCGGCATCCAGAAAACCACAAAAAAATGAAGAAAACAGAAAAACACAAAAAGATAGCAGCAACCTCGGTGGAGATCAGCCAGCATTGGAGACGCCTGCACCTGCCTTACAGCCAGCTCCTGGCAGGAGGAGCACCGCACCTGCAGCAAGTCCAGCGCCAGCACCTGAAGCTGAGCCTGTCATTTTTGGTCCGCAAATTGTAGATGAATCCATTCCTTTTTGTCATATACCTGTAAACAACAATACTGACACTATTTTGAATGATATTGGTGAAGAGTTTGTAAATATTCCTTTTCCTGAAGCAATGAAAAAACACAAAAAAAATGAAAAATTTGAAAAGTGCTTTGTCTGATCCGGCTATTATAGAAATCATTCAAAATTTGATCTTGAACATGCCGTTGATGAAGGCTCTTGAGTACATGCCAGCAGTGAAGAAAGGTCTTAAAGAGGCATGTACAACCAAGCGCAGGCCAACTCCCCATAATTCCAGAAGCAAAGGTGGCAAGTCTGAAAAACACATCCTCACTATGGCCACCGTCAACGCCATCAGCAACCTCCCGGATAAAAAGCCAGATATGGGAGCACCTCTTGTACGTTGTCAGATGTTCGAGCAAGAATTCGAGCGAACACTTCTCGACAGTGGGTCATCTGTCAATCTGATGCCAGCCTCACTACTCACGGAGTTCAAGTTAGGACCGCTCAAGCCTACAAAGATGATTCTGCAGTTTGCGGACAAATCAGTCAAGCGGCCTAAGGGCCTGTTGGAGGACGTGATCGTCACGGTTCAGGGAAAGTCATTCCCGGCCGATTTTGTGGTCTTAGATATGGACGTCCCAGCTCCGTTGCTCCTTACCCCGATCATACTCGGAAGGCCATTTCTGCGGACATCAAACGCCATGGTGAATTATGGGACGGGAGAAATCACTTTTGGAGCTGGCAATGAAATTATCCGAGTAGAGACCCTGTCTGAGGGAACGCCAGCTGAACCGACATCTGCGTCGTGTGCAAGGGTGATCAAGCACGATGAAGACTGCGATTTTCTAGCAGAAATTCAAGATACCAACCTATTCCTGGATGATAATGAGATCCATGAACTCCTCCGTCCCGATGAGGAAGTGGAGGCCGCAGTCGAATTCCCTTGTATCAATCAAGATGAGGAACTTGCTGATGTGCTACAAGATTCTACCATGGGGGTGATGTGTCTTCAGAACCAAGAGCCGAAATGTGAAACAGTTTATGATGAAGATGACATTATCAGAGAGTTTTGTCAGGATTTGAGAGAGGGACCAGATCAGAACATGGTGGACACTGAACAATTGAACGAATCACCACTTGCACTGATAGCTGAGGTCACCACCGAAGCAGCTCAGACCCCGCCAGAGATAATACCTTTGCCCTCCAATATGAAGTATGCCTTCCTTGCGGGAGAACCGAACATGTACCCGGTCATCATTAATGCCCATTTGACCGAAGACCAAGAATCTCGTCTGATGGAGGTTCTTGAACGCAACCGCAAGGAGATAGGCTGGCGAACGTCCGATCTCCATGGGATCAATCCGTCACTCTGCTCGCACCGCATCTTTCTGGAAGACGACTGCAGACCCTCTCGCGAACTGCAAAGAAGATTAAATCCGAACCTGCGAGAGGTGGTTATGAAAGAAATCCAGAAATGGTGTGACGCGGGATTCATTTATCCCATCCCCGACAGCAAATGGGTGAGCCCTCTGCATGTTGTGCCCAAGAAATCAGGGATCACCATTGTGAAAAATGACAAGGGAGAGGAGATCGCAACCAGAGTACCGACTTCTTGGCGAGTGTGCGTAGACTACAGAAGACTCAATCTCGCCACCAAGAAGGATCATTTTCCGCTACCCTTCATCGACCAGATCTTGGAGAGATTGGCCGCGAAGGAATATTTCTGTTTCTTGGACGGCTACTCTGGATATAATCAAGTTGCTATTGCTCCTGAAGATCAAGAGAAGACCACGTTCACCTGTCCTTTTGGCACATATGCCTTCAGACGGATGCCGTTCGGGCTTTGCAACGCCCCAGCCACATTTCAGAGGTGTATGCTTGCAGTTTTTGCCGATATGGTGGGTAGCTTTCTCGAGGTCTTTATGGACGATTTTTCGGTCTATGGGGATTCATTTGATCAATGTCTGGACTATCTAGACCGAGTCTTACGGAGGTGCTGCGAAGTGAATCTTGTGCTCTCCTGGGAGAAGAGCAATTTCATGGTGACCGAAGGAATCGTGCTGGGTCACGTTGTTTCTAAACATGACATGGAGGTTGACCCAGCCAAGGTGGATGTAATTTCTAAGTTGGAGCCACCGACAAATATCAAGCAAGTCCGGTCATTCTTGGGCCATGTCGGTTTTTACCGACGGTTCATCAAAGACTTCAGCAAACTGGCCCGACCGTTGACTGAACTGCTCGGCAAGGACAACGAGTTCATTGTAGACGACCGTGTGCTCCTCGCCTTTAATCAGTTGAAAGAGCTCATCACGCAGGCCCCTGTCCTACAGCCACCGATTTGGACTCAGCCTTTCGAGATTATGACCGACGCATCAGATTATGCCATCGGAGCTGTACTGGGACAGAGGAAAGACAATGTACCATTTGCGATTCACTACGCTAGTCGAACGCTCGATGAAGCCCAGAGAAACTACACTGTCACAGAAAAGGAGCTGCTAGCGGTAGTCTTTGCTTTGGAAAAGTTCAGATCTTACCTTCTTGGGTCCAAAGTTATCATTTACACTGATCGTTCGGCCATTCGGTATTTACAGCAGAAGAAGGACGCCAAACCGCGTCTCATTCGGTGGGTCCTTCTCCTCCAGGAGTTTGATTTGGAAATCAGAGATAAACCTGGAGTCAAGAATGTAGTGGCCGATCATCTGTCAAGACTTCCTGAACCAGAGTCTCCTGAGCTGAACTTGCAGCCTATCACAGAGACCTTTCCAGATGAATCTATTCTGTCTGTCGCCTCACTTCCTTGGTATGCGGACATTGTGAATTATCTAGTTGCCAAGAAAATCCCACAGGACTGGCCTAAGTTGAAAATAGACAGATTTTTGTCTAAAATCCATTTTTACCAGTGGGAAGATCCGTATCTGTTTCGTGAGGGAGCAGATTGCATCTGGCGAAGGTGTATTCCTCAGGAGGAAGTTCCAAGCGTCCTCGCTCTATGTCATGATCAAGATTCTGGAGGACACCATTCAGGCAAACGAACGGCAGCAAAGGTTCTTCAAAGTGGTCTCTGGTGGCCTTCATTATTCAAAGATGCAGATGAGTATGTCAAATGTTGCACTGACTGTCAGAAGATGGGTGAAACCATAGGAATGAGAGATACGATGCCTCTGAAGTACATTCAGATCTCAGATGTCTTTGACGCATGGGGCATCGACTTTATGGGCCCATTTCCTAATAGTCAGGGTTATGAGTATATTCTGCTTGCTGTCGATTATGTCAGTCGATGGGTGGAGGCTATCCCTGCCCGAGCCGCCGACAGTCGGACTGTCTGTCGATTCTTACGAGATCACATCATAGCACGGTTCGGGATTCCCAAGATCCTCATATCTGACGGGGGCAGTCATTTCATAATTAGAGAGGTGAAGAAGCTGACCCAAGAATTCTGCATTGAGCATCGTGTTGCTTCACCCTACCACCCGCAGTCCAATGGCTTAGCTGAATGTTCAAACAGGGAGATCAAGACAATTCTACAGAAACTGGTGCGTCCGGATCGCAAGAACTGGTCTCAGCTGCTTGATTCCGTTCTTTGGGCTTACAGAACAACGTACAAGTCACCTTTGGGGATGTCTCCCTACCGCCTGGTGTATGGAAAGCCATGCCATTTGCCCGTGGAACTTATTCACAAATCTTTATGGGCTATTAATATTTGTAATTTGGACTCCAAGCAGACAGGACAGAACAGGAAACTAGATCTGAACATATTACTGGAATTCAGAGATTATGCATATGACAACAGCCTGATGTACAAGGAGAAGGTCAAAACATGGCATGACAAGCACATCCGCCACAAGTCCTTTGATCCAGGTCAGAAGGTATGGTTGTTCGATGCGAAATTAAAGATCTTTCCAGGCAAATTGAAGAGCAAATGGATTGGGCCGTTTTTGGTTAGGCAGGTGCGTGACAACGGAAGCGTCTTGATATCTAATCTGTCATCTGATGCACAACCTTTTGTAGTCAATGGACAGCTTCTGAAGCCATACCTTGAACATGACACATTCATGGCCGTCGTTGACTCCATTCAAGTAATCTATGAGAATGAGCTGAACAGCTCGAGACAGGCAGAGGAAGGCGAAGCACATCAAAACATTTTTGAATGATTTTCCTTTTCGTCTTTTCTTCTTTTCTTCTTTTCAATTTCTTTTATCTTGTTCTACCGAATTGATGCCATCTCTTTCATCACTGCTACACTTAGGATGTACCTTATCCTAAGTATAGGGGGGATGTGCATCCCGAGTTGTTCATATCCAATCTCATCTCTTTCTTCTTTTCTTCTTTTCTTCTTTTCCTTTTCTATCTTCTGTATCTATCAAAAAGGTGTCACCCCTTGTAGACAGTTTTCTATACTTAGGACGCACTTTGTCCTAAGTATATGGGGGTGTGCACCCCGAGTTCTTTCATTCATTTCGATCCTCTCCATTGTCTCCTCTTCTTGTCTATACTTAGGGATATCTTACCCTAAGTATAGGGGGAGACAACCTGAGTACGATCTGTTCATTCCCACCCTTGACCCTCCCTGCTTTGTGTACAGTCTGCTATACTTAGGATTATTTGATCCTAAGTATAGGGGGGACGGTCAACTTCTCATTGATTCATTTATTTATTCTTTAGATTTTCCTATACTCAGTACAAGTTATGTCTTCTCTTTTCTCTCTGATCTATGAGGACATAGCTCAAGCTAAGTATAGGGGGGACGTATATACTACGTATATACTTTAGCCATAACTCGTACTTTCGTATTTTCCTAATAATATGGCTAATAATTCTTCAAATTCATTAAAAAAAATCCTTAATAAAAAGATGTGGTAATTCCTCAAATTCTTTTTGTATTTACTGATTAATAAATCAGGTGAAAATGTTTTTTGCAAAATGTTTGAAAAATAGTTTGAAAATCCTTGTGAACATTTATTGAAAACTATTTTGAAAATGTTTTGTTACATGTTTTCAACCTTTGTAAAAATGTGTGGTTTGTAAAATTTATTTTCTTTGTGTGAAATAAAATATTTGAAAAATGATTTGCAAATGGTTTGAAAAAATGGTTGCAAAAATATTTTGAAAAATCTATATATACTGTTTGAAAAACCTTTGCAAAATGATTTTCAAATGTTCGCAAAAATGTTTGTAAAAATTATTTTGGACTATAGTTTTCAAAAATTGTGTGAAAAGCTTGTGTCAAATAAGTTTGAGGAATACTAACATCACACCAAAATCCACTATGTATATATGTATAAAATCAGTCACTTACCTGTGTAAATTCTTAAAATCCACTGCTTATATATATAAGAAGCACTCCCGTGTACATATTTTAACCTGTTTTTCAGCCCAAATCTTTTTGTTTTCAAAATTCCCAAAAACATTTGCAAAAATTAAAATCCAAAAACATTTGAAATTTTTTTGAAAAAAAATACAAAAAATGCATCTGCATCTGCATCATGATCATCTTTTCAAAAATCCATAAAAAGTTCAAAATCTTTGAAAATTGCATCACAAAAATATTTTTTGCATTACATTGCATAGCATGAGCATTTTTCGGATTGAGTTTGATAGTTGAACAAGTCTAAGTAAAATCCGAAGATTGGAGCTTGACTGGACCTTAAAATCTACCTAATAACAGGAACCTTATAGGAACTGGGTTTGAGGAACTTCAGGTCTGGTTGACTTAATTCTTTGAGGATCACGGGACTTGGTTCAATGGATTCTTGACTGCCTAAGTAGAGTATTTCGGAGCACACGCACGATTCTTGTTGATAATGACCTAACTTGAACACCTGCACCTTTCACATAGCTCAACTTAGTTGGAGTGGTGAGGGGATTGGATTTGCCGGTACGAGACGCACACAAGTGGAAACATTTGTCCTCCTCTAGGGAGGGAAGTGCACCCCAACCCGTCCAGTGATTAGGAAGTCTAAAGACAGGAGGTCGTGGGTTGCGATAGAGCTTCAAAAGAGGGATAGTCTACTGGCTCAAGAGGAAAAACTCCTTATGTAAATGCTGCTGTGAATAGTATTTCAAAAAAAAAAAGTTCAGGCATGTACAAAAATAAAAAGCCTGCAAAATATGTGAATATGTTGTAAAGTCGATAAGCAAGCTTGAGTTCCAAAGTCAAATATGTGAGCCTGCAGCTGGATGACTTGACTACACTGGTCTTGCATCCCAGGATAGGTAGCTACACTGGCTACCGTCCATTCTTCTCTTCACCCCCCTCCTCTTGAGCTGGTTGCCACTTGAACTTAGAAGGGAATACCCCGCTCCTCGAGGATGGAGTCATTGTATTGGGGAATCATTGGGTTGTCGTACTGGAGAAGTCAGTTTCTTTGTCATTCTAGCTGGGGAGAGCCACCATCACTTACACTGTACGAGTCAGATTCATAGTCATAAGAGTTTGCGTATGAATTGAGATATTTCTGACCTGGCTATTGAGGAGACTTGGACAGAGTTTTGGGATTCTCAAGGACTGTTGGATTTCGAACACGGTTCTCATTAAGGTTCCACCCGCACTAAAATTCCAAAGGTCCGACTTAAGCTCCAAACTTTGATTTTGTGAAGACAAGTTTGATAGTTAAACTTAATCCATCTTTATTCTTTTTCTTTTCTTTGTTCTTCTTTTCTGCACTTATTGCATAAGTGTTTGCTAGGGACTAGCAAAGGCAAGTATAGGGGGATGATGAATCCACGTTTCATCATCTTTATTCTATCATTTTGGCCTTAAAAACCCTAGTAAATGCGTGTAAATAGGCGTAATTCATGCATTTTAGCATTCATGTATATGTGTGTATATATTGTATAAAATGCGGTTTTTAAAGCCAAAATAATAGAATAAAGAAAAGAAAAGAAAAAGAATAAAATATTGTAAATATTTTATGACCCGAAACCCCGAGACCTAGGCATCTTGATGAATAGGTCGACAAGGAATAAAGTAGGGGGAGATAAGGGCCAAAATACAGATAAAATACCTATAGTTTTTATTCGTTCTTTATTCATTTTGGGACCTGTTTTTGGTTCCACTTTTTATACATCAAATAAATAAACTTTGTACATGAAAGTTGTAGATAATGTTATAAAGAAAAATACAAAATTGATTTCACAGAAAAATAATGAACAGATAAAAAGTTATGGTCTGAATAAGAATCCAAAATCCCCAACTTCCCAGACCCGTATCTCACAAACGACAACTCCAAATGCAGCATACTCACCTTTAATTGTATGTAGAAGAAAATAAGCTATTTAATGGCGGTGGTTTCGCATTTGGCGGAGCTACGGTTTGAAAGTTGACTTTTGGACCCCTATTGTATACTTGTACATATTAAAATATTCAATTTATTATTTATTTATTATTTTTACAATTTTATATTTCTATAATGTTGTAAATAATAGTTATAATAATAATGTACATTGAAATAAGAATGAAAACCTAAATAAAGACAAAAATAAAATACTTAAAAATAAAATACATAAATACATCACCTGTACATATACCTATACAAAACATATTTGTATTTTATTAAATATACAAAACATATCAGAAAAATAAAATAAAAAATATATTTAGGTATATAAAAGTATTTTATCATTTTATAAAATCATAAATAAAAATAATCACATTAAAAAGACTTAAATAAAAATAGAATGCGTAAATATATAGATATAGATACCTATAGGGGTATAAATGCAAAATTGTAAAAATAAATCTCAAAAAATTAATTAAAAATCGGAATAAAATAATTTATAAAATTACAAGAACTTTTTATTTTATAACCTAATTAAAATAATACCATTTGTTATTTTTTATTGATTTTACAAGGGTTTTTCCCTGGTTGGTCCACGTGGACCAACCAGGTTGGTCTGACAGTTGACCTCTGGTCAACTGTCTGACCCCCCCTGTGGCTGTGTCAGAAATGGGTTGCGACCCATCTTCAAGGATTTTTGGGAGCCACACCTTCCACCCTTTGACCCCGCTTCCTTCATGAAAGTTGTACCCTATACATCCGTGATTCCCGCCGACCTCTTAGATCCTATCAGATCTTCATGGTTCGCCCGTGATCGGCCCTCGAAAGTCACCACTCGACCACGATTCAAAACGAACCCCCCGACTTCCCTTGAGTCTTTGATCACTCTTCCACTCCCTAATCCCTGACCTAGACCTTTGGCGAGACCCTTGGTGACAGCAGGAGTCCGGAGGGCCTCTTAACGGGATAAGGAAGTGTCGAATCGAGCTCGATCCCCTCGCCGGAGTTCTCGCCGGAGAACGCTCTGTGCTCGCACGGGTGAAGTTTTTCTTTCTCTTTTCTCTCCTTTCTTCTGATGCTTTCGTGTTAAAAAGCCACGATGGCACTTCCCTTTTGCTTAGTCATTAGCGAGTTTTTCATCTCGATTCATCGCGGTCGGCATCGAGTCTCGCCGGCCACCTTCACCTGTCCAAACACCTGCCCCTCGCGCGAGATACTCCACGAAGTCGGGGCACTTTGCCCCCGGCTTCTTCATCTATTTTGTTTGCAGGTCCCAGTGCGAGGAGACCCCCTCCTGGGGTCGAGTTTTGGTAGCATTCGAGCAACCTGGAGCTTCTTCCGCACCATCACGCCGCGACGGACCTCCGGCCTCTCTTGGGCCATTTTGCAGCCGCCAATTAGTCGAGGGAACTTCCAGGAAGCACGGAGAATCATTGGAGGAGAAGATCTACCTCCGGGCATCGAGATTTTGGCGCTCGAAACTCATCCAAGCCGTGTTCTTCGGCTGATCTTCGTTCGAGCCTTGGAGCCGTTGATCTCCCCTTGTTCTTCGCGCGCTACAGCCACCGTCAGATTGGCGCCGCCCCGAGCCGTTGATGCACTCCTGATGGTCTAATCCAGGGCGTAGAATCCGAACCGTCATCGCGCGCCCTCGTTGCGCCATGTGGTGTAAGTGCGCTGCACCCACCGTTCATCGGCGCCTAAGGACTAGGGATTTTGCAAGCACACCCAGCCACTTTTGGTATTTAATACGTAGTTTTAAAGCTTTCGTATGCTGCATTAAACTTTTGTTGAATTTGCGGAGCAACCCCTGCTTGTTTGTAATACTCCATTTTGCCCCCTGCCAGTCACGTGCTGTCGCGCATGTGATTGGCATTTTTGCGGAAAAACCCTGGTCTGGTTGCATATTTAGACTCAGTATATAAACAGTTGACTGCATTTATAAGTTTTAAGGGAATTTTGCAAGTTATCCCTTTAAAGTTTCGATTATTATATTTATGCCCTCCCAGGCGTGCGTGAGACGCACGCGGGCCTGGGGACTTTTGCATTAAAGCCCTTGCGACTTTGGGGATTGGTTGTTGGTCCAGGAACTTCTTGTTTAAGTTCAAATTTTGTGTGCAAATTGCAGTTAGGCCCCTGGATATTTTGCATAATGCTTATATGCCCCTGCCAGTCCCTTTAATTTGTGCTTGTTTTGTCTATTTATTTGAGGCATCATTTTAGATCCAAAAATTTTAAAATTTTGAACTTAAGTTCTTGGGCACTTGAACTTCCACGCCACCATTTTAGTTTTTGAATTTATTTTATTTTTGTATTTATTAAAAATCAAAAACATACTTTTTATTCACTGTCTAGCTTAGAAAATGCTAAAAAAATATTAAAACACTTCAAAAAATTACGAAAAAATTACCTAGTGTCTACTTGATCCTATTTTAGCTTCAATCCAAAAATCACTAAAAATCCCAAAAGAAAAACACTAAAAATTTAAAAATACTCTGAAACTTCAAAAAAATATATAAAATCACAAAAAAATCAAAAAAATACAAACTCAGCTCCTTTTTGTTGTACATTTCCGTATCTTTATTTGAACATTAGTGTGAAACATTTTGAGTACTGGTTGCTATTTTTAAATCCCATTTTATTCACAGCCAGCAATATTTGCACTGTTTTGCTGTATTTCAGTCTTTTTAAATACCAAAAATACTTTGAAAAATCCCCAAAAATCACAAAAACAGTAAAAAAAATCCTAAAAATATCAAAAACATTGTATTTCTGAATTTTTGGTTATTTTTGCATATTTTTATAAATATTTTATCTTGCCTTTCATTACATTATTTTTATTCTCCAATATTGAAAAGGAAAAAGAAAAATATAAAATATAAAATTATAAAAATTAGAAAATTAAAAATCAAAATACAAAATTAAAAATTAAATTAAAAAAAATTTAAAAATTAAAACCCACCAAAATTCTAGATTGGCTAAGTTGCTTATTAGACTTAGGTTTGGATTCTTATCTATGCTCTACACCTTTGCTTCTTGAGTTCGACCCCTACTTGCTTGCCATTGTACATCTTTAGTAGGGTATAATAAATTTTAATCCTTGCTGTTCATTCTCTGATTGATTGTGTGGGTTAATTGTTGAAGACCGAGGAAGTTTGAGCAGTTGCATCAGCGACAGTGAGTCTGACTTGTCAGACCGTTATTTAGCGGCTCTCGTTTTCTCGCTTTTCAACATCCCACGATGCTTGGTCCTTCAGAGAGATAGGAGGAGTTATTCAACGTGTTGTGCTGAATTTCAATATGGTGTGAGTCAAAGATCTCTATGGAGGAGACTTATTCCAGTTCCGGTGACTTTGATAGGCATATCACATAACACACGAGCCAATCATCGATACAAATGTCTCTAAGGATCATCATTCACACTCTAGCTCTCCAGTTCCTTCTCACTAGCATGACATGAGAAACAATGTCCTCAACGGGCAACCAACAGAGTACGCTTTGAGTTGATATTGTCCGCAGTGCCTTGTATTCAATGAGTGAGTGCTTTCTTTTTATTTGTCCAAGTTGATCATTGCATACTCCAGCTTGTGGGGGAGTGTTAGAGTATGCATTTAGATGGGTAATTTGATGCCTTTAGGATCCAATCACCACATGAACTCATGTTTAGTCCCACATTGTATATGAGTGGGACTTGGTTGTATTGTTGTGACTATGTAAGAAGCCCTACATTTTAGAAAGAATTACGGTAGAATATACATTCCTTAATGGCCTTCTCCCATAGTTTCATCCCCTTATGGAGTAGAGTTCCACGTAAATCTGTGTGTTCTTCATAGTTCTTTCTCTCTATCTTTGATTACACCTTGACACTTCTGTTTGATTTCTGTGTTCTATGAGTAAAGAGGCTTCTATATATGGTAGTAGTGGATGGTCTAGACCCATCGATCAAGATGATATCAGTTCCCCTTTGTTTTGAGGGCTATCACATTGCTATTAGATTAACAGAACTCCCATCACACAACTTACAATTGTATCATCTATTGGGAAAATTGAATGACTTGATATTCATAAGACCCCATGGCTCTCTTATATAGGAGAAAAGCCCTTGGATAAATAACACGATAGGTACATGAAGAAATGAAAATACATAAATGACATCAAAAGATAATAATAATCTCAACACCCCCTCAAGCTGGAGCATATATGTCTATCATGCTTAGCTTGGAACAACATCTTTGGAAAGGGCCTCCAGTAAGTGCTTTGGTGAATTTATCTGCAGTCTGATCTTCAGTAGAAACATGAGAGGTAGATATGAGAATCTTCTGAATCGTGTCTCTTGTATAGTGGCGATCCACTTCTATATGCTTTGTATGCTCATGGCATGTAGGATTATTTGCAAATAATAGTGCTGCCTGATTATCACATAGAAGCTGCATAGGAAGAGGTACATCAACAGCAAGATCAATCAGAACTGACCTGACCCACATCATCTCCGTGTATCCCTGAGCTATGGCCCTGTATTCGGACTCTGTACTAGATCTGGCAACTACAGTCTGCTTCTTACTTTTCCATGACACGAAAGATTTGCCAACAAATATATCAAACTTAGAAATTGACATTGTCCCTAGGGCATCCTGCATAATCTGCGTCTGCACATGCTGTGATGTCAAGAGGCTTGCCTCTGCTAAATAAAAGACCAGTACCTGGTGAAGACTTCAGATATCTCAAAATCATATAAACAACATCCATATGCACCTTCCTGGGCTTCTCCATGAACTGACTCACCTTGCTAACAACAAAGCATATATCTAGCCTGGTGATGGTAGCATATAGGAGCTTCCCTACCAGTTCCTTGTATCTCCTCTTATCTATATCCTCAGTATCATCATCATATAATCTCATACTTGGATCCGTAGGAGTAGTAGCAGGCTTGCACCCTGTCATACCTGTCTCTAATAGCAGATCAATAACAAACTTCCTTTGGATCATCACAAGACCATGCTGGTTCCTGGCGAATTCTAATCCAATGAAGTATCTGAGATTGCCAAGATCCTCGATCACAAACTGCTGACTTAGGAACTCTTTGGCTGCCTGAATGCCCTGCTCATCTTCACCAGTGACAATAATGTCATCAATATGGACAAGAATAGCAAATGTACCTCCTCGTGTCCTCTGAACAAAAACTGAGTGATCTGCAGTGGACCGAGCAAATCCCTGGCTTTATTAACTCTGAAAGCTTATAAACCAAGCTCTAGGACTCTGCTTCAGGCTGTAAATCGTCTGATGGCTGCTGCATATAAACTTCATGCATTCTTCACATCAAGCTGATAAAGAGGCCATTCACGGGAAACATCAACTGATAGGAGAATGCATAATGTTGAGTGTCCGACCACTGAAGAGATGTCCTGATAATCCATCCCATAAGTTTGGGTGAATCTACGTCTATAAGCCTTGCCTTGTAGCAATCCACACTGCCATCCGCTCGCTGCTTCACCGTAAATATCCATTTGCACCCCACAACATATGCACCTGGAGGGGCAGAAACAACACTCCAGGTACCACGAGACTGCGAAGTGACCATCTTCTCTTCGACAAGTCACCAACTGCTATCCTGTATGGCCTCCTGATATGTTCGTGGTATAGTAATGGCTGAGAGGCTCATAACAAACTTCTTGTATTCCTCTGAAAGATGGTCCAAGGAAACATGCACAACTAGAGGGTGCATACCACAATTGCGACGGGACTTCCTCAAGGCAATAGGTACATTGAGGTCATCAGCCTGTCTATTATCTGCTATCAGATTCTCCTGTGTAGTATCATGTGGATCAAGCATAGTACCAGTGCCATCCGTAGAAATAATGTGTTCACTACATACCTGGGGCGTGCTCGATGACTGGGAAGGCGCAAGAGCATAGGAGCGAGTAGAGGACCTGTCAATGTAAAAATGAGGTAGGAACTGAGTCATGGTAGACGGAGGTAGACGAGGAGCTGGTGGAGGTAGAGGTGGCTGAGACTCATCATGAGAACTTGTTGGTGGAGATATCATAGGTGGAGGAATGAAGATATCCTCACCAGAATTAGCATTAGACAACCTGTCACCTGTAAGAGAAAAATACATAAGACTCAAAAAATGTAATATCTGCACTCACATAATATTTTCTTCCAACAAGATCAAAACATTGATACCCTTTTTGGGTACGAGAATAGCCAACGAACACACATTCGACAGCTCTAGGAGAGAGCTTGTCACAACCAGAAGTAAAATTGTAGACAAAAGCCACAGATCCAAAGACTCTGGGGGTAGGTGAGAATAAGCCCTTTCGGGAAATGCAATCGAGAAAGGAACCTTTTCTCCAAGCATAGTGGACGACATGCGGTTCACCAAGTAACATGCAATAAGAACTGCATCACCCCGGAAAGAATAAAGAGCTCTACTCTGAATCAAAAGAGTCCTTGTGACATCCAAAAGATGACAGTGTTTGCATTCAGCAATACCGTTCTGCTGTGAAGTGTAAGTACTTGAAGTTTGATGAACAACACCAATAGATCTGAGGAAGTCCAATAACTGTAAAGTAGAAAACTCCAAGACATTGTCAGTGAGAATAAATTTTACATTAGCAGAAAAAATATTTTTAATCTCAATAAAGAAAGATTCGATAACATGTCCAGCTTCAGACATATTCTTCATCAGAAATACCCAAGATAGTCTAAAATAATCATCTACAACGACCACATAAAACCAATGTCTCTGATGATCAGGAACGCGATTAGGACCCAAGATATCAAAGTGAACCAACTTAAACAATTGACCACTGTGACGACTTTTACGACTTGAAAAAGATGAACGATAGTGCTTCCCAAGCTGACACGATTCACACTCCAGACTAGTACGAGTAGAGATCTGCGGGAGGGCATGACACAACTTCTGCAGAGGAAGGTGTCCAAAGCGTAGATGCCATAGAAACAGAGAGACAAGTCCAGAAGGGATAGTAGCAGCCCCTACACAAGGAGACTGGACAAGTCTGTAAAGTCCCCTCTACTCACGGTCACATTCAATCATCCTGCCCGTGAGTAATTCCTGAAACATAAGAGAAGAAGGATCAGATATGGCATGCCAATGTAAATCTTTTGTAATCTGGCTAATAGACAAAAGATTCATCTGAAATGCTAGAGCATACATTTTGCAGACGCATTGAGGGAGCTAGAACAATCTCACCCTATCCAACAATGGGTAGATGAAACCCATTGGAAATCACCACTGATCTACCCGGAGGGATATACATATAAGAAGTAAACTGTGCTCGATCACCACACATATGATGAGATGCTACAGAGTCCATGATCCGGTTAGACAAATCTGAACTGCTACTACTAATAAGGGCATAAGCAATACCTGACAAGCTCGAAGAGGCTCTAGCAATATGTGCGACATCTGAAGAACCTGCAGGCGAAGTAGTTGGAGTAGTCATCATCTCTCACAGCCTGTAAACAATATCATCGAAGCATGCGTCATGAGTCGGAGCGGGTGTAGAAGTAGGCTTTGTCTGGCTTCTGATAATATGTCTCCTCAAAATGACCAGGACGATGACAATGTGAACATGGATCTCGCTGACGACCTGCTCCTCGACCATGTGGTCCCTGGCCACGGAACTGCAAAGTACTCCCTCCGCTACGAGAGGCTGCCATAGCAGATGGAGTCTGAGCCACAGTAGTAGAGGATGTAGTAATTCTGCTCAGTCTCTTGTAAACCTCCTCCATTGGAGGTATCATCTCTCCACTAAGAAGTTGAGTACGCGTTGCATCGTACACAGAGTCTAGACATGACAAAAACACTCCCATCATAGTTGCAATCCGATACGACTGTTGATGCTCAGTGCTCGTAGTAGTAGGCATGAAGCTATGCAGACACTCAAACATGCCTGTAAGATGCGAGAAGTGTGCATGAATAGGTCGACCATTCTGCTTGGTCGAAAAAATATCAAACTGCAATTGTAAGATTTCACTCTCATTTTTCGCCTGCCCATGCGTGGTTGCTAAGATATCCCACATAGCCTTTGATATGGGTTGATTGACAATATCATTGGCAATCTCCGTGGTGAGCATCCCGGAGAGCAAAATTCGAGCATAGGCATCATCTTGCTTCGAAGAAGCATTAGTCCTAGTCTTGTCCTCCGGCTCTGGATTCGTCAGAATGTGCTCCTTGTTATGGCATTGCGCCAAAGTGTGAAACTGCATGGACCACGACTCGTATGAATTCGTCAGAATGTGCTCCTTGTTATGGCATTGCTACTATGTTAGAGAACAAGTGTGAAACTGCATTGATCCCATCCATCTTTACGATGGGAACCGGGCCCTTGAAGGTACCAGATGAAAAAATATCACCCTTGTTCTCTAACATGGTAGCAAGAATGTCGAAATCTGAAACAAAACTGAGTAGACCGTTATAAATGAGTCTACACAATCACATATAGAGGATTGGTTGTATTTGTAGACTCATACAACCATCCTCATCTCTTGTTGTTGTAGGCTAGGCCGTACGGGCTCAAGGGGTAGCAACGCACACAGATGCACACATATGCACTAGTGATGCACACAGATGCATGTCAAATATATGCATGTGCACGCAGGTGCGCTGGATGTGCAGTGCTCTGTGCGCTTGTGTGCTTGTGCGATGTTGCTGCGCGTGAGGAGATACTGTGTGAGGCGCGCTGCTGCTTGTGATGCACTGCTGTGCGAGGGAGGCACACGGGCGGTAACACGATGTGCTGCTGCGCGAGGGAGGCGCACAGGCGGTAATGCGATGCGCTGCTGCACGAGGGAGGCGCATAGGAGGCGCGAGGCAATGCTACGTGAGGGAGGCGTACAGGCGTTGCTGCGCAAGGGAGGTGCACAGGAGGCGTGAGGCGATGCTGCGCGAGGAGGCACGCAGGGGGTGGGACGCACGAGGAGGGAGGAGGGGGGCGGTGCGTTGGGGGGCAGGGGGGCGTAGGGTTAGGGTGGGATACAGGAACTCCGGTCTAGGACCGTTGCTCCGATACCATATTAGGAAAACAGAATGACTTGATACTCATAGGACCTCATGACTCTCTTATATAGGAGAAAAGCCATTGGGTAAATAGTACGATAGGTACATGAAGAAATAAAAATAAATAAATAACATCAAAAGATAATAATAATCTCAACATCATCCTTCATGTACAGATTGTAATTCAAAAGGAAGCGGAATGAAAGAACCTCAGCATCATGTTGTATATTAATGCACTTTATGCTGCTTTATCCACCTGTCTCTATTAACCTAATATGCAATGTGTCAAAATAGTCATCCCACTTTCTTGTTTGTAACTGGCCAAACTACTCACAGGTCTGCATGCTTAGGCGTTGTGGGTTCATATTCTATACGAGCGGATCCATAAGGTGCCCTGCAGGATTTCGGTGAACTTGTGACTATGGGAATCTGCTGAAACAACTCCGTGTACACTGCAGGGTATTTGGAGCCTTGCTGGATTCCAGTCAGACGAACTTGCAGGGCACCCAAAAAAAGCATGAAATCCATGTTATTGCAAATTACTGAAGCTGTCAATCCAAGGTATGCATTTTTATTGTTTCCATATTTATTTCACTGGCTAGTTCTTGATATGCCTGCTCTAGATTTTCATCAATGTTCTGCCCTGTCAGTTTATTTTATATTATGTTTCAGCTGCAAATTATTGCAGGTCATGCATCATTCTTGATGTATTGGCCTCGGGGAGCTTTCCTTTTTCTACCAGGTTCGGAGTTTATGGATAATTGTTTTAAAAGTTCCACTTTGGAATGTTTGAAGCGGTTGAAAAAAATGGGACTGTAGATTCTCCAGTGATGTTAGAATCGAGCTTCTCAGGTGAAAATTGTTGGTCATATGCACAAAATGTTGGGCAAATATCGAATTTCTCGGAATAATGTTGAAATTATTGTTAAAATAGTAGACAAATCGCTTAAAGATATGCTCTGGATGTGCTTTTAAAAGATTATTATCTTTTTTCTCGAGATTTTGGTTCTGGAAGCAGCATTGCATTGCATCGTATGTTGTTTAGACGTGACCCGACTTGTGTTAGATGGCGAAGCGCGATCAGAGATCAAATATAGCATTTGTCTGCGTTGGCAAACAGGTGCTGCATTTTTTTAGCATTTTGTGAGAAATAATAATTGGAGGCTCATTACTTCAGTCGACTAGTTTGTGTGTTCCTTGGATGGTACTCTCACAGATTTACAGGTTTACCTAAAAGCATTATACAGTGCATATTCAGTAAAACTGGAAATAAATCAGACATTTGAATAAGCTATTAGAATCCTATAAATATGCAACTGAAGCACATTTTTGTTGATGGTAAAAGCAGGACTTGAATGTGCTGGTTCATTTTTTTACCTTAAATTCGAATAAGATCCTGTCGAACATATTTTTTCTTGGGATGAAAGAAAAGATAGGCCGTGCATACACAAATTCTGTATCCGACATAATATATATTATCAAAATCAATGTATTACTTAAATAATAGATATTGCAAATGAAAAAAATATCAATTATTATTATTATTTCACGCTGTGCTTAAAACAAGGTTTTGACTTGATGCTTACTCAGCTACTTCAAAATCTTGCATCTCCTAATATTGTTTAGTATTCTCTGAACTATTCAGATTTTTCATAGTGCAAACTCTCCAAATTCCCATCCGTACAATATTTATAGAATCAAAATCCCAGGAGAAGTGAAGATTTGTAATGCAGAAATTTCTGTGCCCAATTTAGCATTCTTAGGCCCAAATTTATTTATTTATATTTGTATTTTTTTTCATTTTTGACATTATTAGTTGTTTGATTATTGATATTTCTTGCGAATTTTGACATTGTTTGCTGTATATTATTATGTAGATTACAGAAGAATGTATTAAATGGATAAGTTGGACTCCATCGGCTGATAGTTCATGGACAGGTCCGGGCTTTCAAAGCAAGACAACCTGATGATAAATGGGCCAAATCCGACTCAATAGTAAATGTGTTGGGTAAGGTTTGGACACAATGTTCTGTTGATCAAGCAAACTTTTGCATGTTTCTAAATGGTCAAGCTCAATGTGACCTGACGGCCATGCCTGGTGGGATGTTCGATGAAGCACCAGTCCGAGGATGGACAGTCTTTGTGGGTTAATCTCCACATGATGTGTTCGCTTAGAATGTTGGAGTTTTTTTGGAGCAAGTTGACAAAGATTATATTTATCTAGCAGGTGCCCGACATGGTCAAAAGACCCTCCCTGGTTAATTAGTAGGGGAGTAGAAGACCACAAAAACCAGAGTTCCGCCAAAAATAACATGCTAGAGTTTTTAGCTAAGAGAACAACAAAAGGTCCATCTAGATTGGAAAACCACAAACTGTTCTTCAAAAAGATTTTGTTGCAGCTGCATCTTCTTAAAAGACCTGCATCCAGTGGAGGCCACCATAATAGGATCTGATACCAGAAGACATCAAGACAGGGTCTGAATCATCCAACAGATCCTCAGGCAACAATGATTCCACTTAAAACTGGTTGTTCTGCAAGCGAAAGTGAGGTAATCAACATTTTCTTCATTTTTACAAAGTATGCAATAATTCGCTAGTGATTACTCTTGGGATTTTAGTTCATCTAAGAAGGTCAGCTGTTTGTCAATGAGAAGCCAGATGAGTTTAAAGTTTTTTTGGATGGGACCACATGGATCATATCTCTTTTTCCCTAAAGGAGTTTATTCCCCCTTTTTGTCAACGCTTTGTATACTTTGTTAACTTTGCAGTAGAGTTGGTTTGTTTAAAGAGCCATTTTATATCTTTCATATTAAAAATGTCGATTGGGAGGACAGGACGAGGAGGTTTTTCTACTAAGTCTTTTCTCCCAACAGGACCTGTCTCCCAGAGCTTCACTAAAAGTAGCTTGGTTTTTTTCGCTAAGGTCATATAAATCGGGGAATGTGGCACAGTGGTTTGTTATTTATTTAGGAATTTCAGAATGAGGTCAGCTTCCCATTCTGCAATCTTCCATCCAATACAGCCATGAAGATGTCGCGAACCTCATATCGTCACCCCAGAAAAGAGAGGTGATATGCGGCTTTGTTCGTAAGAGTTCGATTTTGCTTCCAATATAGTGTCTCTCAAGAATGATTTTTTGCCATAATCTATTCTATCCGAGAAGAAAATCCTCCATAGATCCTTGTACTTGTACAAGAACCCAACTACAGAAAAAGCATAGAAGAATCATAAGCTGTCAACTCCGTATGAGCCAGCCGGAGATTGCACAGGACCAGAAGAGCTATAAGACATGCTATCAATGATGAGAGGGAGAAGTGAAGACGCGAAAGATGGGTGGGTAAGGTTTCATTCACATGTCACCTTTTTCGTTGAATCTTTACATGGGGTGGTGTTGATGGATTTATATCTTGTGTACGAGTTTTCTACCTATGCAGAGAGGAGGGTACATGGTTGCGTCATAAAATGCGAAGATGAGCTCTGGTAACAGATAACTCAAAGCAAGCATGTTCACTTTTTAGCTTCTTGGCTATACATCGTGAGGCAGCGAGTCCTTCCTAACTCTTATTTATTGCTCTTCCTTCCCTCCACAGAACATTATTGAACAAATTTAGCTTGATGGCAGTAAGACATGAGGTGGAAAATGCATCTATCGACTAGTATAAAGGCCGGGGATGCATATTAGGTATCAAGAGAAGAATGTACTAGATGCCTGAGAATGATCACCATGAAGAAAGAAAGGAAGCTATGAGGCACAAGTGACATGTACAATGCCTCTTGTATGGGAGATATTCACGTAATGTTTTTGTTGAGGTTTATATAGATTTTATCTGATTGTCATAAGGCCATGACCTACTTTAGGAAGGTAGGGGCTCACGCTTTTAAAATCGTAATATATTTAACCACCTCAAATGAATCTGTCTAGTAAATCAATTTTATTGTATAATACCTTTCAAGTACACATAATTCTCTTATGACTTCCCAATGTGCTAGACTGAGATTACGTTGATATCTACTTGTTAGGCGTGCAGGGAAAGTCAAATCAGAACTTGTACACATCATTGTATACATTGAATTTCCCATTGCTCGTGTAAGAGTATCGATCTAAAATCCAACGGATAATAAACAACTGAGGAATATATGATGGTATAAAGACGTCGGTAGATATGGCTAAATAATATGCAACTCCTTTCCTAGCTGCGGGCTTAGCTAATCGATTAAGTAAAAGACTAATCCTTAAATTTTGCTTAACCTTCATGGCAAGGGAGATTAGGAGGTTTTGTAAGGACTCAAAGTGTTATATGCAAATTATGGAAGGGCACGAATTGAAAAGAACCAAACCCCTTTTGATATCTCTCTCCCCCTCTCCCCCAATAGAATCTGTGTGAAAACTAGAGTGTCCAGGTCCGGATCGGCCCGGTTAGGTTCCACCCGGCCTCCTCGTTCGACCTTCTTCCGCCACAGCTGACGACCGGTCTTTCGCCGTGGGTCTCGACGATCGGAGAACGGATACGCGTCCGGCGAGGTTCTTCCTCTCCTTCTCTCGCTGCTAATCTCTTTCTCTCTCTATTTCTACGTTCTGATGACCCCAATTTCTCTTGTTTTTTTGTACTCGGGAGTAATCAATACTGCTGCTACCGCTGCTTCTTTCTTACCTACTTGGGGTTGTTTTTATTTTCGTTTTCTTCTCTTCTTCTTGTTCTTATTTATCACGTATTCGTTTAAGCAAAAATGTTACTGGTGGTATAAACATATTTTATTTAATCTTTTTTAAAATTTGAAAATTCTCTGCATATAAGTGAGAATATTTGTCACAAAATTGGATTATGAGTTACTTTTGGATTGGATTATTGGGATCCTAACTTTAGTTACTATTGTCGGATTGAACTGAATGAGAATTCATGCTGATTGATTAGATAAAGCTGCTCGGATCTCAAGCTCTTGTATTGCACAGAAGCGAGGCCTAGGATGAATTAGCTAAGAGGATTTGAGTACCAGTAGGCACCGTCAAACCATTCAAAAGCCGGATGGACTCTTTTGTTCGCTCTGAAACGATCCCCAAAAGATAAAGAACACTCTATCCCTGATGTTGAGATTCTAGATTAGCTATTTTCGATTATCCATGGTCCCTGCCCTCTTATTCTAATCCGGATTTCATTTCTAAATGGTAGGAATGTATAGGAACCTCTGAGGCTACTTCAATTTCTACCAGCTGGCTGAGAAAAGGGACAAACCATGCCAACTGATCTCTGGTTTCGGATTCACCTTTAGAAACAAAGTTCAGCACAATTGCGAGTCATGCAAGATGTCATCGGGTGATGGGATGACTTGTATTCTGAGAATGATGGCCTGTGTTGAGCGATTCCGAGATGCATGAATTACTCATTGTCTGAATTAGGAGATGAGAGCTATTTTTATTAACCATGGGGTAGAAAATGGAACTGAATTGGTTCTTTCCCCCGGTGTCCACTTTCAGTTCCCACTGGTAGGTTCTTTCCATTTTTTTATAGATTTGCAAGTACATCTATGAACTTTATTTTAGGTGCACTAATGAACTTTATTTTTGCAAATACTGCTATGAATTGCATTTTTATATTACATGCGAGCATTCTATCAGCACGTGTACCCGTGCAATCTTTCTTGATAGTACATATCCTCCTAACATAAAAATAGGAAAAATCTTGATCTTGTTTTGATTGATGCACAAACAAGTCTGTCTCTGTTACCAATTAGAGCTGTCAATCTAAAAGATGGCTTAACCTTTTAGAAGATAACTAGGAACTTTTCAGAAAAAGTGGAATAGCCAGAGAGGATTAAGAAGTTCATTTCGCAAACACTTGTAGATTTTCTTTGAGAGCAAGTGGTCTATAGGTGGATATTATGAACCGAAAGAGTTCAAAAAGTTTCACGGGTTTACATGCTGAAAGCAGAAATTTTATCTGGATATGTAGTTATCACAATGTTCATATCTATCTGTTTATCAATTTGGTTATTGTTTCAATTTCAGTTAAAGAACATCATTCTATAAAGCTTCGCCTTAAAGGCATATCATCTGGACAAGTCAATCAAGGAGAAGTTATTAGCAAGGAAATGACAATTTATATGTTTTTGGCCATCATGCTTGTAAAAGAGTGAGTTATGGTTGGAAAATTTAGTGATTTTAGCTTTTACACATGACTTCATAAGGCGTTAGTTCTCGAATATTGAGATGATGGTCTATTCTAAAATAATAATGGCTTAAGAAAGTTGGAGCTTCTCCTTATTTATTATCTACAGGTTCTCGCGACTGTCCAGGATCCACAAATCACACTCTTACTCTCGCCATGTGACTCTTTTATTTTTAATAATTTATTTTGGTACCCACTTTAAGGGTCTGGTGGTAGAGCAGTATGCCTACCATCCAAAAGATCATGGTTCAAATCCCCCCTTGAGGATGGTTGCATTAGATAGCCAACAACCAAAGTAAAGAACAGTTGGATCTTTTGACATGGATTTGATAAGAATTCATGTAGCCGATGCTACTTAAAGTGGGAGAAGTGGAAGGCTTTGCCACAATATAATTTCATTCTTGAGTGTTTTTATCGCCATGCTGTTTTTATCACTTGTGCCCCTCCGAGATATCGCAATTTCAGTTATGGCCCTATCTTTTTGGTAATATCAGTTATGCCCCTCACTTCTTTCTCTGTTATCACTTGTGCCCTTCCGTCAGATTGACCGTCAATGAGTTGACTTAACCATGGTTTTTTCAAACCTTGGTGCAGTTAAGAGGGGTATTATTGTCCAGACCTCTTCTTCATCTTCCTCCTCCTCCATTTGTTCTTCTTCCTTTCTCTTCATAATTTCTCTCTCTTAGTGACACCTTCATGCATCCATCGAATCTCTATTTTTTTTGCATTTTCACGGATAAACTCATTACGAATCAAACGGTGAATTTTATTGAAATTTTTGATGAATTTTTATGAATCAATTAGTAAAAAATTTATCTTACGACGGAAGGGGGGGTCGGGAGCGATTCGATTGCTCTCCGCTCTCTAAGAGCAGTTGTTGGCATCTCTGTTCACGTTAAGGCTATGCACTTGATATCGAGGAACTGCTGAGGAGAGTAACTGAGCTGAAGCAAGAAACAGATAAATGGGACGATGAAAGCAAAATTGTTCGGAAGAAACTTTCATTAATCTCTCCACCACTGCTAAATCAAATCCCAAATATCAACAATCAGCAAGATCCATGGAGCTTGCTCTTGTCCTTTATGGCGGGCGGGGAAGCTGATGTGACCGGAAACCAATTCATTGAGGCACCTGCTCGGCGCATAGTCGACACCGTCGTCAAATGCTGCGGGAAGGGCGACGAGAGTGTGCGTCTCGCTCTACGCGTGGTTGCAGGGTCTCTTAAGAAGCACTGGACCGTGAGTCGGTGGGAACTTGCTGCCGAAAGGCTCTGTAAGATTGCGGCATCACACCAGGATCAGGAAGACATAACCACGGGTGCTCCGGTAATCGAGTCCATCTTGCGTTTCTGTTATGACAGTCTGGACAGCGATCGGTCGAGGCTCTGCCTCTCCTCCTGTGCCTTGTTCGACCATAGCCACGCCATCTGCGAGCTCGATATCATAGCCGCGTGGATGGGAGAGGGGTTGCTCGGCACCAGCACGAATATCGATGAGGCATACGAACAAGGTCGTCGTGTGATTGACGAACTCCGATCTGCAAACTTGCTCGAGGGAAGTGACTGGTGCGACTTCTACTTGGTGACTGGTGCGCCGGGAAGAGGGGGGGTCGGGGGCTCCTTGTGCGGCGTCGGCGGGGGGTGGGCGGGGTCGAGCAGTGGAGCCGGGGCTCCTTGTGCGGCATTGGGTGGTTCCAAAGGGAACCCATGTCGAACAGGGGAGCTGGGCTGGTCGGCTGGGCGCGGAGCGCCGGGGGGAGAGGGGTTGGGGGCTCCTTGTGCGGCATTGGGCGGGGGGTGGGCGGGGTCGAGTAGGGGAGCTGGGGCTCCTTGTGCGGCGTCGGGTGGTTCCAAAGGGAACCCAGGTCGAACAGGGGAGCTGGAGGTCGGGAGCTCCTTGTGCGGCGACGGGGTGGGTGGGGCTGGGGGGAGGTTGGGGCGGTAGGAGGTCGGGGCGGAGGGGCGGCAGGGGGTGAGGGGAGGTCGGAGCTGTAGGGGGTGGGGGAGGGGGGGTCGGGGCGGTAGGAGGTGGGAGAGGAAGAAGATGGGGGAGGAGGAGGAGAAGAGAGGAAGATGGAGGATGAGGACTTTTCAATCCTTTTTTTTAATCTAATTCCATTTGTGTCCTTGAAGTTAACGTCCGTTTGTGTTGGTTATGGACGGTCACTAACCCGAAGGGCACAAGTGATAGATTAGCAAGAAGTGAGGGGCAAAAATGATATTACCAAAAAGATATGGGTATAACTGAAATTGCGATATCTCGGAGGGGCACAAGTGATAAAAACCCTTTAGTTATTTACCTGCAGGATTTTGAAAAACGTTATGTACATTTTTATTTATATGATGCTATATTTTTTGGCATATGCTGTTGTACTGTATCCTTCCAAAAACTTCTCTTTTGATACATAATGTGTGGTGTGAGTTTTCGAAATATATATAAACAAGAATGTGAACTATCTTATGGAATTAGTATGATATTTTAAGTATAAACTTACATACCATAAGAGTACGATGGTTGTCTGTATGATTGAATAATATTTAGTTCCTTGATTGCAGAGATTCTGAGCAGTCTTCTACTATGAAAGCCGTCAATAACCACTGTCTGTCTGCATACTGACAAATGCTTTTGATTCTCATGTATTGCGATATTGGTGGAAAGCCCGGTGGCTCATTTATTGAAGTTACATGTACACTGCAGATTAGGCTGATTATGTTTCACTTTTAACCGTTAATCCCCAATAGGGTTATATGTGATGGTTGTTTCTAACCCTGTTTATACTGCAGTGCTGTGCATTTGGTTCATTTAGCACTTCATGTATAAATTAAAGGGCGTGTATGCACACCCACCCACCCATATACATTCAAGAGCTATTCAGGATCATCATGGTTCTAAAACCTATCTCCATTTTTTTTCAACCCCATTTTATATGTTGCAATCTGCCAGCCTTTCATGATGTTGTTGTTCCATAGATATCTCATCAGAAGATTTCTTCAACAGTTTGTAACATCTAGCAGCATTATGTTTTCATTTATAAATTGCTCTTCGCATTATCGATTGTAATTGAACCCATGAAAGTTGCAGTTATGTAATAAAGTAGCATGTAGTTTATTGATGGCAAAGATTTTAAGTTGGTAGAGCTTCAATTGTCTTTCACAGCTGAATCTAACAAGCTCTATTCTACTCCAGTAGTGTCTGTCACCATTGCGGTTCCAGTATGGAAGTGATCGCAATGTCAGGTGTAAATGAAAAGAGCTCCAGCAGGGTTGAAGAGGAGATGGGAGAGCGCGAGTGGTCACATCTCCCTAACCTCCTGCTCTTCTGCATTCTTCAGCGATTAACCAATCCAGCGGATTTCTGCTCATTTCGTCGTGTTTGCAGGGCATGGAGATTTGTCTAGAAGGGATCTTAGCTTCTCCGCTGATCTGGTGGCTTTCTGTTATGTCATGCAGCTTGAGTGTGTCCCTTATGATCTTTCATTGTGGTTTAATCCCTCCAAAAAATTTGAATCCGTGTTCCGGTTATGGCATAGGGGGAGTTATATGTTTTTGATATGGAAGTTGCTAGCCCAGGGGCTACTGATAAAATTTGTTGCGATCTCCATGTAATACGTCCTTCAATCGAACAAACTGTGGATGCTAAATCTCCACAAATGTTTAATATTTGATATACCTTCTACTGAGAGTGGAGTCTGCATTTTGATATAATTATCCGTGAATCCTTTCTGATCATGTGGGTGTTCTTGTGTGCTAAATAGTTGATGTGGAAATGAAGCCTTAGTCTATACTTAGTAAACAAGTGGTAAAGAATGATCTAAAGTTGGAAGAAGCATGATTATTTTTCTTAAATAGAATAACATCAGCTGGGGATTGGAATTGCATACTTCACATTTATATAGACTACTGGCCAAGAAAGTTAGATTTATACAGATTATGGGTTAACTGCTTTAGTATTTTTAGGAACCGGTAACTGATCCTTTGTAAGTCTCAAGCCCTAATTACAGAACGCTGTTTGATGAAGGGATGTTATTTAGAGATAGATGGGGTTGTTGCACCAGTAGCAAGTTTATGCAAACAAGATAAATAATGCCTTGATAATTTAAGGGATTTTTACACATAAACCTGTGTAGTTTCATGTTTACATGTAATCACGGAATTATATGGAGAATCATAAATAGTTGTTAACCATTAAATGACATAAACATGTGTTATCTTCCATCAATAGAATCCGTTATATTAAGGTAACTTTACCCTTTCTAAGCCATCATATTTATAAATGGTATCATCTCTTTTTTTTCTCCTCCTTCCATCTCTCCCATCCCTCCGCAAAATCGGATTGAAGATTTCTTGCACGGGTTTGTGAGGTTCTCTCCTGGAAAGAGTACGGGAAGGAGGAGAAAGGTCCGCGATGATCTCAGGGATGTTAAGAAGTTCTTAGCCTCCTTTGGCGTGCCCGGATTCTAGATGGTGGCATGGGGTAGGGAGGAAAGGAAGAGGATGAGGTGGTGGTAGTCTGGGGAGGAGGGATCATTGTGTTTATCGTGCTTTACGTAGATGGTGGTTGTCTCATACCTTCGATATGAAAGATCTTGGAGAAATCTCTTATATCTTGGGTCTAAAGTTGTTGAGAAACAAAGAAAAGAGAATTCTGGGATTGTCACAACATACACACATTAAGAATATCTTGGAACGTTTCTATATGGAGAATTTCAAGAAAGGCTTCCTTCCCTTAAGACATAGTTTACACCTATCTAAAGGGATGACTCCTCAAAGTGTTGAGGATAAGAAAGCCATGACTGGATGCCCTTACGCATCAGTTGTGGAAAGCCTGATGTATGATATGATGTGCATAAGGCCAGGCGTCTACCATGCAGTAGTAGTGGTAAGCCGTTACCAATCTCTCTTTGGAGAACATAAAGTATCTAAGACGGACTCAAGATTACATCTTGGTCTATGGAGATGGAGATCTCCAAGTATTGGGATGCACAGATTCGGACTTCCAATCTAATGTAGACGACCTTTAAGGTTTGTATACATGCTAAACTATGGTGTTGTGAGCTGGAGAAGCAATAAGTAGGACACTACGGCTCGTTCAACTACAGAAGCTGAATATCTAGTCGCATCAGATGCTGTAAAAGAGGTGTGGTTACACAAGTTCATCCTGGAACTTAGCGTAGTTTCCTCTGATACTCACATTCCGCTGATCTGCGACAACACGGGAGCCATAGCTCAGGTGAAGAAATCTAAATGTCATCAAAAACGCAAACACGGGGAAAGGAAATACCACATCATTCGGTAGATTCAAAAGCATGGTGATATCATCATCACCAAGGTGGCCTCTGCCGGCAACGTTGTTGATCCCCTTACCAAATCTTTACCCCGGAAGTTTTCAACCAGCACATAATGAGCATGGGTTTAAAGATCGTACCTGAATGGTTCTGAGGGTTAGTGAGAGATTGTTAGCCATGTGAGTCCGAGGCGAACCATTTCTACAATAACATATATAGTGATCTTATATATATACATATATCAATAAAGGTTATTGGTTTATTCACTCCTTATTTGAGACTAAATGAATGAATGCACTATAAGGTCCCTCTGTACAATAAAAGTTATGTACATGGCCATCTGAGCACATTTTCACCACATTAATGATCATCTTTTATCGTAGTATATGTGGTCAAAATGGTTCAGCAAAGACCACGCTTTCGAAAAAGTGGAAATTATTTTACTTGGTAAGTATACCAAGGTCGAACACAAGGGCACGATCCTTTTTGTCTATTTATAGAAGATTATTATTTCATTAATGTGTGATTATTTTCTAGTCTCAGATCTTCATGCATATGTGATATGCAATGCATATGTGATATGCAATGCATATTTAATAATGCAAAGCCAAGTGATGCGGATAAAATGATGCAAGAACAAAGTAGAATGGTGCATGTCAATTTTTATTTAATTTCTAAAATGCAAAAATAGGATGAGATGAACATAATGCATGATGAAATGCAAAGGACAAGCATGTAAAAGAAGATATACAAATGTGCCCTACATAATATCAAATCAATGAGCAACAAATTATGGGTCAATTTCAGAGTCAAATCGAGCATTAAAGAATCAATAATGACACTTAAAATAAGAAGTAAGAGACACGAAGCACACAAAAATATAGCCTTTTAATTCAGTTCAAAACATGAAATTTCCTATGCCATTAAATAGAGGATAAAACAAGCATCAAAATGATATTGAAATCATGCGATTTGGACTTAAAATGCTCAAGATAGGATCAAAACAGTACTAGGGGAATAAATGTAATAAAAATGCATGGAAAAATAAAGATAAATATTAGGGATCTATTTGAAATTAGCAAAAACCGGTTGGACCTCAATAAAATTTTCTCTTTTTACACACATGGGCCTTTTTATAATTTCTTAGAACTTCCAGGGCCTTCGTGTAAAATTCCTAAACATGCATGTGAGGTATGCGCATGAGGATCTCGTTGTAATTATGTGAAAACTGGATATATCTATGCAAATTACCCACCCCTCATGTGCATGGCACGCAAGGGGGCTAGGCTCGGGGGGTGGCGAGGCTTGGAGTGCACGTGGCAGGTGATGGTGCTTCGGGAAGGTGGCTTGGAAGCTCCGAGCCTGGGATGGGTGCCATAAGGGTGTCATCCGACGACACCTGTAGCATCTGGTAGCTCGCTCTCCGCCGCACGAATGGCGGCACAAACTGGGCTCCGATGACGTCGTCTTCACTCCTTGCTCCTTCGCGACCGATGATGATCCAAAGAGTTTCATGGAAGCTCCACAATGAAGATAGGGTTGAGGTGGAGAGGAGAGACCCTAAGGATTGGGATGTCGATGATGGGTTGCCGAAGCTGAGATGCGAGATCGGAGAGGAAGTTCGAGCTCCGATCATTGACCTGCAAAAGGGTTAGTGATATAGCCGAAGCGTGTGTTAGTGCTGAAGGAGTGAAGTGAGGTGGAGTGGAGGGCTATGGGGCGAAGAAGGTGATGACCATGGTGGGTTCCTCTCCGACGAGGCGAAGAGGAAAGGAAGCGGAAGTGGAGAAGGTTCTGGCAGATGGAGAGGGTGAGCGGAGTGTGTAGCAAGGATGATGGTGATGTGGCGAAGCTTAGGGTATGGTTAGGGGGAGGTGAGGTGCTTTTGGTGCGATGGGATAAAAGGGATAAAACAAGAGAAAAAAAAGAAAGGAGTCACCTAGAGATCGAAGGTGGTCACCGGTGGAGGATGCGGCTTGGGCCGGGATTTTGTTAAAGCGTGAGGGCGTCTCACAACTCGCTCAACCAAGTGTGAGGTGCTTTCCATCGCTACTCAGCTGGGAGGGCCGAGGGTCAACACTTGGAGCTCAACCCATGATCGCATGCCCATTCCGCCTCCTCTTGTCACAAGTAGGGGAAGGCGGCTAGGAAGGAGCTTCGTGAAGTGGTGCCTGGCGTCACAAGGAAACGGAGGTGCGACTTTATAAGGTGGAGATGGCAGTTACAATGGTGTAATGGCAGTGTGGGTAACGGTTGATGGAGTGATGGAAGGAGGAGTTGGGGGTTACGCGAGGGAGAGGGATGTGCGGGCTACGTGGTGGTGGCATTAGGACGAGGAGAGAGTGTCGGGGGCGATGGATACAAATGGAAGGGGGTGGGGGTGTCGTGAGGCATAACAGACGGGGATGGGGAGTTACAGAGGTAAATGACAAGCAGGGACCGTTGGATCGAGTGATCCAACGGTTGGGATTGGGGCGCGTGTGAAGGATTTGGATCAGGTAGATGGATCCGATCGAGTAGTTGCGGGGCACGTGGAGATGACAGTGTGGTTAGGGTTAGGAGCAGTATTTGATGGTTGGGAAAGGATGGGCCACGTGGAGGACAGAGGACCGTTGGATCAATGGTGATCCTAGGGTCGAGATGAGGGCGAACAAGAGTGGTTGAGATAAACGATAATTTGATGGCTGGGAGGAGATGGGAGATGGACGGTTGTGATTGAAGTAGGGAGAAGGTGATCCAAGGACAGAGAACAAGGACAGGTGGCGAAGAGAGGTGCGGCCACGTGGGTGTCCTAGAGGGCGTGACATTACCCAATTAGAAAATTCAAAACTGAAGAAAATAAAAAAGAAACCAAAAAGAAATAGTAGGAGGCTAAATTAGAAAAAAGTTAAAACATGAAAGTTGTAGATCTCAATGAGATCTACAAGTTTCATTAGGGCTGGCTATTGAGCCTAACGAGCCGAGCCAGGGCTGGGCTCGGGCTCGGGCTCGATAAGCCCAACTGGGCTCGGGCTCGAGCTCGGTGGGCTCGAGCCCTTATCGAGCCAGCTCGGGCTCGATAAGTTTTGAGCCGAGCCCTTTATCGAGCCCGATCCTCTTATCGAGCCTGGTCTGGGCTCGAGCCTGGTTAAGGAAACAGGTGTTTCTTTGGTGAAAAAGTGTTTAGTCCGGGCTTGAACCCGAGACCTCCTTATTAAAGATCATCCACCTTACCAGTAGACCACCATCCGAGTTGTATATAAAAGTTAAATTATAATATATATTGTAACATTCTGCTTATTAATAAAAAAGGAAAAAATACTAAATATCTAACTAGAACCTAGATTAACATAGATAAAAGGTAGAAAATCCAAGTCTACAACATAGTCCACCCAATATTGTTGTTACATAAACAACATAAACACATAATCCACCATTAACAATGTTGCAAAACTAATACAAATAAAAACAAAAATCATTGTAGTTTCACAAATAGAATATATATATATATATTCTTTATCGAGCCCGTTATTGAGTTATCGAGCTGAGCAGGGCTCGGCTCGGGCTCGGCTCGATAAGCTATCGAGCCCAAAAATCTGGCTCGGGCTCGGCTCAATAGCTTAATGAGCCAAGCTCACGAGCCCTTATCGAGCCGAGCCCGAGCCTGGCTCATCCAGCTGTGACTCAATAGCCAGCCCTAAATTTCATGTTGGTCAAAAAGACAAAAGAAGTCATTTGTACAAAGATGAATTTTTGCAAGCATTTTTAATGGGTAAAAATAGTGTTTTGTGGTTTTTTTTGTCTTTTTAATTTCTTTTAAAAGACAAGATAAATATAGACAATATTTAACCTAATTTTTAGGGATTTTTTAATAAAATAGAAAATAAAGAAAAAAGGTTAGTAATTAAATGCAATAAATTAGGGTTAGAAAATATAAGTTAATTATACACAGATTATTCATAATATAATATAAGTTAATAATAGTGATTTAATTATTATTATTATTATTGAATTATTTAAGCAAGGAGAATAATAAATAGATTTTAACATGATGTATCCGAGATTCATCACCATCTTAATGATCATATAGCTGTTGATTCAAATGTTGAATCATAGAGGTTGGTGCTTGACGACATCTAAAGAGTTAGATTGAGGGTTCATCAAGTACCGTCAAATGATTATTAGGAAAGGATCTCCAGCCTGGGAAGAAGATGGCAATTATTCTCTAAAGGATGATATCTAACCTACCTCTTGATGCAAGCCCTCTTCATAGGAATAAAGATTAAAAGTTAACTTAACGAGATAAGTAAGGTTAAAAGTTAACTTAACTAGATCGAAATAACCAATACCTATGTCGTATACTGTCACGATATAGGCACACATTCTCTGACCGAAGACAAATGTGTTACTGTATGTCTGAGTATGTACATTTGGCAGACCGATAGGTTGATGACCTTGATAAGGTCTATACACTGGCGAGCTAGTGTGCATACAAGGGCATACGGGTAATATGATCTCTCAAAGGGATCATACATGTTCATTAATTGACTGGAAGACATGATCTCACTCATGATATATTGGGAAAATTTACGTGCACGATCGTCTCGCTTTCAAAGCTTGACATAATTCATAGGTATAGCGTATATTTTTGGAAAATATATGATCTATACCAACTCCCAATGATTAAAATGATAAACTTAATGATGAAACCTTGAAGAAGATAATTCAAATATAATCTAATACTTCAGGTTTAATTTAGGTATCAGTATGCATGATGTACGGGTATTAGTAATACTTGGGTTGTGTTTTTTATCGTAAATAATTATATAACCATAGCACTTTCATTCCGATGGAGGAATGATACATGTTTGAATTTAGTGACTCCTCTCAGTAGATTAGTAATCTAATTTTAGTCCAAATATTGGATATTGATCTGAATATGATTCTGATGCAATAAGAAGATTAGATTTACAGTTTTATTTAATCAAACATCTTTGAGAGGTTCTTAAGATCTGGATTTGAGATATAATCTCAATATCCAAGTCACTATACATGGAATGTACAATCGCCTTGTCCTTATCTTTAAATATTCACAGAGAAAGCACATTGTGCTTGAAAGAGTTCAAGAATGATTAAATTTTTGATAATATATCTGAGCAATAGAAAATGGATAATTAATATTTAATTATCATTAATAGTATGAATATGAGTCATATTATTTGGACACATGAGAATTGACATCTAAGATAATCAAATAAGATTTAGTTACCAAAGATATGATTAATATGGATATCACTATCTATAATAATCATAAATATTATAAATGTGATTTATAATATGCTGGAGAGACTTAATTGTAAATAAAATTTACGAATTAAATGTTGATGTGAATTATGATTTCAGATAGAATCTTGATGAACCGTGTGAAGCTTAGTGGGAGTGTCATTGTGTTCATCGTGCTAAATGTAGATAATATCCTAATCATTCATAATGATATAAGGATGATAATAAGTATTTCATAGACTGGCTATTCCATACCTTGAGATATGATCTCAAGGATACCTCTTAAATCTTAGTGAAGATGTTCAGAAGCAAAGAAAAGAGGGTATTGGAACCGTCACATTAGTAGTACACCTTGGACATGTTCTATTTTCTGGAAAATTCCAAGAAAGGCTTCCTTCCCTTAAGTATAGTACTGACCTATCTAAAGGGATAACACCTCAAATAGTTGAAGAAGTGAATGCTAGAACTACTTGCCCTTGTGCATCAGTTACGAGAATCCGAGTGTATGCTAGATGTGTACAAAAGTTGGATATCTGCCATGCAGTGGGAGTAGTAAACTGTTACTAATCCTACTCAGGAGATGAAACACTTGATTGTAGTAATAACAAAATCTTTAAAGATGACAAGACTTTCGAGATAATGATCTCTAAGTCTTATCTTCAAGAAATTAAGACTTTATAAAATAGTGATCTAAAACATCTTAACTTTGGATACCTTTGGAGAAAGAGATCTCCAGGAATAAGGTTATTCTGATAAGGATTATGGAAATACTGGTTATAATAATTGTTAGGCTATAGTGTCAAGGACACTATAACTTACAAGATTGAGTATTGGTTGCATAAGATGCAACACGTATTGGAAGCGAGTACTGTTTCTAGGGGATATGCAAGTGTCGTAAAAGGACTTGGCATAGTCTCTCGGGAACAGAGCGACTGATCAGCTTACATAGCTATTATTTCTAAATAGCCAATGATTGTCACATGAGTGTGGGTTTAAATGATTATCCCATTAGTGGCTCTTTGGGCTAGTGGGAGATTGTTAGACATGCGAGCCCACGACGAGCCATTATGCAATTGCGAAAATCATTCCCTGATCTGAAATGAAGAATAAATAATTTGCATAATAGGTCCCTCTGTATAATTAGGGTTATGTATCATGGTCATTTTAATAATCATACAACTATTGATTCAATAATTGAATCATGGAGGCTGGTGTTTGGATGAATATCTAAGGAGTTAGATTGCGGACTCATCAAACACCGTAAAATGATTGTTAAGAGATAATCTCCAGACTGAATAGGAGATGGCAATCCTTTTCTCATATAGGCCGATATCTGACCGACCTCTTGATGCAGGTCATCTGCATAAGAATAGAGATTCAGAGGTGTCAGATTAGTTAGGTCAAAGAGTTGAGTTAACGACATCGAGATAACCAAAGTCATATATCGTATGTTGTCACGATACAGGCACACATCCTTTGACCAAAGATATATTTGTTACTATATGTCTGAGTATGTACATTTGGGAGACCAATAGGTTGATGACCTAATCAAGGTCTATACACCAGCGTGCTGGTGTGCATGCAAGGGCATATGAGTAATATGATCTCTCGAAGGGACCATACAGGTTCATTACTGAATCAGAAGACATGAGCTCACTCATGAGATATTAGGAAGAATCAAATTCCGTACACGGTCGTCTCGCTTTGGAAGCTAGACTGAATTTGTGGGTTTATATGTACTTTTGGAAAGTATATGATCAAGACCTAAGTATGATATATGCTTTTTAAAAGTATATGATCGATACCGACTCCCAATGATCAAATGAGAAACTTACTGATAAAACCCTAAAGTAGACAATATAAAGTTGATCTAATACTTCGGGTTTATTTTGAGTCTTCTAGTATGCAGGATGTACATGTATTGGGAATACCTGAGGGTGATGTGATCATAAACGATTGTATAACCATGACGCTTCCATTCCTAGGGAGTGATGACACGGGTCTGGATTTTAGTGACTCCTCTTAGTAGAGAAGTAATCTGATCTTGGTCCAAATGTTGGACATTGATCTGAATGTGATTCAGATGAAGTGAGAAGATTAGATTTGCAGTCTTGATTTAATCAAGCATCTATGGGAGGCTCGAGATCTGGATTTGAGATGTGATCTCATTATCCAAGTCACTATACATGGAACATTATAATCGCCATGTCCTTATCTCCAAGTATCTACGGAGAAAGCACATTATCCTTGAAAGAGTGCATGGATAATTTCATTGTTGATATATGTATCCGAGCATCGAGAAAAATGGATAATTAAATGTGATTTAATTATCATGAATAATATGAATTCGATTTATATTATTAGGAGAATTATCTGAGATAATTAAATGTGATTTAATTATCAAAGATGTGAATAATACGAATGTGATTCATGTTATTTGGGCACATGAGAAAAGAGATCCAAGATGATTAAATATGATTTAATTATCATGGATATGAATAATGTGGATATCATTATCCATATTATTCAAGTATATTATAAATGTGATTTATAATATATTAAAGAGAGCATATTATGATTTATATTTGTTGATTAATTGTTAATGTGAATTGGATTCACATTGAATGGTTAATTGAAAATATAATTATATTTTGTTTTTGGGTTGTGAATGAGATTCACATAACTTCAATGGCATGATTGCAATATTTCACAAGATAATTATGAATTATTTTTTGTGAAATAATTTACAACAATTGTTGTTGTCAATATTGGAGATATCATGAGATAATGAGATCTCATGAGATAATGAGATCTCATGAGATGATGGTAGACACCCTCCTTTTTTAGGGGATGGTTCAGTCTTCTCATTATCTCTTCTCTAGTTAAATGTGATTTAAATTGGAATTAATTATGTTGATTTATCAATATGAATTAAATGAAATTAAATCAATTGTTGTTGTATTTTTACAACAACATCTTAGCCATTGAAAGAAACACAAATTAATCTCAACCATTGATTGTGTGTTGTCCATGGATTGGGATCCATGGACTCCCAAAACCCTGTATAAGAAGAGGCACCCCTTGCTCTTCAAGATATGTTTTCGACAACAATGAATGCTCTCTTCCTCTCTCTCTACACGTCGTGTGCCTCTCTCCCTCTCTCTTATGGCCGTCCATCATGGATCCATTGAGAGACTCGCCTTCGCCATAGCATCGTCGATATGCTGCCGGAGTATTTGCTCGTGGATCTCCGTCTTCTTTGATGCACCTCGCTCGTGAAGAAGATGTTGGATCTCGTGTGACGAGATCAGGAGATCCGCCGCTTGGATCATCAACATGGATTGCGAGGAGCACGCGTCTCATCAACGCGCTCGCAAGCGTCTCCTCCATCAGATCGGACTTGAGACAGGAGGTCTCTTCGTTTAGAGACTCGATTGCAACCACGCTTCAAGAGGTAAACCTTATACCTAATTATGGTTTAGACGAAACGGTCTGAGAAAGGTTCTTGGATCATGTGGTTTCATCATTTAAAATTTTTAAATTCCGCTGCCCAGAGCAACTAGTGCGACTAGTCGTTCCCGATCGCATTCGATGTGATCCACATGCTTCCGTGATGTGCTTGAGGATTTTCCACATATCCTTTCAGTGATATCAGAGCCATGTTTACGAAGGTCTTGGATATGATTCATGAACCTACGGAAATTTGGGCTCGTTTGGGTTTGTGAAGATTTTAGCATTTCAATTTTCACAGCCCTGTCTTTTGATAATTTTTCGACCCTGTTTAAATGTTTAAACATGAATTTATCACTTAGATAATGTTCTCATTAAATAATGAAAATGTGGAATTTGAGTTTGCGTATTTTGGATTCCGTCTGCTCAGGATATGATCGTTTTATTGACCATATGTCCACTGTTTCAGGGATGGCAATTAGAGATGTAATTAAGATATTAATTACGGATTTAAAACACCTAGAAATGTGTGTTTATCACATGGTTTCTATTTTAAATTATATTATCAATCTCTGGAAATTGATTTTTCTTAATTTTAATTTAAAATGAATGAGATATGCTAATTTTAGTTAGTGAGGATCACTGCTAGAAATTATATGTTTATCTAGAAACCTCGTGATTGTCATTTAAGGAATTTACAAAATTAATAGTTAATTTCCTGGAATAATTGTGGACAATATTTGTTAAATATTAGAATAATAATTATTCCATTAAATGGCATTGCCTCAACCAATGATTGATTAGATTAGATCTAGATCACCAATTGGTTACTTGATACATTTTCATCAAACTTGTTACTTGAATAGTTTTTGGGAATTTTTCTAGCATTTCCTTATAATCAAAATGGTTTTGATTATTACTATATGGTATAATTTTTGTTGAAAGATCGATGATCATCTCAAGTACAAAGTGATTGACTCGACATTGTTTTTTCCCGAGGCAGATATGGTGTCTAGTCGGGGAGCGTTGGAGTAGCAGGTTGCACCATGTGTGGTATGTCCCACTCCTGCCGGTACTGGCCGTGACATCGGGTAGGGAACGAATGATGCCTGAGAGATCATGATGTATTTTCTAATTATTAAAATTCGAATAATATGTACTTTGAGATAATATCACTAATTCAAGTAATAATCAAGTTTGATGATTAAATTGGATTGATAATCGATTTAATGAGATTAGATTAATTACATCCAATTGAAACACTCTATTATGAATAGATGTGTATTTCCCTTGGAAGAATTAATTGCATGAATATGATTCATGATAATTAATTAAAATTTGAATATGAGGGGGAGGATCACATAAGTGACATCCATGGTCTCCCGTCAAGGCGAAGGGTTCCGTCGTCAGATATTGTATGTAGGAGACGTCTGTCCGAAGTGACAGCTCCTGCATACGATCCATTTGAATCGGGCTCTTCGCTTCTCGAAAGAGTAAGGACGTATGCGTAGTGACCCCAATATCTGGTCCTCATATTATAGGGGCGATATTGGATTGCGCATAGCGAGTTGTATTCCTGTTGACGATTGGTTCAATTAATGACGGGTCAACATCACCTTAGGGGTGGTGGGCCCGGGTGTTAAATACCGAATTGGGAGATGTAAGTTGGACTTACAAGACGGAATGTGTTCCCTCTTCTTTTTATCCGAGTCACATGTTCTCATATTATTGGGATGTGATAAAGATAAGGAAGGAGATCCAAGATCTTGCTTGAGATATAATAGTAAGTATATCTCTTACATTGAAAGTGATTAAGGGAATGAACTTTCAATGTTGACATGGCAAGACAACTTTGATATAAAAATTCCTAAATCAAAGTAAAACGTGTGTGTATATATATATATTTATATATATATGCAAATTTCTTATTTCAGATAATCCTTCATTAAACCAACTCAATATTATACTCAATAATAACCACTAAAATGTCATGGATTTGATCCATGATCAAGATATTGTACTTGCAGTTGGATACATAATGTATGTGGTTGCAATGTGCAAGTTTCCTCATAATAATAAGGAATGGCAATTAAATAGATAATAGGACTACAACCCTAGGGTTTGCATGTCTCTATAGTCTTGATCTATCATCGAATGTACTTTGGAAGTGGCATGTCGATGATGATCGCAATTGTCAAATAATCCTTATAAAATTCTAAAAAGATGTTCTGGCATACATATGTGCTCTTGACATTTAATCATGAATGACATGGTTCACTGTATTATGCAGAATGGTGGCTATATAAGAGATAATGTATTCAAAATGTTTGAATACCGACTTGAACCTAAGTCTTTAAGAGTTAAGATGTATGTAGATATGAAGAGTGTCATCATCCTACTATCTATATTCTAGTCATTCATGAAGCTCCATAATATTCATATTGTATGAGTTAAATGAAGCATGTACAAATGTTGAAATACTTTTATATTGAAATCTTTTGAATTCAACATAAGAGATCCTTTGTCTTAAGCAATGGTTGTTTAGAGATGAAAGGAGTGCAGTGGAAGCATGGGTCGGACCCAGGTTAGAAGGAAAGTCAAGGAGTTGACTGCATTTCTGTGGTTTCCACACACATATGACATCCAAAGGGTTGGATGAATGCCAATACTGCAATGACATGATGTATTGATATTATGACTATCAAGTCTGTCTAGAATCCTTAGAGAATGACTCGGATAGTGCATCAAAATAATTTACATCTACATATAATCATTGAAATTGACTTTCTTATTTGATAAGATGAAAGTTTAATAATTGTATATCATTCTTCTATTAACACTTGCAATTGGTTGTATATGTTTTAGAAGACTAGGAAATTTGATCTTAAGGTTTAATAGTTATCTACATGGATGTTCATGCAATTGTTGCAATAATCTCTATTGGATAAATAGACTTCATATTTTCATTGGAGAGCCCTTAGTCTTAGAGAATGTCTCTATGACCCAGATATTAGAATACACTCATAGTTTATTTCTAAATGTTGGAAATAGTCATGAATTCTGGAATAGACCTATCATAAAGAGTTATGATGGATATATTTCAGATAGTATTCTGATATCTGGAGGACTCTACTAAATTAGAAAATTAATGAATGGTTCATTAACATTTCTAATACTAAAAATTAAACCTTATAAGATCAATAGGAGGATGAAGATCATTTGACAATGATCTGGCATCAAACCTTGGACATATGTCTGTTGATGAGATCAATAGACTAGTAAGAGATGAACTTTAGAATGTCTAAAATCTCAAATCTTACATACTTTTGAATATTGTATTCAAAGTAAAAATGTCCAATACACCCTTCTCTGAGAATGGTGTAAAGGTATTCAGGATCTGATACATATTGATGTATGAGGACCATCTGTATCATAATGTATATTGATGATATGTGATATCATTTAATGATTATTTGTGATATGAGATTTCTTCCCTTCACCTTAGAAAGCTTCGAAATGTTTAAAGATTTCACAATTTTGGTTTAAAACCAAAGTTTGAAGGAAGATGAAATGAATTTGATCTAACCTAGGTAGCAAGTACCTGTTAGATGAATTCAAAGAATACCTTATGGAGATCGCTCTCCTAATATACCTAAACTCAAGAGAGTTGTAGGGAGATACAATTAGATCATGTGTTACATGATGATGAATATTAGCATAATTATCTATTAGTTTCCAAGGTATATATGTAGTAGAGACTACAATATATATCCTTAATAAGGTTCAAAGCAAATAAGCTAGAATTTAGCACCTGAGAGTGCTGCTTCATTATGAAAATAAAGGATGGTATTGGATACCTACTTCATGACCTTGAGATTCTGAAAAGATCTCATCTCTGATAATGTGATTCTTAGATGATGAGACTCTTTAGAATCAACATGAAAATGAAGTGAAGGAACTCATTTAAGCTTGAGAAGATAAAGAGGGTCCTGAAATCAGAAACTAAATAGACAATTAAAGATGAAACACTAATACCTCTTCAAATAAGTTTGAAAATGGATTCCATATGTCAGTTGAATTTGACAATGATCTAACTTCATATGATGAAGCTTATAAAGATCATGACATGGAAAGATGGATGTTAATAAAGTCTAAAGTTGACTTCATATACAAGTGTCGTATATGGACCATCGAGGATCCACCTATATGGGTAAGATCCATTAAGGTGTAAATGAATCTTCAAGAGAAAGAGAGAACCTGATGAGAAGGTAGAGACCTTCAAAGCACGGTTCGTAGACATGAGCTGCACATCGAAGAGAAGACATCGCTTGCGATGAGACTTGCTCTCCAGTGACCTTGCTTTAACCCATCAAAGTATTGCTAACCATAGCTACACAACTTGACTTTGACATCTTCAAGATGGAAGTCAATATTGCAATTCTCTATGAATACATCCTTGAGGATATTCACTTGAAGTAGCCCCAGGGCTTCATGGTTGAGGAAAGCAAGGTGTGCAAGCTAAATAACTCCATCTTTGGACTCAAATAAGCTTCTTGTAGTTGGAACATAAGATTTGATGAAATTATAAATGTTATGATTTCAGATAGAATCTTGATGAACCGTGTGAAGCTTAGTGGGAGCGTCATTGTGTTCATCGTGCTAAATGTAGATAATACCCTAATCATTCATAATGATATAATGATGATAATAAGTGTTTCATAGACTGGCTATTCCATACCTTGAGATATGATCTCAAGGATACCTCTTAAATCTTAGTTCTGAAGATGTTCAGAAGCAAAGAAAAAAGATTATTGGAACCGTCACATTAGTAGTACACCTTGGACATGTTCTATTTTCTGGAAAATTCCAAGAAAGGCTTCCTTCCCATAAGTATAGTATTGACCTATCTAAAGGGATAGCACCTCAAAGAGTTGAGGAAGTGAATGCTAGAACTACTTGCCCTTGTGCATCAGTTACGAGAAGCCGAGTGTATGCTAGATGTGTACAAAAGTTGGATATCTGCCATGCAGTGGGAGTAGTAAATTGTTACTAATCCTCCTCAGGAGATGAAACACTTGATTGTAGTAATAACAAAATCTTCAAAGATGACAATACTTTTGAGATAGTGATCTCTAAATCTTATCTTCAAGAAATTAAGACTTTATAAATAGTGATCTAAAAGGTCTTAACTTTGGATACCTTTGGAGATAGAGATCTCCAGGAATAAGGGTATTTTGATAAGGATTATGAAAATATTGGTTATAATAATTGTTAAGCTACAATGTCAAGGACACTATAACTGACAAGATTGAGTATTGGTTACATAAGATGCAACATTCGTATTGGATGCGAGCACTGTTTCTAGGGGATATGCAAGTACCGTAAAAGGACTTGGCATAGTCTTTCAGGAACAGAGTGACTGATCAGCTTACCTAGCTATTGTCTTTAAATAGCCTATGATTGTCACATGAGTGTGGGTTTAAATGATTAGCCCATTAATGGCTCTTTGGGCTAGTGGGAGATTGTTGGACATGCGAGCCCACAACGAGCCATTATGCAATAAATGTAATTGCGAAAATCATTCCCTGATCTGAAATGAAGAATAAATAATTTGCATAATAGGTCCCTCTGTACAATTAGGGATATGAACCATGGTCATTTTAATAATCATACAACTGTTGATTCAATAATTGAATCATAGAGGCTGGTGTTTGGATGAATATCTAAGGAGTTAGATTGATGACTCATCAAACACCGTAAAATTATTGTTAAGAGATGATCTCCAGACTGAGTAGGAGATGGCAATCCTTTTCTCATATAGGCTGATATCTGACCGACCTCTTGATGCAGGTCCTCTGCATAAGAATAGAGATTTGGAGGTGTTAGATTAGTTAGGTCAAAGAGTTGACTTAACGAGATCGAGATAACCAAAGTCCTATATCGTATGCTGTCACGATACAGGCACACTCCTCTGACCGGAGACAAATGTGTTACTATATGTCTGAGTATGTACATTTGGCAGACCAATAGGTTGATGACCTAATCAAGGTCTATACACCGGTGCGCTGGTGTGCATGCAAGGGGCATATGAGTAATACGATCTCTCAAAGGGATCACACATGTTCATTACTGAATCGGAAGACATGAGTTCACTCATGAGATATTAGGAGGAATTCAATTCCGTGCACGATCGTCTCGCTTTGGAAGCTTGACTGAATTGTGGGTTTGATATATACTTTTGGAAAGTATATGATCAAGACCTAGGTATGATATATGCTTTTGGAAAGTATATGATCGATACCAACTCTCAATGATCAAATGAGAAACTTACTGATAAAACCCTGAAGTAGACAGTATAAAGTTGACCTAATACTTCAGGTTTATTTTGAGTCTTCCAGTATGCAGGATGTACAGGTATTGGGAATACCTGAGGGTGATGTGATCATAAACGATTGTATAACCATGATGCTTCCATTCTTAGGGAGTGTTGGAACGGGTCTGGATTTTAGTGACCCCTGTCAGTAAAGAAGTAATATGATCTTGGTCCAAATGTTGGACATTGATCTGAATGTGATTCAGATGCAATGAGAAGATTAGATTTGCAGTCTTGATTTAATCAAGCATCTATGAGATGCCCGAGATCTGGATTTGAGATGTGATCTCAATATCCAAGTCACTATACGTGGAACAATACAATCGTCATGTCCTTATCTCCAAGTATCTGCGGAGAAAGCGCATTATCCTTGAAAGAGTTCATGGATAATTTCATCGTTGATATATGTATCCGAGCATCGAGAAAAATGGATAATTAAATGTGATTTAATTATCATGAATAATATGAATTCGTTTCATATTATTAGGAGAATTATCTGAGATAATTAAATGTGATTTAATTATCAAAGATGTGAATAATGCGAATGTGATTCATGTTATTTGGGCACATGAGAAAAGAGATCCAAGATGATTAAATGTGATTTAATTATCATGGATATGAATAATGTGGATAGCAATATCCATATTGTTCAGGTATATTATAAATGTGATTTATAATATATTAAAGAGAGCATATTATGATTTATATTTGTTGATTAATTGTTAATGTGAATTGGATTCACATTGAAGGATTAATTGAAAATATAATTACATTTTATTTTTGGGCTGTGAATGAGAATCACATAATTTCAATGGAATGATTGCAATATTTCACAAGATAATTATGAATTATTTTTTTATGAAATAATTTACAACAATTGTTGTTGTAAATATTGGAGATATCATGAGATAATGAGATATCATGAGATGATGGTAGACGTCCTCCTTTTTTTGAGGATTGGTTTAGTCTTCTCATTGTCTCTTCTCTAGTCAAATGTGATTTAAATTGGAATTAATTATGTTGATTTATTAATATGAATTAATTCAAATTAAATACATTGTTGTTGTATTTTTACAACAACATCTTAGCCATTGAAAGAAACACAAATCAATCTCAACCATTGATCGTGTGTTGTCCATGGATTGGGATCCTTGGATTCCTAAAACCCTATATAAGAAGAGGCACCCCTTGCTCTTCAAGATATGTTTTCGACAACAATGAATGCTCTCTTCCTCTCTCTCTCTCTCTACACGGCATATGCCTCTCTCCCTCTCTCTTATGGTTATCCATCATGGAGCCATTGGGAGACTCGCCTCCGCCGCAGCATCGTCGATATGCTGCCGAAGTATTTGCTCGTGGATCTCCATCTTCTTTGACACACCTCGCTCGTGAAGAAGTCGTCGGATCTCGTGTAACGAGATCAGGAGATCCATCGCTTGGATTATCAACATGGATTGCGAGGAGCACGCGTCTCATCAACGCGCTCGCAAGCGTCTCCTCCGTCGGACTGGACTTGAGATAGGAGATCTCTTCGTTTAGAGACTCGATCGCAACCACGCTTCAAGAGGTAAACCTTATACCTAATTGTGGTTTAGATGAAACGATCCGAAAAAGGTTCTTGGACCATGTGGTTTCATCATTTAAAATTTTTAAATTCCGCTGCCCGAAGCAACTAGTGCGACTAGTCGCTCCCGATCGCATTCGATGCGATACACACGCTTCTGTGATGTGCTTGAGGATTTTCCCCATATCCTTCACCAACCTCGAGTCATCAAGTTGGATTGTGGGAGCTTTACGTGTCATCTTCGTGCTCGTAAGTGCTTATATGTCAGATCGGACTTGAGACAGGAGAATCTCTTACTTTAGAGATTAGCGATCACAGACACGCTCCACGAGGTAATTTTAATTACTCGTTTGTGATCTTGAGAAAATGATTTGAGAAGTGTTCTCGAATCATGTGGTTTCATCTATTTAAAATTTTGAATTCTGTCTTTTTGCCGCATTTCAAAAGGAGAAAGGGTCTTCTCCAAATACGGGTGTCTAGTATTCCAGCAAGGAGACCTTGCGAACAACAATCCATTTGGACAGAAACATGGACCCCCTTTTCCAAGGTAATTTCCGCGTCATTGAGAACAGAGCCAATCCATAACGATCAAAGTCAAATTGGGCAAATTCAATAAAACAACAACTAGTACCATCAAAAAACGGCCATAAACAGGAGAGTCTGGATTCCCAAGAATGGTTCAACTAGAGAAGAGAAAGCTAAAAATATTTCGGAGATAGAGCTGCTTTGATAGAAGTAGGAGACTCGAAATGAAGTGATGAATAGAAAAAAAGAGCCTTCTGCGCTAAAGGAAGAGAGCAAATACTGAGTAGGAAAAGCGTCCTTCCTCTTTTCATCATCCTCATCTGCTTCAGTGATGAATAGGCAAATTTCCTTCTGCTCAAAATCATCCCTCTCTCCGCGGTCGAGCATTCATCAAACCTCTCCCTCTTCTTTGTCATATTATATTTGCTGTGATCCTTTATTGACATCGTTTCGAGCACAACTGGTACACTCCAAACTAACTCTTACTCTAACATCTTTACCCTTCGCCATGAACCCGCCTTATCGTTTGCGCTTCTCCCACGCTCAGCTAAGTCGTCGAACCTTCGGCCTGACTTCCTTGCTATGTATCTGTTAAGCCCGGCTCTTCAGCTCGCTTAACTCGCTCATCTACCTACGACAAGACCTTGTGTAGATCAAAGGAAGTAGGACTCTGACATCCCTCCCTTCACCTTGGAAAAGTCACAGAGGGGAGACTTTCCGAGCGAGACTCTGGGATCTCCTGTAAACCCCTATGATGTGGTAAAGGGAGGATATTAGGGGAAAGAGTTCGTGGGGATTCCCCTCCGGAGAGTCGGATGAGGGGAGACCCTCACGTCCGGTTCGGCGGGTGGGGATATCCCAACCCTACTATCATTATGCCTTTGCAATGTTACTTGGTTCACAGTGACGGAGCTGAAAACTAGGACTATAAAAAGCCTCTTATCACTCAATGCAAGCAGGCTCAAGACCTCTTCAATGGGATGACTTTCTCTCAAATATTAATGCGCATTGCCAACTAGTAATATCAAAGCGAACACGTACCACTTGAATCGGTGAACAACCGAACCCTTGGGACCTTCTTCAACCCAAGGATGTGATGAGTCGACATCGAGGTGCCAAACGACTCCGTCGAATTCAGTCCTTTTGCTCTTTTTTATCAACTTTGCCAAAGACCTGACCAAGCGTCGAATCGCTTTGGGGTACTGAGTGATAGAGCTCACAGAGGGAAACTATTAGAAGAAATATTCAAAAGAGAATGTAAATATATCTAACCAATTCTTCCTAATGGTTTACAACAAAGTAGTGCTAGTTGATGAGAGTGATTTCAGGAGCAAGAAAAGAAAAGGCTGCCCTTGCTACTAGTATGACTGGTTGACCTAAATCGTATTCGATACGATCTACACGCTTCCGTGATACACGAACGCATAAGCCCTATCCTTCTGTTCAACATAGGACATCTTAATTAAATAAAAAGGTAAATTATTACTTATATAATTTACCTTAATTCTGATAATGATATATGTATATATAAGCCAATAACTAATGGACTATCTTGTGAATTTTTGTGATTATCAACTTCTGCACGAATGTTCTTACTCTGCATAATTTCATATGTATACTTTATAAATCTATTATCTTATCTATATATATCCTTTATTTATTTTAAGAATATACAAAATATACATGAACTATATTTTGAAAATATACATAATTATATAATATATTACAAACCGTTCGAGACGAGTTATACTATTGTTTCTCAAAACTAAAATATATAAGTCCAAATACTTAAATATCACAGATATGCTATTGGACACGGGTAATGAACAACATTTCAATTACGTGTTAATATTGAATAACATTCGAAATAATGCAATTCCAACAGTGACTTTAATTAAAATATGTAGTTGGATTTTCAACCGGTATCATTATAATTTTGGATTTTTATCATATGTGTCCTTAACTTCTGTGATGTCAGTTATGTTATGTCCCTTATTTTTTTATATCACTTGTGTCCTTGAGTTCGTACAAAAATTACAGTTCTGTCATTCCATCAAGTTAAAGCAGGGGCAACTAACTTATACTACAAAATGACAGAACTATTAATTTTGTAAAAACTCAGGAGTGCAACTGATATTAGAAAAGAAAGGATATGGCTGATATCATAGAAGTTAAGCAGGGTATAAATGATAAAAATCTTGTAATTTTTATTTTTTAAATCCGCTGCAATATTTTTGTTACTTGTATAGATGATTTTTAGACATCCCCTTTTGTCTGCATTAGGGATGAAAACGATCGGATAACGGATACGAATGTACGTGTTTACATATCTTATACTTTTCAAAATACGGATACAAATACGAATATCACACGAGTGCTAAAAATTTAAAATATATCCTCAAAATACGAATATGAATGCACAATGAATATTGACAATTCGGATACGAATATTTGACAAATGAATATGAATTAATATACGAATATTATACATGTCCATATTTACTTAAAATCTATAAGTATTTTAGGTCCATAATAATTCCCAATAAATAAAAATATATTAAAAATTTAATAATGAATATGTGCATAAAAATATCTAAATAATAAAAAATGTAAAGATATAATTACCTAATAAAAGAAAGCTTACCAAACTTCTGTGTGTACCATGTAAGTATTGGTATCATACATAATTTGAACATTCGTATTCATATTCGTGTTCGTATTTGTATCCATATCCTTATACTTCTAAAATGAATATCCGTGTTTGTATCATTAAAATTTTGAACATTCGTATTCGTTGAAATTGAGTATTTCTATTCGTATTCGTATTCATACTCGGTGAACGTTGAACATTTGTATTTGTATTTGCATTCGTATTTGCTATGTACGAGAAAATGACATCCATATCCTCTTTGACGAATACGAACGATACAAATATATTTGTATTAGTTTTCATCCCTCTCTGCATGCCTCTTTAAATCTTTTAGGAGGTGTTCGGTTTGAGAATAAGCATGAATAAGGATAGAGAATAAGGGTCTATTTTCTATTCGACTAGAAAAGATATCAATAAGGAGAATAATGTTGAATAAAAGTAGGTAATGTGAAATAAAGTTATGTACAAGGATAAAATAAAGTGAAATAATGTAATGTGGTTGAAAATAGGGATTTTACCCGGCAGACCCTATAATCTTTTCAAATTACCTCTACGACCTTGAAACATCGTAATTCCTCCCCCAACCCTGTAAACTTGCTCCGTCTTACACAATAAACCCTGCCGTCAATTGTAACTATATTTGAGTCAAAGACTTGAGTTAGTCTTGAGTTAACCTAACCAATTTACCATCTAACAGTTAGATTAGCCGAAATAAAAAGAATAAAAAAAAATCAAAATCCGGATGCCGGCAGGGAGGAGGGCCTCCAGCGCGAGGGTGGGGCAAAGGCGGCGGCGGCCGGGGAACTCCATCGTTCAGGGGAGGGGGGCTTCATCTTCGGCGGGGGGGGGGGGGGGGGGGGGGGGGGGGGGGGGCGCGAACGGGAGGGGGGGGAGGCAGGGGGCAGCATCCATCGTTCCGGGTGGGGGGGGGGGGGGGGGAGCAGCAGCGCGGGGTGTGGGGCGAAGCGGGGGGGGGGGGGGGGGGGGGCGGGGAAGCTCCATCGTTCAGGGATCGTTACCGGGGGGAGGGGGCGGGGAAGCTCCATCGTAGGGGCTCCATCATCGACAGGGGACGCGAAGGGGGCGGCATCCATCGTTTCCGGTGGGGGGGGGGGGAGCTCCATCGCAGGGGCTCCATCGTCGACAGGGGGCACCAACGGGAGGGGGCGACATCCATCGTTCCCGGGAGGGGGGGGGGCAAGCTCCATCGCAGGGGCTCCATCGTTCCCGCGAGGGGGGAAGCAGCAGTGTGGCGGCGCGGCGGGTGGGGGGGGGGCTCCATCGTTCGGCAGGGGGAAGCAGCAGCGCGACGGGTTGGGGGGGGGGGGGTCATCGGCGGGGGCTCCATCGTTCCCGCGAGGGGGGAAGCAGCAGCGCGGCGGGTGGGGGGGTCATCTGCAGGGGCTTCATCGTCGGCAGGGGACGGGGGTCTCGGATGATGGAGTGGCACTCCATGTAAATTTAATGAACAAAATGGGTATAATATAAATGAATATAACGGAATCTGGTTAATTTTAACGGGTCAATTAATGGGCTTTAACCGCAGGGTCTGTAGGGTAAGGGTTAGCAACTTTACAGGGTCGGGGGAGGAATTACAATGTTTCAAAGGCCGTAGAGGTAATTTAAAAAGATTATAGGGTCTGCCGGGTAAAAATCCCTTGAAAATAAATGTATTCTTGAGAACCGTGCCAGATGAAAAATTAATCATTATTCCTTATTCCAGTATTTATTTTTCCAAACAAACATAACATTAAAAATTTGGGATTTTTATCCGACAGACCTTATAAACTTTTTAAATTACTTCTACGAACTTTTGCACAATGTAATTACCTCATCGACCATGTAAATTACTCCAAGAATCTCTACGGGCTTCAAACAGATTATCCGGAAGATTCATAAGGTAAGGATCGGTAAGTTTATGGGGTGAGGATGGAATTAAATTATTCCAAAGTCGAGGAGTTAATTTACCTAAGTCAAGAGTCTACCGTGAAACACAGAGGAGGAGACGTCATCAACCAAATCCACCTGATTCCCTAGCATTGGGCACACCGCTCGAGGAGGCCCTTGGATTCTCCGCCAACACTGGAAGAGAAGGGCAAACCGGAGAAGAGAAGCGACCATTTCCCTCCTGAAGGGACGTTAAATAAAAACTTAAGGGTGCGTTTGGTTCGTGGGTTATCCAGGGGTGGATAACCCGGTTTTGTGTTTGTGTGTTTGGTTGGTGGGTTAAGGGTTGGGAGGGTTTGTGTGATGTGATTGTATTGGAATTTGAAAAAGTATGATATGATTGTATTGAAATTTGAAAAAGTGGGTGGTTGTTATAATGTGATTGTATTGAAGTTTGGAATAATGAGTATAAATTGAGTATTTTATGATTTTTAGATGATATGATGGTATAATATATAATTTTTTTGATAAAAAGATGGTGGACCCCACAAGTGGGTTAGAAATATGGGTTTTGGGGGGTAACCCACCCAAAGTGGGGGGTAACCCCCCAAACGAACACACCCTAAAGGAAGAAGAAAACACTCCTCGATCGCATCAGCCAAAACCCTAGCACGAGTGACCATGGACGCGGCCACCCTCTCCCGGATCGGCCTGGCGGGCTTGGCCGTGATGGGCCAGAATCTCGCCCTCAACATCGCCGAGAAGGGCTTCCCCATCTCCGTCTACAACCGAACGGCCTCCAAGGTCGATGAGACCGTTCTCCGCGCTCAGAAGGAGGGCCACCTCCCCCTCACCGGTCACTACTCCCCACGCGACTTCGTTCTCTCCATCCGGAGGCCCCGCTCGGTCATCATCCTCGTCAAGGCCGGCGCTCCCGTCGACCAGACCATCTCCACCCTTTCCCAGTTCCTCCAGCCCGGCGACTCCATTATAGACGGCGGCAACGAGTGGTACGAGAACACCGAGCGCAGGATCCGCGAGGCCAGCGACCGCGGCATCCTCTACCTAGGTATGGGCGTCTCCGGCGGCGAGGAGGGCGCCCGCCGCGGCCCTCCCTTATGCCCGGCGGCTCCCTCGATGCCTACATGAACATCGAGGATATCGTCAACAAGGTCGCCGCTCAGGTCGACGACGGCCCTGCGTCACCTATGTCGGTGAGGGAGGCTCCGGGAATTTTGTCAAGATGGTCCACAATGGCATCGAGTACGGCGACATGCAGCTTATCGCCGAGGCTTACGACGTGCTTAAGACCGCCGGGGGCCTCACCAATCGTGAGCTGGCGGACATCTTCGCTGAATGGAACCGTGGGGAGTTGGAGAGCTTCCTGATCGAGATCACTGCTGACATATTCACCGTCAAGGACGAGCTCGGTGAGGGGGTATCTTGTGGACAAGATCTTGGATAAGACCGGGATGAAGGGGACCGGGAAGTGGACGGTGCAGCAAGCAGCTGAGCTATCCGTCGCCGCCCCCACTATTGCTGCTTCTCTTGATTGCCGCTACCTTAGTGGTCTCAAGGACGAGAGGGAGTCGGCTGCTAGAATACTTGCTGATGCTGGGATTGGCACTGGAGTTTTCACATCCGTTGGGAGCATCAACAAGAAGCGATTGGTTGATGATGTGCGACAGGCTCTTTATGCTTCCAAGATATGCCAGTTATGCTCAGGGTATGAACCTGCTCCGTGCAAAGAGCGAGCAGAAGGGATGGAACCTTAACTTTGGGAGCTTGCAAGGATTTGGAAGGGTGGTTGCATTATAAGGGCAAGGTTCCTTGACAGGATCCAAAAGGCATACGAGCGTAATAAAGGTCTGGCTAACCTCATTGTGGACACGGAATTTGCAAGGGAGATGGTGCAGCGACATGTGGCATGGAGAAGAGTTGTGGGTCTTGCTATTGAAGCCGGCATCAGCACGCCGGGGATGTGCACTAGTTTGGCATATTTTGATACATATAGGAGGGCGAGGTTACCTGCCAATCTAGTTCAGGCGCAGAGGGACTTGTTTGGAGCACATACTTATGAGAGGGTGGACAGGCCGGGGTCTTTCATACCGAGTGGACGAAGCTCGCTAATCAGAGTAAGTCTGGTTCTGCTGCTGCTCTGAACTGAGGTGATAAGTTGTTTTTAATGCTTGCAATTTCTGTTGTTGTGCCCTCCAGTTTCCCTCTCATTGGAATTCTGGGTGGCAGCCTGTATGAATAATCGATTATCATCTCTCTTTTGTTTAGCAAGAACGATTACATTGTCTTAGTATTATTCTCATATTCGAATAGTTTGTTTCCGTCCATCCACTCTCATCTAATGGCCATTTCTGTTGATTGACCTTTATCTTGATTGTTGCTTAAGTAGTATATTATAGAGTGTGCTTGAACCCATATGACCCATAGTCTGAAAGTTGTTTGGAATGGCATTTGAAGAGTCTGGGGACATTATTTTTTACAATCTTAAGCCTGGTTTCAGTGACTCGGTTAGCTGCTTTTATTTCATCAGAACCTTGACAAACTTGCAAGATTATCCCCTCAAGGGGAATTACAAGAAAAGGGTAAAAGCAAAAGAGATATAAAATGGCTAACATAGCCTTGATAAAAAGCATGGTTAAACCTTGTGTGAATCAGTATTGGAACTGTCCAAAGAAAAAACAGAACCAACACCTCCAGGCTTAACCTTTTGAAACACAGCACTAAAAGATATTCAAATCAGTTTTTAATAATAAACCACAGATTTTGTCTTCCTTCAGCATCTGAATTCACCAGCATCTGAACTAAAGGGCTTATGATGGTTATTCTGTTCAGCACTTGGGAATATCAGCGAAGATATCCCAAGTACCTCCCTAACCAAACATAACCAAGATAACAGCTTAATTCCTGGTAAAATTGCTTGCCAATCATTTGAACTATCGGGACCAATAACTTCTGAATGGTGTCATCTCCCCAACCAAACATAACCAAGAAGAACGGCCTCTCCTGATGTTATACTTGTAGTAAAGATCCTGTAAACTTGTAATTCTTCCTCGTTCCAGGACTTTAAAACCTTGGAAGAACATCACATCAAAATTCCATCCTTCAACTTCACAGACTTTACGAAATAATGACTTTGAAATAGCATATCTCACAAGCAAGAATACACCATCAGTCTTTGTACCCAAAATTTAAGGAAAGCTAAATGGCTCGATACTTAGCTGGTTGTGCATACATCAAATTGATGTATGCACTTCCACAAGAAAAAAATAAATCGGTCCATCTTAGGCATTTGTTCAACACAAAAAAGCCGCACCAACTTTGAAATGTCGACATCCATTTTAGATATAGCATTTAACCTCATCATGATCCATCTCGCAGTCCCATAAGATCAATCAATTTATAACCAAAAGGAAACCATAAGAATGTTGGTTTTGATACTTACCTGGTTGTGCATGCATACACCTGATTGATGTATGCACTTCCCCCAAAGATAACCCATTAGCTCCAAAACAGTCCAACAAATATCCATCTCTTACAGCTCCAAGAAAAATTCGGCATTGTAAATAATACCAGATATTCAAATATGAATGGAAGTTGGTCATGATTCCAAAAATTCAATAGCCCTCCTCAGAAAATAGTAACCAGCTATAAAGAGTAAAGTTAAAAAGAGAAAGGACGTATCTCTTGTCCACACATCCAAAGATGTCTGCACTTCCTTTCTTTCAAGCCATGGACATAGTCCAAGATATAAAGGGAACTCTCCCTCTAGAAGTATGCTGGAAAAGGTGAATATCAGTGGAAGATATCCAAGCCAGATCAAATTAAGAGGATAGCCTTTAATGTTTCTTCACCAAATAGTTCTGCGAATATATAAAAAAGAAAAGTCCCTTGAACTATTAAAACCATCAGCATCCCAACAAGTCACCGAAAGTATCAGTACTTAGTCAGTTGGGTCACTAACTAAGAATTAATTGGCAGTCGGTATACTAATCGGATTTAGTCGGACTTTATCGGCTTTGAATTTTTAAATTATTTTAGATATATAATTCATTTATATATATATATATTCTTATATATTTACATAGGGAAAAATGGGGGGCAGCCAACATGGCTGCCCCCCCTCACTTTCTTATTTTTTTTTATTTTTTGGAAAAATATCACCATGTATATTCATCCCTATATCCCTCCTATATGCCATTCGAATTTCGTCAGAAACAGAGACTCTACGGCCTCCATCGAGACGCCATTTTTTTAACGGTCGCATGATTTTTTAAATCGACCCTGTCTGGATGGAGGCCGCAGGAGTCTCTGTTTGTGACGAAATTCGAATGACATATAGGAGGGATATATGGATGAATATACATGGCGATATTTTTCAAAAAAAATAAAAAAATGCCAAAAAAAGGGGCGGGGCAGCCATGTTGGCTGCCCCCTGGGTCAGCCCCATCAACCCCCATTTACATATATTTGTATATTTGTATATTTTTATATTATCGTAATGAAAGAAAAGAAGCTGAATTTAAATAAAACATTAAGCATATTAGAACAAGTTTGCTATAATAAGGCAAAAAAAAGAAATAAAAAATGGGTTTTCCAAGCAAAATCGATTGTCAAGTTGGCTTAATATGAATTAGTCAATACTCGGTTGGTCCCCCCACCGACTTGACTAGTCGGACGCTACTAGTAAGGTCAGTTGGGAGATTTTTACAACAATACTCATTTGAATCTGATATACGGAGTTCCACATCTTTCAGTTTTCAGAAATCCCAGTCACTGATTGGGGAAGATACCAGAATCTTCAAACACATTATCTTCAAGAGTAAGAACCCCTTGATTTGCCAATGCATCAGCTATAGAATTCGCCTCTCTGTATTGATGATTGAAGCTACTGATAAGATATAATCCATACCAAGAATGTTTTTCCACCATCTTTGAACATTCCAGATTCTGCAATATCTTTCTTAAACATCAGAAAACAAAACAAGAGAATCCACCTCAACTTCAATATTACTATAACCCTTCTGTTCCAGAGATGTAGACCTTCCACTTAATTCTACTTCCGGATTAGTAGTATAACATTCAAACCCAATCTTTGCATATGAAACTTCTCTGCCTGACTATTAGCATATTCGGACTCCATGAAAGGTTTAGCATCAAAACATCACTGCAATTTCTTCAAGAAGAATGAACTGTTAATATATTCATTGTCATACTTCCTTCTGCATCTTTCTGTCCAAGTATTCCAGATAAACCATGCAAATAAAAGTCTTCTAGTTTGTATGAGAGAGGGTCTCCTTCTTTCACTTAAAAATATAATAGCATCAAATCCCAGGATCCTTTGGAATCTCTATTGAGTATATTACTATAGTTTCCAAACCATGCCCAACCAATATTAGTCAACCCACTCATCAATCCCAGAAAAATAAATGCTGAAAGTCTTCAAAGCTGAAATCTTCCAAACAACAACTGGAAGCCAGATGAAAACCAAAATTCTGAAAAAGGACGCGAACGTCCATCCCATATTGCACATCAGAATGTAGATACCAAAAAATCAGTATTGTCGTCGGAGTATAAAGGAATGATGGCATTCAATCTAAGCCATTCTCCTTGAAATTTCTGAATATCCCAGCAGGGTGAAGTTCTACTTTCCAACAATGGTTGTTATTTTGGTAAGAGCGAGTAACTTAGGGTTTGGCAAGCTCGACAAGTTCTTCCTTTCCTCTTAACAAAAAGGGCTTCTAGAAAACAAATGGAATATTACATACCTTAAGCTCTTGCTGGATCAATCTACCTCATAAAGGCAAAGATCTTGGCAACTCGGTGATGAATCGGACTTGCCCTCGCATTTGTTGAGATGCATTTACTCAGTGTCATCCAGTTTGTGAAGTAATGTTAGCGTTGTGTCCTCACCGTTGATATTGTGGAGGTGTATATGGTCTGTCTTGCCAGATATGGCTACTTCGTTGCTATCAATGTTTTTGGGAATGGAAGGGTTTTGGATTTTGGATGGATGACTAGACGGAGGAAGGAGCGTTTTGCGATTTGTATCTAAGATTGTTTTCATTGGCCTCGTCGAGGGAGGCACTTGTGGCAGATGTGTGGTCGGATGGTTCTTGTCACCTACTTTCATGATGGAGTTATCGGAATAGAGGATAGGAGATTCCATTTACCTCTCGAGCAATTTAGCGAGGGTGGAGAAGCCGTCAGATGGCAAAGATTCCTGGTGTTGGAGAAATGTGATTTTTACTGTTAAAAATGCCTAAAAAGTTATTTCTTGATCATTTCTCGAAAAAAAATCTCTCGAGATTGTGCAAGAATTTAAGGGTGGAAAGTGCCCTTGAGGATAAAGAACTTCCTATGGTTGATGAGTGAGGGGGTGAATTATGATAGGAGTTAGGTGTCCCAGGATTTTTCCATGATGTGTTGGTGAGTGCTAAAGATGTGCTGAAATGGAGGAGATTATGCACCTTTTCTTTAGATTTCCTAAGTCTAGGGAGACATGGTAGAGGGCATGATTGCCAGGTGTGCGTTGGGATAGCTTGGACTCTTTGTGGGGGTCCATTTGCTCAGATTGAGCTAGTTCAGCTGAAGGAAGTAGCAGAGTTTGGTGCACGTGTGAGCCATTTGGTTGTGAAGAAACATTGTTTTTTTTCAAGGAGAGATTTTATTCGGAGAATGTAATTGAGCATGCTAGAGCGTTTTGTTAAAGTTGCGTTTGTAATTGTGTTTATAATTTTTACAAATATATTCTTTGGATGGGTCTCTTGGATGGGTCTCTAAAAGAGTTCTATCTCATCTTTTTCAAAAAAAAAAAATCTTGTCCATTCAATTGAGTTGAGTTATCCACCAACCCCATTTTCAGAACCCCGGGGCATCACTGCTGCAACCATCCTCTCCACCCACACCTTCGTCGACAACCCTAACGCCATCAAGAGTGCACCACTGTTGTCCCAACCCACTATCCCAGTACCACCATCCCCCATACCCTCGTCACCCTCGTCACCTTCCTCGCAGCCCCAGTTGCCACGTCACGAGTGACCAGATTCCTTGGAGAGGTTTTAAATTGGTGAAGCAGAGGGAAAGTATTCATATCCCTCTCGTTGATCACGATGTCTGTGGCTTTGTGGTTTGTCTCAAGTCAGGGTGTTTCCTTAGAAGCTAATACACGTCAGGTATTGAGAAGAAGCCATTTCATGGCATTGCTTTCAAACACTTATCAATGGAGAACCTCGTATAAGTTATCTTTTGTTTATGTACAAATTTTTTCGACCCTACCCTTTTCCCACCTGATTTCTAAAATTAGTTGTTGACGAAGTAACCACTTTGCAAGATACATGGAAGTTTGTGGTTGTTTTCTATCCCTTCCACCTATATGTAAAATGTGGGTTGTAACGTATATAATATTTCCAGCCTATTTCAGGGCATATATGTAAATTTTCCCCTTGGGCATGATAACAATTTACCCAGCCCAATTAAGAACTGGACACATTCGACTCCCAATTTCATGCCTACTGTTGCTATTGTTGTTGTATTACGTCTTACATCTCCTTTATCTCATTCATTCTCTGTTGGATCATGTTGCGGGATAGCTACCGGTGATCGTGTTGTGGAGACATCGAATAGGAGCAGTCGTGGAGCTTGCTAGGGCAGTATATTTTGGTGGCATCTGTCCATCTTCTCCTCATTCTATTCATTTAGTATTGGTACCTTGTTGATACATCATTATGAGAAGATTTTGGCTTTCCATAGCCTCTGGAAGAACACTTTTATCATCAAGTATACTTGAAAAGTTTGATTGGGTTGAGTCGACAGCATGGTTTTTCCCTCTTCATTTTGGGATTTTCACGATAAAAATCACTCGTTTTCATTGTGGTTGTGATTGATTGTATTTGTGATCATTTTGTTGCTCGGGTTTAGTTGCCATTTGTTTTGTTAAATCACCAAGGTGCTCGGTTTGATAAGCTTACGCAATAGTAGGGGAAGTTGTTTCCCAACAGAGTGGAATCAGAGCTTGTCTCTATTGAGGATTCCAAATCGGATTTTGATTCAAGATGCATGATTAGCTTGAATGAGACTAACTACAGCTTGTAGAAGAACAAGATGAAAGATCTCTTGTATGTGAAGTCCATGAACCTCCTAGTTTTCTTTACTCAAAAGCCCGACGTGAAGTTGGATGAAGAATGGGAGTTTGAACACGAGTAAGTGTGTGATTCGATCAGATAATTTATTGATAGAAATGTTTGAAATCACATTCAAGACGAGAACCATACTCGAAGCCTATGGTTGATGCTAGAAAGTCTACATGCCTCCAAGACGAGAAGCAACAAGTTGTTCCTTCTCTAGAAGTTAGCGAACTTGAGATTCAAGGAAGGAAGCTCCATGCTTGATTTTCTAAATGATTTCCAAGGAATCACAATTAGTTGACGAGCATGGACATCAAGTTTGAAAATGAGGTTTTGAGATTGTTGTTGCTTGCTACATTTCTAGATTCTTGGAAGACTTTTAGAGTCTCACTTACCAATTCTGCCACTAATGGGGTTTATTTCTTTGAAAATTATTAAGTTTGACATTCTCAATTAGGAGATGTGAAGAAAATCCATGGAAGCTCTTTGCATTCAAAGGTTCTTGTTATAAAGAACATGAGGAGAAAATTCAAGAATGAGAAAGGCAAAGGTAGTAACAGAAGCAAGTCCAAGTCCCGATATCAAAATACGGAGTGCCACTGTTGTAAAAAGAATGAGCACATTAAGAAATATTACTTCCATCTCAAGAAAGATATTGAAATTGAAGGTTTCCGGTAAGTGAAAAGGAACGAAAATGTCGTTGCAGCTGCACAACATGAGCTCCTCGTTGTTTGTGATGAGGAGACGATGAATGTCACCCATGATGGTACTTTTTGGCTTGTTGGCAGTGGCTTGGCTCTTCATGTTGCCTTGTACATGGATTCCTTTTCCTCATACACATCTAGTGGTATTGACACTTTGGTAATGAGAAATGATTCTATGTTTCATATAGTAGGCATTGGCAATATTGTGTTGAAGAATGCCAATAGAGCGGTGTAGACGCTCAAAGATGTGAGACATGCACCATACATGCAATTAACCTTATTTCAACAGGGAAACTTGATAATGAAGGATAGTAAAACACTTTCGATGGTGGACAGTTGAAGTTTACCCGATGATACTAGGTTGTTGCTCGTGCAAGATGCTGATTTTATTGAATTGTGCCATCGAAAATTAGGCCACGCGAGTAAAAAAAGGATTGCAGTGCTCAGTGAGAAAGAACCTTCTGGCAGATGTGAAAAGGAAAAGTTGTAGAGATGCACACATTGCTTAGATGGGAAGCAAACGAGAGTCTCCTTCAAGAACCATCCACCTTCAAGGAAGATGCATGCATTGGAGCTTGTTCACACCAATTGGTTCGCTAAACGCAACTTTTCTTGGTTATGCACTTTATTATGTTACATTTATTGATGATTTTTTGCAGGAAGGCTTAGGTCTATGCCTTGAAGAGGAAGGACCAAATCCTTGGAGACTTCAAGAACTTTCATGTGTTAGTGGAGTGACAGACTAAAAAGAAATTGAAATGCATCTACAGTGATAAAGGTGGTGAGTATATAAAGCCATTTGATGAGTACTACAGGTCTCATGGCATTCGACACCTGAAGAATCCACCCAAGATGCCTCAACTAAATGACATTGCAAAGAGAATGAACATGACCTTGATGGAGCGAGTTTGATGTCTCCTTTCTGAGGCTAAGTTGCCTAACACATTTTGGTGCGAAGCTCTTTTTATTGCAATTTATGTTATTAATCTATCTCCACATGTTCCCTTGGATGACATGGTCTGGTATGGAAAGGACATCTTGCATAATCATTTGTGCATCGTTGGATGATGTGCATTTGCATGTTCCTAAGGATGAAAAGTTCAAGTTGGACATAAATATGAAGGGATGCATCTTCTTAGGTTATGGCCAAGATGAACTTGGCTATAGGTTGTATGATCTAGTTGAGAAGCTGGTCAGGAGCAAAGACATTGCCTTCTATGAAGACTGAATCATTGAGGACATTCGAAAGGTTGCAAAGGATTTTCTCTCTGGAAGCTATGGGCATGTTGATGTGGAGCTTGTTCCAATGAAGAGTGCTCCACATGTAATACCCGGTGATGCAACTGAGCAGTTTCCAGACGCAGGAGAACAGAAGTATGTGCCAGAGGTTTCCATCCCTGATGATGCAAATGCAAGTGATGATGATGGTGGGTAGGATGATTACATCTCTTTTTCTTCTGATGCTCTCCCACAATAGAGACCATAAGGGAGAGGCGACCCTCCTCCAAATATTATGCAAGTGAGTATGTTTTGTTGACAGATTGCAGCGAGCACGAATGCTATGAGGAAGCCTTGCAAAATATGAACAAAGAAAATGAGTAGAAGCCATGAAAAAAGATATTGAGTCCCTTCATGGGAATCATACCTTTGAGCTTGTCATGTTTCCTAGAGGCAAGAGGGTATTGAGTAATAAGTGAGTTTTTAGGGTGAAACATTATGAATACTCTACAAACCCAAGATACAAAGTTAGGTTAGTTGTAGAAGGTTTCAACTAAAGGAAGGGAGTTAACTTTGAGGAGATCTTTTCTCCTATGTAGTAAAGATGTCTTCTATACAAGTGGTTCTTAGCTTTCCAGGTAGCCTTGATTTAGAGGCTGAACAGATGGACATCAAGATGACTTCCCTCCATGGTGACCTTGAGGAGGAAATTTATATATTGCAACCTGAGATTTTACAATCAAATACAAAGAATATCATGTTTGCAAGCTAAAGAAAAGCATATATGGCATGAAGCAGATGCTCATGCAATGGTACAAGAAGTTTGAGTCATTTATGAGGGAAAATGACTATTCCAATACTATTTCAGACCATTGTGTTTTCATGAAGAGATTCGCAGCTGATAAATTCATTTTTTCTTTATGATGATGACATGTTGATTGTTGGCGGTAACAGAGTGAGGATTTCTTGCTTGAAAAAAGAATTGAGCAAGTATTTTCTATGAAGGACTTGGGAGTTGAGAGCCATTTTTTTGGGAATGAAGATCGCACGGTATTGAAAGGCAAGGAGGTTATGATTTTCACAAGAGAAGTACATTGAGAAGTTACTTCAGAGATTTCACATGGAGAAGGAAAATCCAACTAGCACTCCTCTTGGAGCATATTTCAAGTTGAGCTCCAAGCATAGCCCATAGACCAACGAAGAGAAGAAAGATATCGAGAGAACTGCCTATGCATCAGCCACATGTAGTCCTATGTGTGCCATTGTTTGTAAAAGGCAAGACATTCCTCATGCAGTTGGAGTTAATATATTTGTCTCAAATCCAGAAAAATAACATAAGGGAGGCATAAGTGAATTTTGAGATACCTTCAAGATATATGCAGCTACTCTTTTTGTTTTCGAGCAAAGAAGCCTATTTTTTATGGCTACAAAGATCCATACATGGCATGTGAAATTGATAGGAGAAGGTTCATATTAGGCTACTTGATGTTATTGTCAGGTGACGTGGTTTCTTGGTAATCTCAACGTCAGAAGTGTGTAGTTTTATCCACTACAGAAGCCGAGTTCATTGCTGCTAAAGAGGCTTGCAAGGAGTTTTTATGAACGAAGAAGTTCATGCATGAACTTAATTTTAGTCAAGACTAGTGCGTGCTCTACCGTGACAACTAGAGTGCCTAACACCTTTGCAAGAATTCCACATTTCATGCGAGGTCGAAGCACATTGATGTGATGTCATTGGAAATGGAATGTCCTAAAAGAGAAGTAACTTGTTCTTGACAAGATCCACACAAATGACAATGGTGCAGATATGATGATCAAGCCATCTTCATTAGGAATGAAGATTGGAACTCCCTTGCTGGGTTGGAACGGACTCCTATTTGTTGTTGATGAGAGCTTGGATGGAAGGTTCTGTTACATGTGGGAACTCAACCATCATGTTGGACCTCCGTAGTTCATCTTCCCTACATGGAATTGTTGGTTGTTATTCTCCTTCTCATGGACTAGGGGGAGATATGTTGGGTTGTGATCTATACACTATTTCCAGCCCATTTCAGGACATATATGCGAAGCAGTCCCTTGGGCATGGCAACGATTTGCCCAACAAATTTTGAGGTTTTGGCAGACGGATGCTGGACACATTTGACTCCCATTTCATGCCCTATTGTTGTTGTTGTGTGTTGTACAAGGGTTTAGGGCTGCACCTTACCTCTACTTCATTTCCTTCATTGTATGTTGGATCGGGTCGTAGATTGTTGCAGGTGATCGTGTAGTGGAGGCATCGTACATGAACAGCCTTGAAGCTTTCTAAGGCAACATATTTTGGTGAAATTTCTCCATCTTCTCCTCGTTCTCTTTGTTTGGTATTGGTACCTTATAGATACATCATTAGGGGAAGATTTTGACTTTGTATAGCCTCTAGGGAACACTTCTATCACCAAGTATAATGGACAAGTTTGATTGAGTTGAATGAGCACCGTGGTTTTTCCCCCTCATTTTGGAGATTTGCACATTAAAAATCGGCCGTGTCATTGTGAATGTGCTTGTGAACATTTTGTTGCTCGTGGTTCTAGTTGTCATTTGTTTTGTTAATCCGTCAAGGTGCTTAGTTCGATACACTTCTGTATTAGTAGGGGAAGCTATTGTTTTCCAACATAAAATCCTTTGGCATTTGTAACTCTAACGAAGCATGCGATCTTTTCATATTATTTTAAGCTACAGTAGATATCTAAGACGATATTCTTTAGTCCGAGAATGCTTTGCTCAAATCCTACATGTCAATGCTATTAAAGAATGAACATAATTGTCTACATTGTTTTTATCTACTATTAATTGAAGCAGCATTCACCTTGTTTTCACTTGTTCTTTGAGTCTATGCGACCTACATAGTGTCGTTCAGTAAATACTCTCATTAATAATTGAAACATATATAAATTGCTTCCCACCTAGCAAGAACTTGTATCTTAATTTAGGGCCATGTGGTTATGCTTATTTTTGAAAGATCTTGCACTTTCATAAATGCGACTAATTTTATTTTATTTTTTTACCTTGTCGTTTACTTTATTTGTTTGTCCTGTGATTTAATTGATAATCTAACTTATGTTGCTATTATCATGTCTCTCTTTTGCCATTATTATTTTTTATAAAAAAATGGCAAAACCTTCTCCCATTTAAGTAGAGTCAGCTACATGGATTCTTATCAAATCCATCACTACAAGAAAAATGAGGTGTGGCCATAGAATGTGGCTACAGAAACTTGTGGCCACGATAATTCCGTGACCACTAGTTTCGTGTAGGTACAATTCAGTGGCCAAAGTCTTCAACAAGAGTTGTGGCCATAACAAGTTCTGTGGTCACTTATAGTGGCCACGACATTTTCGTGGTTAGAGAACTCTCGTGACGAGACTTGTAGCTACGACTACTGGCCACGATGTGTTGTGGCCAGAGCCCAATTCTGTGGCCACAAGCCCTACATTCGTGGGCATAGTTCTGTAGCCACAACTTATTTTTCCTTATAGTGCATGTTGAAAGAACTGACTATTTTTTACGTTGATTGCCAGCTCCATAATGTAACCCTCCTCATCGGGGGATTTGAACCCTGCTCTTTTGGGTAGTAGGCACACTGCTCTAGCACCAAATCATTGAAATAGGTACAACCTAAGACCATTTTTTATACTGTTATATTTTATTTTAATTATATTTTTTGAATTACACAAATCGAGGCAGAAACTTGTCCTAAACTCCAAATAGATGAACAAAACATACACAACCCAAGCAGAAACAAAGGAAACAAGCACTCTCAGTATAAGGTCATGCCAGCCGAAGACCTCAAGGAACTAGATAGAAGGAGAACATGATTTAATAAATAGTTTCAAGTAATACAGCATTAACCCATAACTGTTTAGACACCTCATGTGAAAAAGAAGACTCCTAACGATGGTGCCGAAGATGCCTCAACTTTCCTCTCATATACTCCAAGGTGATATACACACAATCGGTGTCCATTGTGTGCGAGGTACAAAAAGTTAGTATGAAGATCATGCTGCAAAAACTCCAAAGCATTGTCACTTTGAGCACGACGATCATTGAAGATATTACATCAATGACTTCAGCATGTAAATAGATCCTAACGACTACAATAATCAACCCATAGTTTGCGTGGTCCGGTAGTTTAGTGATCGATTAGGAAAGCCCTTCTAAATTGGTATATGGGGGAAACAACTCCTCAAATTCGAGGTGGGGTTGAGCGATTTGGAATCTTTCCATAAGCAAAGGGCCTCAGGAAATGGGATGGAAATGACAACAGGAGAAGGAGATTTGCTATATTTGTTTGTTTGGCCTATAACCTGTTTGCATAAAAAGGAATGGTCCGGCTAGCTAGGATAAGATAGTCGATCCAGAACAAACTCAGGAAAGCATTGAAGAAAACAGAGCGCAAAGGAAAGGACCTTAGAGATTATCTCCCCTCTGGGGAGACTTTACAAACAACAACTGGGGCATACGAGCATGGTTTCTTATGCCACTTAGCGCTAGCTAGTGGTTGAGGAATAATTGTCTCTTAGCGAGCTTATGCTTGCTTGCTTGTGTGGGTATATCCATTGTACTAAAATTGCACGGAGTATAAAAAGCTATTGGGGCTTATACTGCCTTTTCTTGTTTTTGCTTAAGACAACCTAACTATAGGAGACTGAAACAATCCTCTATACATGTAGTGTGGTGTTCCTTCTTTTATGCTTTTATCCTTTGAGATGGAAGGATTTTTTTATTAGTCTATGTTATCATATGACACGGGAAAGAATTAAGAATGATGGTACTAATCTGCGCCTGCTTTAATTAAACCTAATTAAATATATTAATTTTTGTTTCTAGGCTTCTTCAGTGTTGTATTCTTTCAGTGGAGGCGCCTATCTTTCAGATAGGGGACGTAGTGGGTGTGCTCCCAATGATGCAAATCGGGTTATATATGAAAAAGAGAGGCAATGTCCCACTAGGTTAGCTTTTGATGGTTGAAGAGTAGTTCCTAGGAAGAAATCCATCCACTTCTTATCTTAATAAAGATATTCCTACTTTCGACTAGTAGCTTAATGGGTCTTCTACTTCGAAATTTTAACGATCCAGCGAAGCCATTGAGTGAATCAAATTAGTTCTTCACAATGGTAAGATCATAGTTCTCTTTCCTTCTCACTTCTCAATGGTGTATAGCCCTTAGTCTAGTTGAAGCAAAAGATTGAAAAAATCCCCTCACATCGCCAACAGGCTAAATTCATCGTTGAAGCTATAATGAATCATTCTATTCGACATCCTAAAGTGCATTTAATAGAAAGATGATGACCTCCAAATTCTCCCTTATTTTGAGAACTGAATTCACTCTCAAGCAAAGTTCAACGAGGCGATTTCACTACTATACGCAATACAGTTGAGAATGGTAGGTTCGCGAAATGAGGAAATAGTAGCTAGGTACCTGAGTTGAAGATGAGGAGATAATTGATAGGGTCGTGGGAAATGGGGGCACATCAGATTGGAGAAATTGGCTGGAGTATGCACATATACCTAAGCAAACTTGAGGGTAAAGTGGCATCCATCAATGGTTGATGACCGTGACAACAAAGGTTTTAGCAACGAGAAGAGAGAGAGAGTAAATGATCCATATGCAGATGGAACAACTGAAATGGTGTATATTTTTTTAAATCCATACAAACACAAAATGATGCAACAAATACATTATTGGATATAATTTTATAATACTTTTACTTTATCAAGTATCGAAAATGATTGTGGGGTGAGTAATCTAGTGTGCAAGAATATTTACGTTTAAGGCAACCAGGTATATCACTTCATCAAGAAAAAAAAAGATTACACTCAAGTAATATGAGGATGAATTCGATGAATATGAAGTAGATCTTGATGAAGAATTCGACGAAAAGTGTCCATGGAAAAGATTTTGGCAAAGATAAGAGTTGAGTTTATTTATAAATTTGTAACAAAGTGGCATTCATGCGGGTGGTGTATCGATATGTATACCATGTTTTTAACAGTGAAGGTTGATGAGAAGAGAGTGTTCTTCGATCGATCACCAGCAACACGAACTGTCACCATGGTGGCGTTAGCCTTAGATGGAGGAAAACCACACAATGTCTCCCCTTTCTGTTGCAAATGTTCGCACTGATTATTTTTTGATGTTTGCCCATTGGGACGATTTCGATTCGGTTGTTTCCTTCCTCTGTCTCACCTTCGGCATAGGCTGAACTCTTATGTCTGTGTATCTTGGGCAATCTCCCCCTGCGAGCTCATGAAAGCTAATATAGTTCATCCACTCCTTTTCAATCTTCTCTTCTTCAGATACCCTTGAATCAAGATTCTTTCCCTTCTCAAAACACAAATGTATGTACAAAGACTGCTATTTATCTACATCACTGCTAACGAACTAATATTGATTGAAAAAGTAACACTTTCGAGTGTCTAAGAACAGTGACCGACCGCTGTTATAGTGTGTTGTATTTTTCTTCATGCACTGCAGTAGATGAGTGTGCATCTGGTTTTCTTACCCAACAAAAACTAATCCTACTAATAAGATTCATACAGGGGTGTCAACTAAAATCCAATTCAAACATAGACATGGGTTAGCTTAAAACACATAAACTGAAAAGAATGTCCAAATCGCGGAAAAAAGCCCTTTCCTTCGATCATCAATAGTCACAACAAATGGCATAGATAGATTTCCATTGATGCTATTACTATACAACAATCAACATGAACACTGCAGTTTACAATCAAAAATACAAACTTAATCCTCACAAACCCATTCTTCAAATAAACTAGACTGCTCTACCATTGTCACAACAAGACTTCATGCAAGCATGCAAGGATGGCTTATCAGAAAAGAGAACTCCATGCCACAGCTTACTTCCTAAAAGCCACAGCTTACACCCAAAAGCACTGTGGAACATATCAATAGACCTGCACCTGTAAGAACGCCTCAGTCTTCATCGGCGAAGCTCAAATTTTTGAGAAATTTGCCAAGCAGCAAGATGTAATTGTCTCGTTCCTATAAATACACTGTAGATGTTTGCCTTCATGACACACTCAATGATTTCCAAGTTCATGACCATGCCTCGATGTAGAACTTCCCGGCTCTCTCTTGTTGTTTAAGCCACTTAGAAGCCGATTCCCTTGAAACTCCACCCTCCTCAGAAATGATCTCCTCCAAGGCCTCCGTGACATCTGCCGGCATTTTGTTTGAAGAGCCAGCTATGTATATTGTAGCCTCAGCACACAACAATCTCCAGATCCTAGTCCGCTCTTCCTTCATCTTATGCTGCACGTAGACCTTATGGGGCTGATCCCTTGAGAAAGCAACAAAGAAACCCCCACCCTTCTGGGAAGATAGTGCCCCAGAATCATGTGAATGGGCTGACCAAAAATCTCTATATAGGAAATCACCTTCTTTGTTTCTGCATCCAAAGAAGAAAAGGACCGGTGCTGTCATCATGGTTGAACTTTGTTGCGAGCGTTCCTGAATAAAAGCACGGAAAGGAGCGCATCCTGTTCCAGGCCCAATAAGAATCAGGGGACTGGATGGAGCAGGGGCTGGAAGAGAACTCCGGCGAATCCATGCAGGGACAGGGATTTCTATGGCAGCGCATTGAACATCACACATTCTGACGTGTAAAAAATATAAGGTGGGCTCAATATAACAGAATTGTTTGAGTACCTCCATTTTCATTTGGAAGAAGACTCGCAAGCCACGATGAGCACAATCCTCGACGGTGTCTCTTGAAAGGAGTTTTCCATGTAACAACACTCACAGTCAAGTGTACTTCACGTGGATGTACCAGGGGTGAAGAAGAAATGGAAAATGCCCTCGTTTTCAGTGGAGGAACCAACTGAACCAGCCATTCGAATGGCATTTGTACTGAAGGAAAGTCCTCCAGCACCTGAGGATAGCAAAAGAAATAAGGAAAGATACATCGTCATCACTTCAAGTATTTATCATGGTTGGTTACTGCTAGGCTTCAAAATGGAAACCTGAAGCTACTTTTTTATGAAAGATATTAGCGGTACCTCAAGAACGGTTCTTCTTTCTCTCTGATTATACTGATACAGATCATCTCTTCCCTCGGGTGATGCAAAATATTGAAGCTTTTCTTTTTCAAGCTCGGAGCCAGAAAAATAACTCATAATCTAAAGCCGTCCACAGAAAAAAGACACACTTAAAAAAGAACACAAAACTAACCACAGATCCACATTCCAACATACGAGTTAATTATGAAAGTTCTCAGACAACACATGAACCGATGCAAGAGAATGCTTATTGTTGGTTTTGCATCACAGATTGGAAGAACAAAAAAGTAATTGAATGACAATGCTGGCAAAGTTTATCTTGCTCTCAAGTCTCACATATTTTTACTTCAAAAGCCCATAAGTTTGCTTTAGCATATAATGCTGGTAGCTTCTATCATTAAATTTCTTTTATCATTCAAGATAATAATTTTGGTATAGGTTAGAAAAATTATAGTACTGGGGATTTTAAAGTACAGTATTGTTCCGATCTTCTGTCACAACTCTTGTCCGATAATCGTTTTAGAGCACCGACCAACTTGTCAACAACAGTTGGTACGGAACAATGAAGTTCTAGAAGATTAGCATAGGCATTTGAAATTTTCATACATTTTTCTTCTGTAGGATCTTATGCAACACAAATTTATGGTCAAAAAAAATCAATCTATAAAAAATGTAAACTTAAAATCCATCTATATGAATCTTACCTCAAAAAAATAACGTCGAGGCGAAGCAGAAGCAACATCCATCGTCAGCTCCACAAAAGTTTTTAACTTGACTGCATGAGTTGTGGAGACCATAGAAAATACAGAAGAAACCTCATCCATTTTTCTGCGTCGAACCTAAAATTATAGCAATCTCCTGTCAAGTTAATAACAGCAATTTGCCAAAAATATACATGGAAATTTTTGCATCGATCAAGACAATGTAGCAAGGAAGATTTGAACAAAACTGCCAATTTTTCAGCAACAAAAGATCATTTTCCCAAAAAGAAAAATCCTAACAAACTTGTTGCAACTTGTTATTCCAAGTCAAATCTGCCTTGAAATGACAGCTATTATAGTCTTGTATACATAACATACCATAACTACATGCCAAGGCCTAAAAACAACATTATTTTCCACAACCTTATTTGTAAATTTCGATGGCATGCATTAGATTTCGGATGCTTTTGCTATCGACCCTCTAATTTTTACAAACATTAGCCACACTCCTTCCCTTCCCACCTACAACCACCAGTAGAAATCGGTGTTTAAAGTGGCAGTGCTAGGAATGGCCGTACTTGGGGTATGCTGCCTACATGCCATTGAAATCTAGAAATAGCCCGCAGTCAATAGACTAGAGATACAAAGTTTCTATTTTTTTTTTTTTGAGAAAACGGTGGGATGGGCCTCCTTTAGAGGGCCATCCAAAAAATATATTAATTACAAAAAATATATATTAACAAATGCCAATACTCCAATAGGGCTCCAGCATGCTCAAGTACATTTTCAGGATAGAACCTAGATCCATCAAAAATCACACTATTTCTGCCCAACCAGATGCACCATAACAACGCACACATTTTCAGCCTATCGCCCTCCGAGCCACTCCATCTCCTGCACGAATCACAAAAGCAGGTCTTGCTACTCCAATCGAGGCCCGTGACAGCCACTCTCCGCCAAACGTCAACCGAACTAGGGCATTCGAAGAAAAGGTGGTTTACGTCCTCTGCCTCATTACCGCACCTACAACATTCCTCCACAGCTCCGGGGAAGATCCTTGCTCTCCTCGTTGCTGTCAAAATTCTTTCCCTCCTCAGAAGACACAAAAAACCTTAATTCTGACCGGAATCAGCCAGGACCAGAGCATACTACAATCACCTGAGATCACCTTATCCACATTGGAGGCCTGGGCAGTGAAAGCCATGTACGCCTTCCGAATCGAGTAGCAGCCGTCCTGCCAACCCCAAGCGTCACGACCCGATGCCGCCCCCCCTGACCAGAAAGTTGACCAGACAGACACAAAAAATCATCCAATCTCTGATACGACGGGTCCGTCACGAAGGTAGGAGACCAGGACCCGTCTCCCCACACCTCAGCCACAGTCGCATCCTTATTTGCAGCCAATGCAAACAATCTCCGGTAACGATCGCAAAAAGCACCACCGTCTGTCCAATTGTCCCTCCAGAAACGAAACAAGTGACCGTCTCCAAGCACGGGCCGCAAGAACCGTGATAGATCTGGCAAGACCGAACAAATCCCTCTCCAAAAAGTGGTTCCTGTCCCCCCCCCCACCTATCGGTTGGACCGTACGATTGAAAGAAACACTGTTGATCGCCCGGATAAGAGTGGAGCACAGATCCCCACCGGACCCCCAGATCTTCAGCACCCACGTAGTGCTTTATTCATAACTCCCAGATTCAGAACACCCAAGCCGCCCTCTCTGGTAGGCTTAGAAATCGATGACCACTCAACCAAAGCCAATCCCCTGTCACTACAAGATGACGACCAGAAAAATATGTGCATTAATGACTCCAGCTTGGACTGGACCCCCACAGGCAAGGCCCTCGTGGACAAGAAGAAAACCTGGATGGCCAAGAGGACAACCTTAGTCAAAACCAGGCGACCACCTCTAGATAAGAGCACCGCCTTCCACCCCCCTAACTTTTTCTCCAACTTCTCGACCAACGACAACCAGTCGACCCGACGCAGTCTCCCCGTCATAAGGGGCAGACCCAGGTAGGAAATAAGCAAAGCCTTCATCGGCGTATCCAAAATCACACTGCAAGTCTCCCAATCCAAAGCCATCATGTTAAAGGGCACGAACGCCGACTTGGCGCCATTCACCCTCAAACCCGAGAGATCACCAAATATATCAAGCACCGCTTTACTGCTCTGCACTCCTCAATGCCCCCTTCCACAAAAAAAGTGTATCATCGCAGAAGAGGAACCGACAAGCCATCTCTGGAGAATCCTCTGAAAAAATTGCCCTGCTCTGCCACCCTAGACATGACCGCCAAAGCATCATCCGTCAGGACAATTAAAATTTATTGTCATGTCACGATTAGGGGAGTGAAAAAAAACCTTGCCACATAAAACAACATGTGTAATGTGCCTTTTCTTTGACTTAGCAAGAGACAATGACATTTACAACCGTAATGCTGAAGAAAACGTAAACACACACAAAATGATAATTAAATCAAGGATTTTTATCAGTTGTGCCCCTCTGAGATTTGCAATTTCAGTTATACCCCTCTGTTTTTGGGAATATCAATTGTGTACCCGAGTTCTTGTCGTTCTATCACTTGTGCCCCTCGGGTTAGTGGTCGTCCATGCCCAACAAAAATGGACGTTAACTTTGCGAACGCAAGGGGAATTAAATTTTAAAAAAAGCCTGGAAGGTCATCACATCCTTTTCCCCTTCCTCCCCTTCTCTTCATCCTCCCTAGCATCATGCTCCTCCTCCACTGCCTCCTTCCCTCGCCCCTAGCTCCTCCCCCTTTCCCCCGTGCCTCCCCCTCTGCCGCCTCCTCCGCCCCGACCTCCTCACCCTCACCCCCACCCCTTTTCCTCCCTCTGCCCCCACGCCTCCCCCTCCGCCCTCGCTCCTCCCCCTCACGCCCTGCTCCTCCCTTCGCCCTCGCTCCTCCCCAGCCCACTTTGCACCTCCTCCTCCTCCCCAACCCCACCTCATCCAGTTCTGCCTCGCCCCCTCCCGATAGTCTTGCCAAGACCCGACCCGACGTGGCACCCCTTGTGATTCAACTGTTGTTTCGAAGGCCGTTCAACATCAGGAGCCCTGCGCTCGAGAAGGCCCTCGGGGAGGAGGCGACCGTACGATGCAGCAGGAGGAGAGGAGATCGAGCTTGTGGGGCTAGTGGAAAGGAGGAGATTTTGTTCAGACCATAATACCCCTCTTAATCATGTCATGGTTTGAATAAACCATGGTAATTTTAATTCTTTGACGATCAATCTGACAGAAAGGCACAAGGGATAATGAAGAAAGAAGTTACGGACACAACTGATATTCCAAAAAAGAGAGTTGCATAACTAATATTGCAATGTCTCAGAAGAGCACAACTGATAAAAGCCATAAATCAATGAATTAAATACTCTGACGGTCGCTAGATGTTTTTTAGACAACACCTATCTATATTCCTAAGCATCTAAATCATTTTGCACATAGGGTAAACTACTGGTAAACAAAATTAATTCATACCGTGTAAGATGTCAAATCACGAGTTTTTTTGTACATATAATGAAGACCAAATCATTGTCAACCAATTTGTAATTCCAAGTGATTTATATCATTCTACCCCTATAATGGAAGAGAAAATATTTCATACATCGTCTTAACCTAAAAAATCATGCATATAACTGTGATGTGAAATCCAATAGAACCCACAAAAAGGAATCGCTTAAGATTATCAATACGTGAATAATCTAACTAAAAGTTCAGCTATATAATTATGGTCATGAGTTTAAGCTTCCAATTAGGCTACTCATAGAGACTAGCTAATTATGATATAACCAACTAAAAAGTTTTTTAAAAGGAAAAAGGGTGCAATGCATTAAAGGCAAGAATCTAAAAAACTTGATATTCACAAGTTAAGCTTGAAATTACAAAGATCGAGATTACCGTGGGATCTTTGCATGTTTCGGAATATTCTCAACATAAAACCTCTCCCCTTGGAAAATAACACCTTTCCTCGCGAGCCTGGATAGCCCAAAGATGGGAAGCTGCTAGGATATTTTCAAGTGTCGGGATATCCCCAGATATCCCAATAGACTCCTTGAACCGAGGGCGCTCATGGTAACATCACTAAAGAGAAGAGCCTTCGTCCAGATTCTCCTTAACGGAGGTCAAAAAACAAGATTTGATCAATGTCCTTCGTCTCTTCAGTGCAGAGATGGCAAGCACTGCCAGCCCCCTGGAACCATCTAGCTCTTCAAGTACTTGTCATCACTCAGTCTCTCCCAAAAAAGCTACAAGAAAACCTTGACCCGTTGCGAGATCCTCCAACTCCAGATCTGCCAAAACATTGACACGACAATCCTTGGTCAAAAATCATTGATGCATAGATCATCTGATAGACCTTCATCGTAAAATTGCCGTCCATCGCGTCTAGCAGTTTCGTCCAACTGAGGGACCCTCCATTAAAGAGAGACTCAACTGTTGCCAAGAACCTCATCACGCACTGATTCGAAATCTCAGAATGAAAACACGGAGGCCAGACCTTATTGTTCCAAGCCCCACCTCTCCAATCAACATTTCCTAATCCGCAACCAAAGAAAACAGACGGGCGGAAATATCACCTAAAGTTCCATGACCTATCCAGTCATCCACCCACAGGTGAAACTCACTACTATCCCCCAACACATACATGCCTTATAAAATGGGAAATCTGAGGGAGAACAAAGTAAACGCCCTTCCTCCTCAACAGAGAACAGAGCAGGTTGGAACCACTGCCCAAATATGGGAGACCCACTTGGCAAGAACAGCCTTGTTCATCGCATGCAAGCTCATGCCACCCAACCTCCCGTCACTATCTGTTAGCATCACCGCATTCCAGCTAACTAATGGAATGCCCTGCACGTCACTCGAGCTAGATCAGAAAAACTGTCGCATCAGAGATTCCAAGGAACTGTGAATCTGTAGGAGCGAGGATAAAAAGAAATGAAATATCGATAGGACTACTTATGGAAGCATCAGGGACTACTCCTCAACAAGTACAAAGCCTGCCATTCTACAAGCTTAGTTCAAGTCTTTTTTTGAATGAAAGTTCGGGTGTCCTCCCATGGTGGGAGTCACCTCAGAAAAAAGTGTATATTCATATAAAAAAGAAAAAACCAAAAAAGGATTTGCATGTACTCGACACTATATAACACATGTTTTACACAACGCCTTGTAATGTACAAGCACGCTTTCCGAGTGAAAAGGAACCCCCCCCCTCCAAAGATGACACCATTCCGTGCCGACCAAATGGTCTAGATCACAGCAAATGGGAGATGTAGAGATATTTATGTAGTTGGTGTACTATTTATCAATTTTTATTTCCGTAGTTGCTACTTATGTAATTTACCCGTAGGCTTTCCTCTATATAAGAAAGTCTATGGTTCTTTAGAATATAGAATAACTCTTTCCATCAACATGATATCAGAGCCAAAACCCTAACCCTAATACCCCCTCCCAAAGCCGCCGCCCGCCCCTTCCTCCATCTTTCCGTCTCACCCACCCCCCCACCCCCGGTGCCGCCCCCTCCTCCCGTCGGGCCCTCCTTCCATCGCCCGGTCTCCTCCCCTCGCCCGCGCAGCCCCTCCTGCCGACGCCGCCCCTACCGCTGGGCCTCCTCTAACCGGCATCCACCCGTCGGGCCTCCTCTAGCCAACGTCCACCCGCCGGTTCCGGTCTCGCCGATCTTTGCCGCAGCCGCCTTCTTCGCCATCTTAATGGATTCGGCCATTCGGGTGCGTAAAGTCTATATATGCACTCAGATCCTATCAAGTTTATGTAGACACTTGTTTTTCGTCTACAAATCCTAGTTCTGTCTCCGGCGACATGTCAGAAAACAAAGTCGATATGCCCTCCGTAAGCGCTTTCAAAGGTCCAGCGCCAATAGTCAAGATGGATGGGACGAACTATGAGCTCTGGGCGATGCAGTTCATGAGTCTCATGAAGTCAAACGGTAAGAAGCATATTCTTGTCGACGAAGAGCCGGCAGAAAAGATTGGGATCTATGCCTCCTGGGAGGCTGATGATTCATATGCCAAGGTTTGGCTATCAGGCACGTTGTCGATGGAGATTGCTAATGATGTCCTCCATCGGCCCACCGCTAAGGCGATGTGGGATATATTGGCCGCCACATATTCACATGTGTGGAATGAGACCAAGATGTTACAACTCCAGCACGACATTTTCACAATGAAGCAGAAGGGGCGGCCACTTCACTCTTTGTATACATCCCTGAGGGGGATGTTTGAGAAACTCTATAGTATTATTCCTCTCATGGCCACCCCTGAGCAGCAGAAGACATTTAGGAATGCCACCATGGTGGGAGTTCTGATTGCGACTCTTGATCCTGAATATGGGGCTGCCCGATCACAGATACTTGCCGATGCTACCATTCCTCCTATGGAGGACGTCTATCGAAGGCTTAGCCGAATCTCTGTCTCATCCAGTGCTTCTACTCCACCACCCTCGGCGATGGTCGCTTCCAGAGGGAGAGGTGGTTCTTCTTCATTCTGTGGTCGTCGACCTCGTGGGAGAGGTGGTCGTTTTCGTCAGCCATGCACTTTTTGTCATCGGACAAACCATACTGAGGATACATGTTATTCTAAGCATGGATTTCCAGCCTCGGCACAAGTAGCCGAACATGTTGCATCTCCATCGGCGTCTGCTTCGGATCAGAGGTTTGACGAGTTTGTTGCGAGATTGTGAGACATTGTGCCTCGTGTTTATACAGATTCTCCAGGAGGCCCTTCAGATATTGTTGCTTCAGCTTCAGCCAGTACTTCTGCCACTGCTAGCACCTTAGGTAGTGCTTTTGCTTTTACATCATGTTATAGTTCAGATGTTTCCGATTGGATCATGGACTCCGGTACCACACACCATCTTTGTCGCGACAGAGACAGACTTATGTCATACAGGGAGATTCTACCAGGAAGGTCAGTGGTGATAGCTGATGGGACTCATTCACCCATTATTGGACAAGGGGAGGTTACCTTGTCGCCTTTCATGCATCTACAGAATGTCTTACATGCCCCTGATTTCTCGATGAACTTACTTTCTATTAGTCAGATTACAAAGGATTTGCACTATCGCGCTATATTTGACCCATCTTCTCTTATATTTCAGGATATTCTGATGGGCAGGGTGATTGGTTGTGGCTCTGAGCAGGATGGTCTCTATCGTCTAACCAGGAGTTCATATGCTGGTGTCTCCTCTCATGCAGTTGGATCTGTCTCTCCGTATACATGGCATCTACGCTTTGGTCACCTTCCTCTTCAGAAGATGTGTCATCTCTTGCCTCAGATTTCTCCGAGTTCTTCCTTCCGATGTGAAGCTTGTCAGTTGGGAAAGCACCATAGAGCCAGCTTCCCTAGTCGTCAGTGCCGGAGCAGTAGCTCCCCTTTTGAATTACTTCATAGCGATATTTGGGGTCCAAGTCGTGTCCCTGATCACCAAGAACACAGGTTTTATCTTGTAGTTGTTGATGATTTCTCTCCTATGTTGTGGGTCTTTCTATTAAAGAATAAATCTGAAGCAGGAGATGTTATAAGAAATCTTATCAATGAAGTGCAAAATATTTTTTCCTCTCATGTGAAATATGTTCGTATTGACAATGCTTTGGAATTTTGCACTCGTTCTCTCTCACAATTTTTTCATCAAGGGGAATTATTCATCAAACCACTTGTGCATACACCTCTCAACAAAATGGAATCCTTGAGAGAAAACATCGTCATCTTCTTGATATTACTCGAAGCCTACTTATCCAGAGTTGTGCTCCTATTTCTTTTTGGGGAGATGTCGTCCTTACAGCCTGTTACCTTGTCAATCATATGCCGTCCTCGGTACTTGGTGAGAAAATTCCTCTTTCTGTTGTTTTTCCAAACAAGGAATTATTCTCACTTACTCCTCGTGTTTTTGGTATTGTTGCTTTTGTTCATCAGTTGTCTCCTGGTCTCGATAAGCGCTCACCTAGGGTTGTCAAATGTGTCTTTGTGGGTTACTCTCGAACTCAAAAGGGATACAGTTGTTATGATCCTGTAAACGGGAAATACTACGTCAATGCTGATGTTACATTCTTTGAGTCTGTCATGTACTTCTCTCTTGCAGGTGACAGGTTGGCCTCATCCACATCTAATGATGAGGTCTATGTTCCTCCTCCTCCTATTTTGAGTTCACCAAAATCTATTACAGTCCCTGTGGTCGCGCCAACATCACCACCACCATCGTCACCGTCACTGCCACCTCCACCACCACCAAAACCACTTGTCTCTCCATTATCAAAGTATTATATACGTCGGTCGGGTCCTGCTCCTGCTACACGTCAATCATCCAGCACGCCTAAGGTATGTCCAGATGTTATTTCTAATGAAGAGTCGAATAGTGTACATGTGCAGGATTCATAATTGCAGGAGAAATAAGAACCATCGAGTACATTGGTTGATGATCTGGACATTCCTATTGCTATACAGAAGCAGAAACGCACTTGTGCTTCGTATCCTCTTGCCTTCCAGGTTTCCTTTCATCGCCTTACGGGGGACTTTCGGAGGTTTGTAGTGGCTTTGTCTTCTTTGGAGATACCACGGAATTATCAGGATGCCTTGAAGATTGATTGCTGGCGTTCTGCAATGGAGGAGGAAATGGTTGCTCTACAGTCACGGGGTACATGGAGCTTGGTTCCCGCTCCCTCAGGAGCATCTGTTGTTAGCTGCAAATGGTTATTCACTGTCAAGTATCACGCAGATGGTAGTCTTGATCGTTACAAGGCGAGTCTAGTGGCACGAGGTTTTACTCAGACATATGGTGTGGATTATATGGATACATTCTTTCAAGTTGCCCGTCATTCCACTCTTCGTATTCTTCTGTCAGTTGTTGTGGTACGTGATTGGCCCTTGTTTCAACTAGATGTTAAGAATGCATTCTTTTATGGTGATCTGCAGGAAGAAGTCTACATGCAGCAGCCTCCGGGGTTTGCTGCTGAGGGGGAAAGTCATATGGTGTGTAGACTTCATAAGGCGATATATGGCCTTAAACAGAGCCCAAGGGCGTGGTTTCAGAAGCTTTCCCATCTAATTGAATAACAAGGATTCAAGAGATCAAATTCGGATCACTCGTTGTTCATTCAGAAGACTCCTGGAGGTACGATTGTCATCATGGTGTATGTTGATGATATTTTGGTTACAGGAGATGACACTCAGGGGGTAAAGATAGCAAAAGCTTTTTTGGGCCGTCAGTTTGTTACGAAGGATCTTGGCACTCTACGATATTTTTTGGGGCTGGAGTTTGCAAGGAATGCATAGGGTCTTGTGATGACCCAAAGAAAATATATTACAGATATGCTTAATGAGACAAGCATGGTTGGGTGTAGATCCTCAACTACTCCTATGGACCCCAACATGAAATTATATGATGATGATACAAAGGAAGTTGACAGGAGAAGGTATAGAGAAATGATGGGGAAGCTTTTTTACATTACTATAACTCGACCTGATATTGTTTTTGCAGTCAGTCGGGTAAACCAGTTCATAGAACAACCGAGACAGGTACATATGGATGCCATATATATGATACTCAGGTATCTGAAGTCATCTCCAGACACAGAGTTGTTGTTTAGGAATGAAACAAATTTATCTATCTCGGCATGTGCGGATGCAGATTATGCAGGATGCCCTAAGGATCGGAAGTCTACTTCGGGCTTTACAGTATTTGTGGGTAGCTCTCTAGTTTCTTGGAAAAGCAAGAAACAAACAGTTGTGGCTAGATCGAGTGTTGAATCTGAATATAGGGCCATAGCACAAGCAAGTACGGAGATGATGTGGGTTCGAGTTGTGCTAGAAGACTTGCATATAGATGTACCTCTACCTATGCAGCTACAGTGTGATAATAAAGCCGCATTGTTCATTGTCAATAATCATGCCTTTCATGAAAGAACTAAACATATTGAAGTATATTGTCACTACACTAGAGATATGATCCAGAAAGGCATGATTTCTACTTCACATGTGAGTTTAGGAGAGCAGACAACCGACATTTTCACCAAGCCATTGCTCAGAGGACCATTCCAGAAGTGTTCTTCCAAGCTGAGCATGATTGATATCTATGCTCCATCTTGAGGGGGAATGTAGAGATATTTATGCAGTCGGTGTACTGTTTATCAATTTTTATTTCCGTAGATGCTACTTATGTAATTTACCCACAGGCTTTCCTCTATATAAGAGAGCCTAGGGTTCTTATTCTTTAGAATATAGAATAACTCTTTCCACCAACAAGAGAGTGTCGTTCTCATGACCCACGCCACATACATTCCTCATATTCGCCAAAAACCTTCAAAACCCAGAGGGATAAGCCATGGAACGCCAATCTTCACCCACACATCCGCAGAAGTCGTGCACGAGAAGAACATGTGGTCCAAATCCTCAGGCCGCACCTATCACATGCAGTGTCAACCACCTCGAACAACTGCCCCCGCCGCTCCTTCATGAGAACCTTCTGAACCTGAATAGCCACAGAAAAAAATGATCCTAGTTGGTACCATGCTTCTCCAAATCATGCACAGATCCATACCCTCCTCTTCCGACACACCACGCTCCTCCCTGATGAAATGCAAGTAAGCCTTCTTGATGCAAAATTTACCATCACCCTAAACCAAATGATCCTTGTCCATCGACGGTCCCGCTCCAGTGCCAGAGCAGCTTGCAACTCCATAAGTTCCATCACCCTCTGGTCTGACAGCTCTGCTACAAATAAAAGGGACCAAGACCCTTCCCCCCAGACATCCCCCACCAGCACCTCCTTATCCATTGCACGTTGCATCAGCCTTGGGAAGCGGTCCCCCAAGACCCCCTCACTCGTCCAATCAAAAGCGGAAGGCATTCCCGCTTCCCAAGCATGCCTCGAATTTGCACGACAACTCCCACACAATCATCACCACCCCCTTCTACAAAGAAGAAGGGATGCGTCCAATCTCAACCTCCAACGATACCGACACCTTATAAATTTTCCTCAACAGTCTGCTAACCAGATCCTCAGAACTTCCCCAAATCCGAACAACCCACTTAGCCAATAGCGCCCTATTCATCTCCCCCAGTCTCCTGACCCCAAAGCCCCTCCTTTTTTATATGTCGTAATCATGTCCCATCCAATCAGGTGACAGCCACCTCGTGCCTGCTTCCCATCCGACCATAAGAACCTTCTCATGATTGCATCAATCTCGCAACGAACCCCATTGGGCATGACCCGAGTAGAGTAAAAGAAAACCGGGATCGACGAGAGGACATGCTTCAGTAGGACTAGCTTCCCCCCTTGGACAACAACTTTGCCTTCCACCCGGCCAGCCTCCCCTTTATACAATCTACCACATGCCGCCAATCCACCACCTTCACCCTGCCAGCGACCAAGGGTATCCCCGAGTACGGAATCAACAATGCCGCCACCGGGCATTGCAGCGTCCCCGCAGCTAAACTCACCTCCACCTCCGAAAGCCCGAAAGGGACCACAACAGCCTTGTCCCTGTTTGCCTTAAGATCCGAGATGCCTCCAAAAATCTCCATTACTGCCCTTGCTCTTCACCACCCTTCCCCCTCCGCCCCCAAGAAGATAACATTGTCGTCGGCGTACTGCAACAAAGGGATAGAGATGTCCTCTCTCCTGTAACACGGCCACCACCCCTCAGACGTTGTCAACCTCATCATAATTGCCAACGCATCCGCCACCAAAACAAACAAAAGCGGCACCAATGGGCATCCCTGTCTAAGGCCCCTCTGCGGCTGAAACCCCCCCCCTCGGGGCGATCATTTACTAGCACCCCCACCGAGATCATCGTGACATACTGCTTGATCCAAGCGACCCGTCTTGGCGGAAAGCCTCTTCGCTGCAAAGAGCTCCAACGAAACCACCAGTCCACACAATCATACACCTTTGAGAAGTTCACCTTCCACAAAAGTCCCATTGAATTCAATCTTTTCCAATTTGACACCACCTCTGAAGCCGTGACCAAACATCCGCCATAACACGCCCAGGAATAAAGGTTGAATGTTTCGACGACACAGTCTAATGCAGAACCCCCCTCAGCCTAGTGTCCAGAACCTTTGCAATAATGAGATAAATCGCATTCGACAGTGCAATGGGTCAGTAATCCTCCACCCAGACCACCACATTCTTCTTCAACAACAAACAAATGAGCGCCCAATTCAACCTTTCAAAATCAAAATTACCTTCGCAGAACTCTACCACCAACTCCATGATATCTCCCTTTATCTCCTCCCAAAAATCCATGTAGAAACACACTGGAAATCCATCCGACCCGAGGGCTCTATCCGCATTTAGCGCCCACAACACCTTTTTTACCTCTTCCTCTAACACCGACCTGACCAAACTTGCCGCCGAGCCCTCAGAAAGGGTAGCCACGCCTCTTCCCTGCCACCCCCATCCGCGCCTACCACGCCGAAAAGTGCGCCCTCGGAGTAGCCCCCACCTCCTGGTCCCCCTGAACTGTCACCCTATCAACCTCAACCTAGCGAATGCGATTCCTCCTCCTTCGCCCACTGGCTGCAGCATGGAAAAAGCGTGTATTCGCATCCCCCTCCTTCACCCATCAATGTCTGGACATCTACCGCCAAGCAACCTCCTCCTTTTTATCCTTGCTCACAATGTCCTCTAAACGGACCCCCTCTCAATCATCTACTCTTCCAGCAATGCCTGCTCGTCCTCCAACCTATCCGACCAGCACACCACCTCATGAGCCCTCCGCCTCTTCTCCCACCGTTGTTCTCGAATCACCCTTCCACATACCGTCAGAAAATCCCGCAACGCTTTCAACTTACTAGCAAACCTTGTCGTTGTCGCCCCCTGAACTGGACAATTCTCCCAGAAATCTGATACCAGCTCGCGAAAACCCTCTTCCAAAAGCCAAGCCTTCTCAAAGCGAAAGTAGAACCTGTGCCGACTCTCCTCCCCCGACGACCAAAGCATAGGCGTGAGATCCGAGTGAGCCTGCGGTAGCTCCCATGACTCCGCCAATACAAAGAAAGCCATACCCTCAGTGGACAGCAAAAACCGATCGATACGTGACCTCGATCTCAAATTGCGCCAAGTGTACCGGCATCCTGTTGCATACATAACCACCATCCCCACAAATCCGGTGCATCCCGCATCGGCCCAGAGCCAGCATCCCTGCCAACCATCCCCCTTAGCCGGTCCTCTAGAAACAAGGGCATGTAAAAGTCACCGCCAATGATCCACGGGATCTCCGGGTATCCTGCCCGAGCCGCAGCAAGGTCCTCCACCACCGCTTCAAAGCCAAGCCCGTCGCATGGGCCATAAACATCGGAGATCAGAATACGGTTCATGTCCTCTGTCTGCACCAACACGACCGAAAGCGAATGCCTACTGAACATCACCTCCCCCTCCAGCCCGAATGCATCAAGGTTCCAACCCATGAATACCCCCCCTCCCCCGCACCCACTGCTCCGACCGCCCTGAATTCTTCAAGGCGCCCTCCCCCTGCAGCCCTCTAAACTTCATACATCCCCCCTGCAACCTTCGTTTCTTGAATTAGAGCCACATCCACACCATTTTCCCTTATCAAGTTTCCCATTGCACTTCTCTTTTCCGACTGTCCCAAGCCTCGAACATTCCATGACAAAACATTCATAGGAACCTGCAATAGACCCTTTGACAGCACCACCCCAATACATCTGATTAACCCCTGCTCCATTCCTCTCAACAACTCCCCCTCCCATAAAGTAGCATCCACCTCCCCTTCCTCAGCCTGCCATGCCTACAGCGACCCGAGTCCCTCCCCCACAACAGCATCTGGAGACCCCCCCTCTAATATCGTAAGCGGGTCCACCTGTCGCGTGGCCTTTGCAGCTTCCAAACATTCCCACAATAGAGATCTCTGCAGCAGCCCCTCCCCTCCAAAGAGCTTCCGTCATTCCGAGCCTACATACTCCCCACAATCCGCCAGTATGGCCCAGCCCGCCTCCTCGTCTTCCTTTCCGAAGTCGCCGACCTGGAATACATGATTCCAAAGCGGGCCCCCCGTCGTACACCATGGGGGTCGTCGCCCCGTCTGATAGGCCCATCGAAATCGAAACCCCCCTCCAAACCAATCATGCTCTTAGTCTCGAGAAGCCGATCAGGAGCAGAGGCTATTGCAACCGAAACAGCCGAGCCCAGAAGCCCGGCTCAAACAGACCAAATGCTCCCTCATGCCGTCGAAATGAGCCAACCGAACCATTGCCTCCCAAACTGCACGAAGCGGTGCCACCTTCTGACCCATGCCGGCGCACCTCCACCTGTGAGAGATCCCCACACGAAGCCTCAAGGCCCGCCCCCGATAGCCTTGAATACGCAGCAACAGAAGCGGCCTCCCCCACCATACCTGCCACATAGCATCGTGTATCCTTCCTCACAACCGGCTGCTCCTGACCGCCCGAGAAGCCCATGCCCAAATCCATATGCCCCGAAAAAGGAATCTGCCTTCTTGAAACGGATCCGATTCCGACCAGGCTCTCGAATCCGCCACTCCACCAGCTATTGCAGTATGCCCTCCGACCCGATCCGCCACGCACAACATCCGAGAAGAGCGAGGGAGCCCTAAAATGACTGACCTCGCCTCTCACGTGCCTCGATGGCGCACCAACAAGGTCCCTGGCAGGCTTCAACTGTACGGTAGTCCCACACCCAACTAAGGGGATTTGAATCCCATCGAAAGTATCTTTTGCCCCTTCCACACAAGCGCTTCCAGAGCGGAAAGGTCGATGTCGATCGTCTCCTTCGACCTCCGCCGTCGAACGCCCTGTAGTGTGAACCTCCACACGAAACCGTGCACCATCGAAATGAACAAACAACACGCAAGGGAAGGCAGCGACCATCCCAACTCCCTGCACCACCAACCATGGGGGTTGTCCCCGCAGGAGGCCTGAATAGTTGACCTCCGTCACGTGCAGAACCAATGCCAAAGCCGTCCGCACCGTCACCAACTCACGAGCTACCAGCGGCATCCCCCGGACCTCAAAGTTCCCCATTTCCGACTCCGCTACAGCGCCCCCATCACGGTCCAAAGGCTATCTCCAGTGCATCCGACCTGCCGACGTCCGCGAGAAATCCACCAGCCTCCGAACCTCCCCCGTCCTCAAGCCATGCGCACACACCTTCGCTCCCTCAAGCTGCATATCGTCACCCGTGAAGGCTACACCCAGCGATGTTCCAATGTCCGCCATAGCCTCCGCCAGCGCTTGACCCTCCCGACGGCACACCCCCACAAGCAGCAGAGAGACCTCTCCCTCCGCCCTACCAACCGCCCCGCCAAGAGGAGCCTTCGCGCCCACAGCCGCCTGACCTCCCAAGCGCATGTTGTCGCACATGAAACTCCGGTGACCGTTTTTGCCGCAAGTGAAACATCTAACCGAGTCCCAACACTTTGACGCACGGTGACCCCATCCTCCGTACCGCAAGCAACAGCCACGGAAAAACTCCTCCGAGTCGCAACATGCGCCATCCCGAAGCGATTGTGTCGAAGTCGAACCCCGCTCGCCACGTCGGCGACGAATCACCTTCGTCCACCCACCACCACCGCTCTGCATCACGTCAAGTTCCAAGAGCAAAGATAATGATGGCAAGAATATCAGTTTAGTTCAAGTCTTTTCACCACATGTAACGAGTTTGACTGTTGGGTACGACCGCTAACCAAAAGCAACCCAAATAGCTAACAAGAAGGGTCCCCATCACGATAACAACAAGACCCCACAAGCCACAACCTCATGTGCTCAAACAACCCAAACTAACAAAAATTGAATTGTCGACATTGAGACTGGGGCTTGATTCAACATCAAAAAACAATAACTATAGAGATCGCATCCGCCTTACGAGTACCTCCTTCCACTCAGACAATAGCATCTTATGCATCTTTGTATGACCTCCCCCTCTCTGAGGCTGAGCTAACCCCCTTCCTAACGCCCATTCACCAACTCCAAGCAGGAAGTCCTCGCCATACACCTCTTAATACATGAAATCCAATGATTAGAAATTCACATCAGGAAATAAAAACTCAGAATCTTAGCTCAAGCAATCGTACACTTTGGAAAAGTTAACTTTCCAAAGAAATCTCTTGACCTCCTCAACTTCCAATCAGCAATGATCTCAAAGACAATGACCACATCATCCATCATGTGTCTGGCAAGAACAAAGTCATTTGCGAGGTGGCAATGATGGAATCTGAACCTTGTGGGGATAATACTGAAGGCATTTGCAATAATGAGGATACTGGAATTAAAGAGGGGAATATGGCAAAAATCCTCCAGATGATGTGTCACGTCCTTCTTAAGCAAAAGAAAAACCAGAAAGTGGTTCAATCTCTCAAAGACATGGTTCTCCACCTACAGTTCTTCCACATCTACCAACACGTCCAGCTCCATCAGATTTCAAAACTCACTGAAGAAAAAAATCAGAAAACCATCCAGCAAAAAAGAACCATTTGCATTCAAATCAAAGGTGATTATGCGAATATGTAGAAGTAAAACCACACATCAACATTGAAGCATGGGCCTCCGACACTCGAGGCACAATCTAGTCCAACCATCTCACACCGTCAAAATGAGCCCTCCTGCTCAGCTCCTTGAAGCGGCCAACAACTGCACCCCAATGGCCCACTCATTGGCCACATGTATTACCCCACCTCGACAGAGTGGATACAATTACATAGACGCTTACCACTAGCCATCTCATGGAAGAAACAAGTATCGAATCCCCCTCCTTCAATCAAGTCTGCATGGAACAATGCGCTTACTCCACATCTCCCTTCCTATCCTCTTCCAAAAGTACCTTATGCAGCTCCGACCTCGCAACTCTCTCCTCCAGAAGCTCGTTGGAGTCCTTAAGGAGGTCCAATCTACCCATATCAACCTAGGACAAAGTCATCTGGTCATCTCGATAAGCACGAGTCTCTCTCCAAAGGGCATCAACATCTAAAGAAGGGACTCTAAGAGAGCCACCATGTCCCTATAGAATAACCCAATGGAATGAATACCTCGCCAGCATTGAGCTACACAATCTCAGAAATCCTCCTCCAATAGCTATGAGCGCTTGAACAAAAAAATGCTCACACAAATAGACTCTCCAAACTTCAACAGATAGGAGTATGATCCAGAAAGGACAATAGTAGCGAACTACCTAGTGAAAAAGGAAAGGCCTCCAAAAGTTCCATCGAGTTAAAGGAAGTGATCAAGACAAGAATGCGGCGAGGTATTCTCTCTGCCACGTATAACAGGAGTTCGACGCATCCAAAATCTCCAAAGACATGTCTCTCACGAAGTCTAGAGAAATAGGGCAACCATGATCTATCAAACCCTGATCACGTGGTGATCCTCAACTAACAAGGTGACACTAAAGTCATCGCCCGTGAGTCATGAAAGATGAGAAAACCTCAATCGTGCCAAACACAACTTCTCACATAACATCCCAAAAACTAAGCATATAAGGCCATAAACCAAAGATAACTGGACACATCATTTGACATGCGAAGCAGCACGATGATCAACAACTGTCGAGAATCGCCAATGTCCATCGACTCCAGAATATCATCGTTCAACATAACCAAAGTCCCACCAGAAGCCACAGCGGAGACACTGCCCTAAACTCTAATAGCCTGACTCTCGAGGAAAGGATCCTAAGCTTCCAGCTTCTTCTCTTGTAAACAAACCACAATGGTTGTCTATGAAGCAGCACGACGACCAACAACTATCGAGACTCGATAGTGTTCACCAACTCCATAATATCATCTTTCCACCGAACTAGAATCCACCAGAAGCCACGTTGAGGCACGACCCCTAAACTCTAATAGCATGACTCCCGAGATGGATCTCCATGAGAAAGGAACCCAAGGTTCTAACCTATTCTCTTGTAAACAAATCACATCGACTGCCCAAGAACTCACATTTTCCAAGAGATAAACTTCCTCGAGTACCAGAAGGTGATGCCCCCGCCAACCCCACATGCACACAAAGAGCCACTTGCTTCTGAAGAGACCTACCCACCAAAACCCCTTAAAGGTGGGGGCCACCTCCTCTAATAGCCCATTGGAGTTGGCCAACTAATCACTCCCTACAGTCAACCCTTCTCCTTCCTGCCTCAACACTCCCGACAAAATGGTCGCCTACGAAACAGGCCCTTAAAGGGACCCCATAGAAACATTCAGTCCCCTTGACTTCAAGGTAAAGCAAAGCCCAGCATAAATTTGTAGGCTGCCACTTAACGAAAAACATGGCCAATACCTTAGGTCGAACCACCTCCAACAACCCTACCATCACGTCCGCCTCACACAGACCTCCCTCCTTCCTTTCCAATGCCCCCTCAGCCAACCCCCTCCCTTCCTTCTCCATAATCGAAAAGGCCAAAACCTCCTTGCCCTCTCCCTCATGCACCACCAACAAAAACCTTAGCCATTCAATCGGACTTTGATGGGAGTGATTCAAATATCGATGAAGCATCAGTAACCACACAAGCTGGCCCACTATGACCATCCTTCAAAACCATAAGGGAACAAAATGCAGAGGAGCATGAAGCCAGAAGCTAGGCCAGAGCCAAAGATTGGCTTGCATTGAACTCATGGCCCACTACAAAACAAGATCCAGAATTGCAGTCGTACTCGCTCAAAGCAACCAAGTTCGAAAAGTGGATATGACTTGCCACCAACCATCCGAGTTCGGATAACTCAAAAAATCCTTGGACTATTACAATTCCCCTCAATTAACTCCAGAAGAAGAAGCAGCGCGAGATTAGGGCATGGAATCGTGCTCCTCGCCCCATTCATTGAGGATCTCGCCTCTAAAGATGCTCCAACTCCTTCCACCAGACTAATCGCATGTGGTAGCATCGCTACTCGTTCCCAACATCTCGACAGATGCATCCTCAACATCCGCAATCTCCGCCTCAGGGCCAATCATGCCACCCCTCTCCACATAAGATAACATACGGGGAGCCTCAACCACAACCCCCAACCCAAGGTGAAAGGTCATATGGCCAAAGACAATGGACACTGCAAGAGGGATCGGGTACAAAGATCCCAAAACCCCCATCAGCGCATCCAAATCCACCCATGATCGAAGACCATCATAGAGCAAAACAAAGTTATGCACTAATGCCAAAAGGTCATGGATCACTCCAAAAGCTTCAGCACCTTAATGGGATGCTCGAAATCGAAAGGAATCTTCGAATAATCGATCGAGTCGTGCCATCACGAAAGGAAGATCTGCATCACGGCTAAATCCTCAAAGGTTCGACCCCATCCTTCAACAGATACTCTTCCTCCATCAAGAGTCCATGCGCACATCAGGAGCCATCTTCAATCTTGACCACATACCCCTCAATCCAGAATCCAACATCAGCGACAAATATTAAATCGCCTTCAAGACGTTTCCATTATATCCTTCCAACATGAGGTACATATCACCCACAACGGTCGATGTAGGCGCCACCGGGCAGAGCCTTCATGCACCAGACACCATGCCTCGAGCACTCACTCCTTTGATGCCCCAATGTCCTAAAATGTGGCATTGGAAGCACATAATATCGCCAATACATGACCTAGCAGGGTTCCTATTTCGCTGCATTGAAAAACAACAAAGAGACTTCAGCTATGCTCATTTTCGCCTCTTTCAAGCAGCTACCGAGAAAACGTCGATCGGGCACAATCTATGCCCCCGATATCTACACATCTCTCGCTTCTTTGGTGGCCTTGTCTCTCCATGCCCCACCCCGTCGTCCACATCCAACTAGATCTCCCCTCTTTGCACCCCACAATGCAATTATCAATCAGCTAAAAACTTAATAGGGATTTTTACCCGGCAGACCCTATAATCTTTGCCAATGACCTCTACGACCTTTGAAACATCAATATTCCTCCCTCGACCCCGTAAACTTGCTCCGTCTTACCTCACGAACCTTACCGTTAAATTGACACATCTAGAGTTAACTTCTTTGGGTTAAAAATGAGTTAATCTAACCAATCCACGATCGGACGGCTAGAATTAACCCAGAGAAAAAAACAGTGAGAGGGTAGCTTGACCTGGGAGGGATCAACTGGAAGAGGCGACGCTTGACCTGGAGGGGAGGGAGGGGGCTCGGCTGGAGGAAGGGGGCTCGACTGGAGGTTGGCGGTGGGCGCATCCCCGGGGGGTGGAGGTTGGCAGGGGTCAAGGGAGGGGCTTCAAGCGGCAGGACGGCGGCGGGGGGCTTCTGGGGGGCTGGGCGAGGGTCTCGTCTTCGAAAGCGAGGGCGGGGTTACTTCGAGCTGCCAGGGCGAGGGTTGGGCGAGGTTCCCGTCTTCGAGTGCGAGAGGGGGGGTTGCTTTGAGCCAAGGTTCGGAAATGCGGTATGCAGTATTCGTTCGGTCATGTGGTCTAAAGCGATTAAGCGAATATGCGAAGGAGTATACGGAAGTATATGCGGTTTATGCGGTTTATAATATTTTAATTTAAAATATTATAAAAAAATAATAAAATGTGATTATATAAAAAAGTTGACGATGTAACAAAATTCAAATCAAGAATTTCAAATAAGATAATATAATCAATAAGATATATAAGCATTATATTATAAATTGATTATCTTTTAGTGTGTAATTTGAATGTAATGCATATATATACATATACATATTTGGATTCAACAGGAAACATATGAATTCTATAAGAAAATCTTTAATGTATATATAGATCCTATAGATAATAAAAATTAAAGAATAATCATAGGTATACAAATCATACACCCAAAATTATACACATATATGTATCTTTAAGGGATAATATGTTGACAAAAAATATAGGAGAAGATTGTGTTTGTATATAAAATTTATTAGAAACACAAAAAATGTAAAGTGTCAGACCGTTAGTCAACTATTTCATGTTTTGTTTGAAGAATTAGAATAAATTCCATTAGATAGAAATTCAAAAGGCATTAAACATTAATACGTGTTGAGAACAATGAGAAAAAAAGATATGAGAAAAAATATCCTAGACTATATTCCAAATGCAACATATACGAAAATAATGAAAAGATACATCAATGTAAATGATGATACAAGAGTTGCTTGGAAAAAAATCAAGTTAACGTGTCATCAACATGTCATATATTAACATGAATCCTATTAGATATGCGGCTGCATATGCCGCATATGCGGACCGCATATGCGCTTTGACCGCATATGGCATATGTGCTTCGGTCAAGTGACCGAATATGCATATGCGGCTGCATGGACCGCATTTCCGAACATTGCTTTGAGCTGCCTGGGCGAGGGTCCCGTCTTCGAGCGCGAGCAGAGGGGCTTCGAGCGGGCGAGAGCGCGAGCGGCGGCGGGAGGTCCTGTCTTTGAGCACATGGCGGCGCTGGGCGAGCGCGAGAGCGGGCATCGAGCGATGGGAGGCCGGGCCGAGCACGAGCGGAGCTGCTTCGAGCGGCGGGACGGCATGGGGCTTCGGGCTTCGAGCGGTGGGGGGGATTCAAGCGGCACGGCGGGGGTCGGGGCTTCGGGCGACGTGGGTGGGGGAGCAAGAGAGACGGGGCCGGGGCTTCGGGTGGCGCGGGCAGGGGGGAGCAGGGGAGGTGGGGTGGTTGAGCGCGGGCTATCCAGAAGGACGGCGGGGAGGGCGAGGGGGTGGGAAACGGAGATGAGGAGGAGGGAGAGGGGGGATGTCATTGAATGTAAATTTAATAAACGAAATGGATATAATATAAAAGAACATAACGGAATCAGGTTAGTTTTAATGGGTAAATGGATGGGGGTTGACCACAGGGTCTGTAGGGTAAGGGTTAGCAATTTTACGGGGTCGAGGGAGGAATATCGATGTTTCAAAGGTCGTAGAGGTCATTGGCAAAGATTATAGGGTATGCCGGGTAAAAATCCCAACTTAATAATTTAGCACATCACGAGATCAATTATAATATACTTAAGCTAACAACAAATTAAAACTAAACAACATAATAGAGTTAGTGGGAAAGCCACTGGTGTCTACTAATGTTTGGAGCAGTATTTGCAGCATGCGAATACCATTACCCCTGGTGCAGGCAGCAAGCCAACAAAACGGGCAATATATACACCTGACACGTCACTGGAATCAGGTATATCAATACCAATCATGTTGGAGGCGATATATGATATGGGGTATTTTTCCAGCAATGCCACGATATCTGAAATTATGCCACTGACACCACCTAAATCAGAACATCACCACGACCAACCCCTGCTCCAGCCCACCTCCTCCACCGCTCTCTATTATGTAATCATATCACATTTATGGGCCGATGTGTAAAAGCCCATTGTAACATATGAAATAAGCTCTCTGTCTAGTAGAAGTTGAAGTTCAACATATGAAATAAGCTCTTTGTCCAGTAGAAGTAAAAGTTCACATAGAAGAGAGTCCCACATCATATAAAAGGAAATGAACTACTTACGATAATGTAACTGTCAGGGTCAAGGTTACACCGATGAATAAAAGCATCAATCGCAGCCGCATTCTGACCAGGAAGTACTTCAACTACATCACCTAATTGATATTCAAGGATCTGTTCACAACAAAAAAGTAGACGTGAAATTCATTACTGTTTCAAAAAAGAATTTTTAATCATAGAATAAACAAAAACAAATGCTTAAAGACAAAATATATAACTTACAGATGTCATAGATCCTAATTCCAAATGACGCACATCCTTGTCTATTCCACTTGTTAGTGGTTCATTTTTAATCTGTGTTTTTTTCCCAAAAAAAGAAGTATTAAAACGTATACCAAGCTCCAATGGAACAAGAATGGAACTTGATTAACATTACAATGATGGAATGATCACCAACAAGTTAAAAAAGTACACAATATACTCGACACCAAAAGTATATATAGATTTTCTGATATTATACAAGTTCTGGCACTTTTGGGGGGTCCAACCTTTTCCCTATGTGGAGAAGATTAAAGATAAATGAGATAATCTTATTCAAGAGGTTTAGGAATTCTTATATAGACTGAAACCCTATAGCACTTATAAACAAGAAATTACAAAAAAAAGATCCCCGAGTGATTACAATTAAATAAAACAAATAATGTCGTCTCTAATGCCCCCCTCAAGTTGGAGCGTATATGTTGATCATGCCCAACTTGGAGATTATCCACGAGAGGCGTTTCTTTGATAGCGCCTTCATGAATACGTCTGGAAGCAGAAATCGGTGGATATATGTGGAGTAGAGATCTTCCCTCCTCGTACAACATCACGAGTCAGAGGTTGCGGTGGCTGGAAAGCCCTCACATGGAGGTGCGCAGCGATTGCAAGCTGCATGAAGTTGTGGCTACAACAGCAACACCCCAGAGGCTCACAGCATCTGTAGAGGTTGGAAGCTCACGCAGCGGTGCAGGCTGCCTCAACTAGAGGCTCACAGCGGCTGGAGGCTCCTGGAGAGACCATGTGTGGTGGAGGTTGTGGCCGGTGGAGAGCCCTCATACGAATGTGCGCAGCGGTTGCAGGCTGCACGGAGGTGCAATTGTAGACTCTACGGCCAGGAGGCTCGCATCGGTTGTAGAGGCTGGAGTCTCACGCGTCAGTGCGGGATGCCTCGCTTGGAAGCTCGCAATGGCTAGAGGCTCTTGGAGAGACCTTGTGTGCAACCCTAGTTGCTAGAAGGGACACGTGCAAGGTCTAGAGGAACGAGGGGCTGGTGGTGGCGGCAGGATCTAGGTCAGAACACCGGTCTAGGACCGCTGCTCTGATACCATGTGGAGAAAGATGAGAGAACACAAGGAGATAATCTTATTTAAGAGGTCTAGGGGTTTATATATAGACCGAAACCTTAGAGCACTCGTAAATGAGAAATTACATAAAAGAACCCTGAGGGGTTACAACTAAATAAAACAAATAGCGTCGTCTCTAACACCCTTAATAATAAGTAATTAATAAAATATAATAGCATCTCAGTTAGATGTGAGCACGGATTAGAAATTTAGAGTTTATAACAATCTTCAATTTTATTCCATTAAATAAATTAAGATCAATTTCCAAATTTTTTTATTCGGTTAATTAAATTAGAGTTATTTTAAGAGTCAATTGAGGTTTGTTATGTGGTAGTTTTTATTTTCTTTATTTTTTATCCCATCCTTCCCTATATATAAGGGTTGGCAATTCACTATCTAGGAAAAAGTTGTGACATTATGAATTGAGTTATTGATTTAGAGAGCTCCTACATCATTATCCTCTCTCATTTTTTAGGACTCCTCTCATCCTCTTTCCTCTCCCATCCTGCAAAGCTTGTTGCGTCAATCTTTTTTGCACTCTTCTCACCCCAATTTCTCTTCTGCATTAAGTAGTATCAAATCATACCTTCATCTGAAAACACAATTAAAAATGAACATTTTCTCCTAATACAGAAGATAGCATATGCTTGACCAGGTAGCAGCAGTAAGGACAACATCACCCCATAAAGACCGGGGAGCATGACTCTGTATAACAACACTCCTAGTAATATCAAGAAAATGATAGTGTCTGCATTTCGTAACATCGCTCTGTTGAGAAGTGTAGGTACATAAGGTCTAATATAAGATGCCAATGGACCTGAAAAATTGGGAGCTTAATAGTACAAAACTCGAAGGCATTGTTAGGGTGAACATATTTTTACGGTAGCAGAAAATGTTATTTATTTCAATAGTGAAATTTTGCATAACATAACCAATCTTATACTTGTTTTTCAATAGAAAAACCCAAGAAAGTCTAGAAAATCATCAACTGCAATGAGATAGAATATGTGCCCCTAGTTATCAGGAACATGACTAGGACCCCATATATCAAAATGTAACAACTAAATAATGAACTAATGCTACAACTCTGACGACTAGGAAAGTTGGTATGATGATGCTTCCCAAGCTGGCAAGCCTCACACTGAAAAGAGGACTCGAGGAATCTGTAGGAGGGCTCTAAACATCCTCTGCAAAGGAAGATGATCAAATCAAAGGTGTCACATGTACAGAGAGATTGATCCAGTGGAAATAGAAGATCCGTTGGCTTAAGGAGATTGAACCAGTATGTAGAAACCGCTTTGCTCGCGACCACATCCAATCACCTCGTCAGTGAGTATATCTTGAAATACAAGAAAAGAGAGGTCAAAATGATATGACAATTCAGATCCTTAGTAATCTGATTAATAGATTATAAGTTCATAAAAAAATCATGTGCGTGAAGCACGTTCTGTAAAGGTGTGGACAGAGTCAAACCATTCTCTCCTTGTCGTGTAATAGAAGAATGTGTCCCATCTACAGTGACAACAAGTTTGCCAAGGTGCATCGAATTGTAGGATGTGAAATGTGCTCCGTCTCCATAAACATGGTGAGATGCTCCAGAGTCCATGATCCACTATGAAATATATGTCAAGTGACAAGAACTAGGTGCATAAGCTGTACCTGAGGCACTGGCAAAAGATACAACTTCAGACGGGGTCAAAGGAGCACTTCTAGGACCGGTGGAAGGATCTATGATCTCCCTCAGACGAGAGACATGATCGTCAAAATTCTGATCAGCAGAAGTGGAATTAGTCGTAATCTGCTCAAAACCACATGCCAATGTGGGCTTAACCAAGATTCAGAAAGTCGGTATGCGGCATTCGTTCAATCAGGCAGTTTAAAGTGAGTAAGCGGATAGGAGAAAGTATATGCTGAAATATATGCGAATTATGCAGTTTATGTTATTTTATTTAAAAATAATTAAAGTGATTAAAAATAATAAAACATAATAAAAAAATAGTTGACAAATTATTAAATTATATGATTCATTTCATTAAAAAGGAATGTTGGATAAGACGGAGGTTGGCTACACAATCTATTAAATTGAATAATATGAATACAATAAATTATAAAAGAAAGAAATACCCATTGAAAAATTGGTGATGATTATTCAATTTATGCACAAGGCATGCAAATACATTATTGACATTAGTAACATAGATCATAACCAAAATTTCTAAGTCAATGGATAAAGCCTAGTACCAAATGATTTATATTTATGATCCCAGAATCTAAGGTTCTAGAAATATTGTTGATGAGAATTCAAAAAAGATCATGCTGTATAAAAGCTTCAAAAAATATTGTTTCTTAATAAGCGTAATTGAAGATGATGGAAGAGGTCGAATATTAATAATATTAAATATGTGGTCGCATATGCGAATTACTTGGACTGCGTATGAGTTTTAACCGTATATGACCGCATATGACTTTTTTTTGAGAAACAAAGTGTGAAATCCCGAGGTGGGATTCACCACAATTCATTGATAGAGGGTTCAGAATGCATTACGTGAAAGACCAGAAATGAAAAAGAGCATTACAATGAGCTTTTACATTTTCAGGATAAAACCTCTGCCTCTTAAAGATAAGGACATTCCTCCCACCTCAGATGGCCCATAATATTGCAAAAGGCAAGACACAGACGTCCGATGAATTATCCCCAAGAGCTCTCATGGAAGCCCAGAACTCATCAAGACCCACGATTGAGATCTGAGAAGGCCCAATCTCTGTCCAAGTCTGTGTCGACGCGGGGCAGTCGAAGAAGAGATGATCCGCATCATCAATTTGATCCTTACATCTGTCGCAGGACGTATCCGTGAAAGCAAACAATCGGCCTCTTCTTAGTTTGTCACACAGCCTACCCCTCCTCAGACACCATAGGAAAATCTTGACCCTACAAGGGATATTAGCGGCACAAATGATCTTCATGTCTATGCATAGGTCTCTATCTCGGTTGTCCTCTTCCCCTCTAAACACCACGTATGCCCTCTTTATTGAGAATCTTCCATCGTCGCTCCGTTCAAAGTGGTCTCTGCCTTCAGAGATGCAACCTGTTGAAGGTAACTCCAACTGCAATATGGAAAGTTCATCCAACCTCTGATGGGATAAATCCACAAGGAACTCCGACATCCAGCTACCCATGGCCCACCCGCCTGGGCCACCGAACAATCTTTCGCTGATGCAAGGGCAAAAATTATCGGGAACCTACAAGCAAGAGGCCCCTCTCCATTCCAGTTATCATGCCAAAAATGAAACAGCTCACCATCGCCCACCACTGACTTAAGATTCGACTCTAAAAGTGGTAAAATCGAATACACCCCTACCCATAGAGATGACTCAAAGCGGACCCTCCCAGCCTCAAGAGTGCCTTTCACCTTGTAAATTTCCCTCAGAAGTCTTGCTGCCACCCTCGACGAGTCCCCCCAGATATAGACCACCCATTTCGCCAGAAACGCCTTATTCATACACTCTAAGTCCCGAACACCTAAACCACCTTTACCCTTATAGCGTGTCGCATCCTCCCAAGCTACCAGGTTGAGTCCTAGTCCCTGCTACTTACCGTCGGACCAGAAAAATCTCCGTATCATGGCTTTAATCATCTTCGTTATGCCAGAGGGCATAAGGTGGGTGGAGAGAAAGAAAATCAGGATTGCCTAAAGGACATGCTTCCGTAAGAGCAGCTTACCCCCTCTAGGCAGTGATACTGCCTTCCAACCCGCTAATCTCCGCTCGAATCTGCTGATGACCAAGTCCCAGTCGGACTTCCTTAGCTTCCTAGCAACCAGCAGAAGACCAAGGTACGTAATGGGTATCTCTCCAATAGGATAATCCAACAGTTCTGCCGCCCCGCTACGTTCACTCTCAGACAACCCAAATGGAATCACCACATATTTCTGTTTGTTAATCTTCAACCGGCCACATATGACATATGTGGTTCGAAAGGGTAACCGCATATGCATATGCAGCCGCATGGACTGCATTTCCGAACATTGAGACTAACCATGCTTCTAGTAGTAACTAGTAAGTATAATCTAAGTACCCGAAACCATGGCAGTCTGTGCGCTGCTTACCGGAGCGTCCACCCCCTCTGTCACGGACACCACGTACTCCGAAGTATATTGAACCTTCTCCGCCACGAGAAGCGACCATTACGTTTGAGTGGTAGCTGCAAGAGACATCGTGATCCTACTCAGTCGACTGTAAGCCTCCTTCGTTGGAGTTATAGACGGGCGTGTGAGAAGCTGTTTGCAGGTGGCATCATAATGAGAATTAAGTGCAACAAGAGTACGTCTACCGTCACGACATTCATGCATACCATATGTTTCTAGGTGGTAGTGTCAAAGGCATGAAGCTTTGAACCTTCTCGAACAAACACATGAGCCAGGAGTAGAATGCATGGAGAGGACGACCATCATGCTTGGTTGTGAAGATGTCGTACTGAAGTTGCAGGATCTGTCTCATTTCTCACCTAAGAATATGTGGCGACGAGAATATCCCACATTGTTCTAGCAGTGGACTGATAAAGAATGGCGGTAGGCAAATCAGTGGTCAGGGTACCAAATAGCCAAACGTATGCCCACACGTTATCTTGCTTCCATGAAGCATTCACTCTAGATAGCCAAACACATGCCCCTATGGGTGCTGCTAGGGATTGTGTTCACATGGGGTGGCATGTGCGACCGTTGCTCACACGTGAAGCAACGGCGAAGTTACTACGTCGAATGGGGCAGCTCTAGGGTCCCCCCAAAACCCGCAAGGAGGTTCCCCGCAAGAGGGTGCAACAACGAAAGGAGGTTCCCCGCAAGAGGGTGCGGCGGTCAGAGATAGGGGACTAATGCTTCAACCGCAACGACAACAATGCTCTGGGGTGGGCGATGGGCGGGGTTAGGGTTTTGGGATCTGAGCTCAGATATAGGATCGTTGCTCTGAAAACTATTTGAAAAGAAATGAAATCTTAATTATTCATGGGGCCATACGACTCTCTTATATAGAGAGGAGAAATCCTAAAAGGAAAATCACATAAGAAAGAAATAAAAAATTTATAAATGCCAATAACTCTCAATAAATATTATGTCAAGCTCTCTAATTTTTTAGTAATTTACAATAAATACGGAAATTATTGATCATGACAAGATACCAATGTGAAGAGTGGAGGCAAGCTCTAAGAAGAAATTGGCAGAAAGAACAGCCAACTGTATGCATAGTTTCCACTTCTATATTTGGCCACTCAACACAGCAGATGTCCTCGAAATAACCATGAAAGTCTTTGCAAAACCACACTGCTAAATCTTGGATTTTTTGAAAGAACAGGCCAAGGAAAATACAGCAGGAAGCATGTTATACAAAACCCGGTGAGCAATGCATGTAATTGAGATAAAAGAAAATTATACCACATGTAAGAGATGGTGAGGCATGTCATCAATGTGAGTAAGTCGTCTAGGCAACATCGATCTAGCTTTCTCAATTAGCTTTAGAGTTTCCATTGCATCTGAAAAATAGAGGAACCCATGTATTTATTGGTTGTATAGTGTAAATATAAAAAGAGAAAATTTTGCAAAAAAGTAAGATATATCAAATGCTTTTTGCACTGTGATTGGGTGAGGGAGGTACCAACATTTTTTTATCAGAGTGCATTAGAAAGTCAGCATGAGGTTAGTAGTGATCAAGGATATTACCAATCAGTAACAAACCAAACATATTAATATATATCCCACGACGTTATGAGCATGATCTATATGACTCTATGTAACAGCACATCCCATTTAACATGTTTTCATCACTACTACGAAGTAGAACACATGGTTATGATGTAGAGATATTTATATATTCTATGTACCGTTTTTGTTAATGTTATTTTCTTGTTTCCATCTTGTGTAATTTACCCATAAGCCTTATCTATATAAGAGAGCCTAGGGTTCTTTGGAATAACAACGAATCATTTTTCCTAACATGGTATCAGAGCCAAAACCCTAGTCCACCGCTGCCCCCCCCTCCGCCGTCGCCGCCCTATCTCTCTCTCTCTCTCTCTCTCTCTCTCTCGTCGGCTACCCTCTCCCGCCACCGGCCTCTCTACCGTTGCTGCCAGTCCTCTCCAACCGGCCCCTCCCACCGCTGGCCCTTCCTACCGCCGGACCTCTTCTATCTATGGGTTTGAGTGCATAGGTCTACATATGCACTCAAATCCTCTGGAGTTTATGTAGACATTTGTTCTTTAGTCTACAAACCCTATTTCCATATCTCCGACAACAAGTCAGAAAACAAGGTCGAGATGCCCTCCGTAGGCGCTTTCAAAGGTCCAGTGCCAATTGTCAAGATGGATGGGACAAACTATGAGCTCCAGACGATGCAGTTCATGAGTCCCATGAAGTCGAATGGTAAGAAGCACATTCTTACCGAAGATGAGCCGACAGAGAAGACTGGGGTTTATGCTTCCTAGGAGGTCGATGATTCATATGCCAAAGTCTGGCTTTCAGGCACACTGTCAATGGAGATTGCCAATGATGTTCTCCATCAACCCACTTCTAAAGCAATGTGGGACATACTTGCAGCGACATATTCGTAGGTGTGAAATGAGACCAAGATCCTTCAGCTTCAGCATGACATATTTACAGTTAAGCAGAATAGACGGCCCCTTCACTCCTTATATACATCCTTGTGAGGGATGTTTGAGAAACTCTACAGCATCATTCCTCTTACGGCAACTCCAGGGCAGCAGAAGACCTTTCAGAATGCTACCATGGTGGGGGTCCTACTTGCGGCACTTGACCCTGAGTATGATGTTGCTCGCTCGCAGATTCTTGCAGATGCTACCATTCCTCCTATGGAGGAAGTTTACCGCAAACTTAGTTGTATTATAGTCTCGTCTAATGCTTCTTCTTAGCCTCCTTCGGCGACGGCTGCCTCCAGAGGCAGAGGAGGCTCTTCTTCATTCTGTGGCCGTGGACCTCATGGTAGACGCGTCCGTTTTCGTCAGCCGTGCACCTTTTGTCATCGACCAGGTCATGCGGAGGATACATGCTATTCTAAGCATGGCTTTCCGACCTCGACGCGTGTAGCCGAGCATGTTGCATCTCCATCAGCACCTGCTTCATAACAGAGGTTCGAGGAGCTCGTTGCTAGATTGTGTGACATTATGCCCCCGCCTCTACAGAATCTCCAGGAGGCACCTCGGATATTGCTGCTTTAGCCTCTACCAGTACTTCTGCCACTGCCAGCACCTCAGGTAGTGTTTATGCTTTTATCTCATGTCATGGGTATGATGTCTAAGATTAATTATGGACTCCGGTGCAACACATCATCTTTGTCGAGACAGACATAAACTTACGTCATATAGAGAGATTCTACGGGGGCAATCCGTCGTGATAGCAGATGGGACTCATTCCCCCATTATTGGACAAAGGGAGATTACTTATCGCCTTCCATGTGTCTACAGAATGTGTTAGATGCTCCTGATTTTTCGATGAATTTACTTTCTATCAGTCAGATTACGAAGGATTTGCATTGTCTTGCTATATTTGACCCATCGTCTCTTGTTTTTCAGGACATTCTTACGGGCATGGTGATTGGTTGTAGCTCTGAGCAGGATGGTCTTTATCGTCTGGTCCGGACCTCATACGCTGGCGTCTCCTCACTCTAGTGGACCAGTATCTCCTTTTACATGGCATATACGCTTTGGCCACATCCCTCTTCAGAAGATGCATCATATCTTGCCTCAGATTTCACCAAGTTCTTCCTTTCAGTGTGAAGCATGTTAATTGGGAAAGCACCATAGATCTAGCTTCCCTAGTCCTCAATCTCGGAGCAGTAGCTCCCCTTTTGAGTTATTTCATGTTGACATTTGGGGTCTGAGTCATGTTCCTGATCACCAGAGACACAGGTTTTATCTTGTTGTCGTTGATGATTTTTCTCGACTATCGTAGGTGTTTTTATTGAAGAATAAATCTGAAGCAGGGGATGTGATCAAAAATCTTATAAATGAAGTGCAGAATGTTTTTCCTCTACTGTGAAATATGTGTGTACGGATAATGCTTTGGAATTTTGCACTCATTCTCTTTCACAATTCTTCTCATCTCGAGGCATTATCCATCAAACCACCTGAGCTTAAATGTCTCAACAGCATGGCGTTGCTGAGAGAAAGCATCGTCGTCTTCTTGATACCACTCGGACTCTACTTATCCAGAGTTGTGCCCCCATCTCTTTTTGGGGAGATGCAGTCCATACAGCATGTTATCTTGTGAATCGTATGCCATCTTCACTATTAGGCGAGAAAATTCCTTTTTCTGTTGTCTTTCCTGATAAGAAATTATTCTCACTTACTCCTCGTATCTTTGGTGCTATTGCCTTCGTTCACCAGTTGCCTCCGAGACTTGACAAGCTCTCACCTAGGGTTGTCAAGTATGTTTTTGTTGGTTACTCCCGGACTCATAAGGGTCACTGATGCTATGACCATGTAAACAGGAAATATTTTGTCAGTGTTGATGTCACATTTTTTGAGTCTGTCATGTATTTCTCCCTTGCAGGTGACAGGTTGGCCTCGTCCACATCTGATGATGAGATCTATGTCCCTCCTCCTTCGTGTCCACCATCTCCAATTCATGTTCTCGTTAACATACCACCACTATCATAACCACCACCGCCTCCACAATCACATGTATCACCCTTACCAAAATTCTATACCCGTCGGTATGTTCATGCTAATGGTACTCGTCAATCATCCAGCATGCCTCAGGTTTGTCCAGATATTGTTACTAACAATGGGTCTGATAATGTGCAAGTGCAGGGATAATCGTTGCAGGAGAATAGTATACCGGCAAGTATTATTTCTGATGATCTAGATGTCCCTATTGCCATACGGGAGCATAAACGTACCTGTGCATCATATCCACTTGCCTCACAGGTTTTCTTCCATCGTCTCACAGGGGACTTTTAGAGGTTTGCTCTGGCTTTATTAGACGTGGAGATACCACGGACTCATCAGGATGCCTTGAAGATTGGGTGTTGGCGTTCTGCCATGGAGGAGGAAATGGCGGCTCTACAATCGCAGGTTACATGGAGCTTGGTTCCCGCTCCCCCAGGAGTATCTGTTATCAGCTGTAAATGGGTGTTCACTGTCAAATATCATGCATATGGTAGCCTTGACCGTTACAAGGCAAGGTTAGTGGCACGAGGGTTCACTCATACATACGACGTGGATTATATGGACACCTTCTCTCCAGTTGCACGTCATTCGACTCTACGTGTCCTTCTGTCAGTTGTTGTGGTACGTGATTGGCCTTTGTTTCAACTTGATGTTAAGAATGCCTTCTTGTATAGCGATCTCCAGGAAGAAGTCTACATGCAGCAGCCTCCAGGGTTTGCTGCTGAGGGGGAGAGCCACATGGTGTATAGACTTCACAAGGCGATATATGGTATTAAACAAAGCCCACGGGCGTGGTTCCAGAAGCTTTCTCATCTAATTGAAGAGCAAGGGTTCAAAAGATCAAATGCAGATCATTTTTTGTTCGTCCAGAAGACTTCTAGAAGTATGGTTGTCATCATAGCGTATGTTGATGATATACTGGTTACAGGAGATAATACACAAGGGATAAAGATGGCAAAAGTATTTCTGGGCCATCAGTTTGTTACTAGGGATCTTGGCACTCTACGATATTTTCTGGGGTTGGAGTTTGTCAGGAATGCGCAGGGTCTTATGATGACCCAAAGGAAGTATATTACAGATATGCTTGTTGAGACGGGCATGATTGGGTGCCGTCCCTCAACTACTCCTATGGACCCCCGCATGAAGTTATATGACAATGATACAGATGAGGTTGACAGGAGAAGATATAGAGAAAAGGTGGGTAAGCTTCTCTATATTACTATCACTAGACCTGATATCGCTTTTGCAGTGAGTCGGGTGAGTCAGTTCATGGAACAGCCTAGACAAGTACATATGGATGCCATATACATGATACTAAGGTATCTAAATTCATCTCCAGGCACAGGCTTGTTGTTCAGAAAAAAACAAACATTTCTATTTCTGCATGTGCTTATGCGGATTATACAGGATGCCTTAAGGATCGGAAGTCTACTTCAGGTTTTGCAGTATTTGTGGGTAGTTCTTTAGTTTCTTGGAAAAGAAAGAAACAAACAGTGGTGGCTAGATCTAGTGTTGAATCTGAATATAAAGCCATGGCACAAGCAAGTACTAAGATGATGTGAGTTCGAGTTGTACTAGAAGATTTGCATATATATGTACCTTTACCCATGCAGCTACGATGTGATAATCAAGCCGTACTATTCATTGCTAATAATTCTGCTTTTCATGAAAGAACAAAACATATTGAGGTAGACCACCACTACACTAGAGATATGATACAGAAGGGATTGATTTTTACATGTCAGTTCAGGAGAGCAGACTGCCGATATCTTCACCAAGCCATTGCTCAGAGGGCCATTCCAGAAGTGTACTTTTAAGCTGAGCATGATTGATATCTATGCTCCATCTTGAGGGGGAATATAGAGATATTTATATATTCTATGTACAGTTTCTGTTAATGTTATTTTCTTATTTCCATCTTATTTAATTTACCCATGGGCCTTCTATATAAGAGAGCCTAGGGTTCTTTGGAATAATAATGAATCTTTTTTTCCTAACACATGACACTACCCACCACAGATCTCCTGCAAAGTAGAAGACATCACTGGACACTGCAGACTTGATACTGTCTAGCACTGCCAACCACTAACAATAATTCAATCCACCTGTCTCAGTAAATCCTAAAAGGGAGTATGAAGATGAGTTGCCCAGCTGAACCTAGACAAATTTACCATGATAGACATGATCAACTGACTTCTAAGACTTGTTTGGTTGAAGGGTTGGGATGGGTTGGAGTAAGACTAGTGAAAAGGGATAGTAAGATGGGTAGTTTTTTTGCGCATTTTGGGTGTTTGGAAGGTTGGGTAGGTAGGTTGGAATGGAGGATGTCACGTGTTACGTGAAGTGTTGTTTTTTCTTCTAGTTTGGTGGAATTTTGATTTTTGATATGATTATGATGTTGACTATTTTCATGTGAATGTAAATTATTTTCTATGGAATCGCAAAGAAAACTTGATTAGGATGTCATATTGTTGGAAATTGATTGGGATATGACAAGAATTCTTGCATGGAATATAATTGTTAATACGTATTCCTAGTACACATTTCATATAGGTTCTTATTTGTCTATCACATGAGTATGCATATCTATTATGCAAGTAGAACATGTATTAGACATAAATACTATAATGAGATCCTTATACTTGGTTGCCAAACAAAATGATAGATTCCAAAAGCTGACATGAAAATGATTACAACCTTCACCTGACGCCCATCCCAATCCAAGTTACATTATGACAAGAATTATAGACACAACAAAGAAATCCACATTGAAACAGAAAATCATGATTCCATATCACCACCAAGTAGATGTGCATAGAAATTAGAATGTACAGACTACAGATCATGTAAGATTTCCATGTCACACTAATGTTGCAACCCATCTATCATGGCATACAGTGCCTTAAGAAATTAAGGGTATGCCTCTAACCCCCAACCAGCCAGAGCATCATTTGCATATATTCAGTGTGATGACACTTTCAAATCCTTCTTGAAATAGCATTAATAAAAGAAGAAATAAAAGTCAGTCATTGAGGATGGCATACCTCATTCTAGGTATCCAGGTTAGTGAATACCCATGCAGTTGTCCTCATACCAATGTCATCCCTCAAGCTGAGGGAACTGCCTGGTTAGGAAAACATCCCCTCCATCCATCTATTCCTCACTGCCACCTCACCGACAGTCCAGATGCGTACACCCTTTATGTTGACTATGTAATCACCATCCATGTCTCGTGAAGCTAGAGCACTAATCCAGAAGCCCATGCAATATCGAGAATAAACTACATCTAGTTTAAAGTCAAATGATAGCATATTCCTGAGACAACAAAATCAATTCTTCCATACTTCAAAGGCTTGTTCAACAATAGTGTGCAATTTCGCATACAGACAGTTGAATAGATTCTTGTGGCTTTTGTAGATATTTTTTCAAAGACAACTTTTGTAAACACACCCATGTTCCCACCACGTCGAAAGATTGATATGGGCCTCTTTAAAGGGGGACAACGAAACTGTTCGTATCGAAGTAGCCACAATCAACTGTGTACTTACCCGCAAGGGACATGCTCTCAGCGCAAATCCTAGAGCAATCATATCTACACATGACCCCTCACGATCCGTCACAATATACGTGAAACACTGGTTGCAGGTGACCACAACAATGACAATCTGAGACGGGTAGTGATGCCTATTCATGTGCGTTCCTTCCAACTCATGGGAAGCACACGTCAATTGTGAGTCCCATTAATGACATCTACGACTAATTATGACGTTGTTGAATATTTAGAGACATGGTAATCTATATCATGAAATAAAATATATAGTTTATAATCTTATATTACTTTGTAGTAGGGGTAAATCTTGGGTCAAAGGAGATTTTCTTGGTGGTTATCGAAGGTGCCAAACATATGTAGCAATCTTCCGAACATAATATCTTCTCAACGATGTTCTTAATGAGACAGAATATGGTTTCAGCGCCACGTTGGAAGGACTCCTCGGCTAAAGTGTGAATGACTCAAGGCATACAAGAAAATTCAAACATGCTCCTCAACTTCTACAAAATACAACACAACAACAGCAAAGCCTTTTTTCCACAATTAAATAGGGTCGGTTACATGGATTCTTTGCCTCCATTCAGATCTATCTTGGGTCAATCTCGGGCTTATATCCAAAAAACTGAGATCCCTTCATATAGTCTCTTATAAGGGTCCAGGGATCTAAGCACAGGGTGTTAGAAATGGTACCAGAGCAAGTTCTCTCTGAGAGTGGAAAGAGCTACTCAAGAAGTAGAGCCATCCCAACAAAGAGTAGGAGGAAAATACTATCCATAGCGTGCAGCCACCATATTACTGAAAATAAGTGATAAATCATATCCTAATCAGGTCATTGCAAATATAAGCGGGTGAGATCGTAACACCCCAAAATAGAGTATCATGTATAAAACTCGCAAATAGTAAGAGTAGGTTATAAGTGACGAGATTACTACTTGATAACTTGGGCTTAAGCATCTTGGATGGTTGTCAATGGTCAACTCGGGCTCGAACCCAACAAGTTATCAGGACTAATTTTCCCAATCATGGTTCAGGGATGTAAGCACAGGGCGTCACACCATCACTACATTACAACCGAAAGAACCCATCCCTTGGACATATCACAGCTACAATGTTTACATTATCAAAGGTTGCAATAAACATTACGACAACATATTCAGGTTCTCTGTAAAGACCCATTTCAACACAACTTGTGCAACTCAATCAAAGCATCTATAAGCAAATGTAAGGACAATATCAATAAGATCTACAGCATTACCATTGTCAGGACATAATTCCTTTTCAGCATCATTATCTGCAAGATAAATAACCTCGAACTTCGAAGGATCTAGTTTTCGCATATGCGGCTGCAAAATTTCAAATGCACTCGGTAGTGTTGAAGGCCTCAACTGATGCACGGACTTCCATAAGGAAGACAACCACGAATCGAAAGTGCCTTCATATCTGTGATTAAAATAACATTAGTTGTCAATTATAATGCATGTCTCCACTTTTAAACAAGAAAAAAATTGGCCAAAAAAGACAATTCTTTCATTCGGAAGAAAACTATAGTGCAGCTAACACAAACCATTTAACAAATGGGACAATCAGAGAGCAAATGAGGAGTGATACAGGACCTTGAGGTGCCCTTTAATTCAATTTGAATTTTTTGGTATAGGAAGGCCTAGATTAATTCAATTTGATCTTTTTGGTATAGGAAGGTCAGACGCATTCAATTCACCACCCATTTATATTTGACCACTTATCTGATGAAGTCATTTTGTGAACTAATGTACATTTTAAAATTTTTATCCTCCCCTTCATAGTATCCTCATCTCCACAAGTGCCGCAAGAACAAATACTTCACACCTTATATAAGCCATGATCAATATCCATGTTGCTCTTCCCCCAAAAATAATATCCATGTTGCTCTTCCCCCAAATATCCATGTTGCCTAGTGTTTTATAAAACTTTTCCAACACATAAGTCGATAGCTATCACTGCCAAATATTAACACACCATAAAGCTTCTTCAACATCGAAGTTTATGGTTGTCCCTAGGTTGTTCCTGAGTGTTGAAGATAGGACACACAGGGCTCAATAGATTACTAGCCTAATACTCCTAACAAGAGTGTGTCTGCCCAGTAGAAACAGGGAGAAAGACAAGACCAACAATATCAGTTTCTCGAATCATATAAAGCAATGTATGATAACATTCTGTTAGCATGCCAGACTTAGTGTAACTAATGAGGCCCAAATTATTTCTGATTTTCTGAAAGTAAAAAAAAGGAACAGAGATCAAATATCAGGTTTACTTGATGAATAAAAAACATCCATAATTACGATGTCATCCTCATTATAACATACCCAGAAGGGTGTTGATCATCACCAAAGCCTCTTTCAATTATTGGAGTTCCTCCAATGTCCAGAAGCCTTTTGTCTAGTTTCTTCGCAGCAAACTGTAAAAATATCATTGTTTTAAAATATGTGAAATTTGGTATGGCTTAGAATAGGCAAACAATATTCATAAATAACTAAAACTGATGAAGCTTAATATCTGTTTCTATAGACAATGGAGAATTTGCACTTGAATACAACCAAAAAAAGAAAGACATCTCGAGTGCACATGCCAGTAGGAGAAGCATATCAATGAATTGGATATGTTAAACGAAAGCAATGAACAACTCCATCTGCGCATCAGATTCCATACTCAACTGCCCAGAGCAATAGCCCCGACACCTAAGCCAGTGTGTAAAACTGAGTTGTGTGTTTTTTTGCGTTTGGTATAACAGTTGTGATTTTTCTTTTCACTGGTTGGGAAATATTGCATGTATTAAATATTGACTACTAAATGTAGTTTCTGAAAGAAAATCGAATGTGATTGTCATATTATAAAAGAGATATTTACACCCATAACCCTGAATAGTTTCGTAATTACCCTAAGAACCCTCCATAATCATGAATTACATGAGAAGCCTTAAATAGGTGTGCCGTCCTACACCCATAACCCTTCGTTATTTTAATCCATTAACTCAACCAAGCCTTTGAGTTAATCTAACTCATCCTCGATCTAATGGAATTAAATTAAAAAAAACACCCCTTCTCCCACCCCTCTCCCCTCCTCGAGGCCAGCTATCGCCGCCCCCCTCCTCGAAGCCAGCCGTCATTGCGCGAGCAGCCGCACCAGCACCCCTTCCCCTCCCTCTGCCTTCCCCTCCCCTCGCTCAAGCTACAACACCATCGACCCTTCCCCTCCCATCGCACAAGCAGTAGGAGATGCTCCTCCTCCCACATCAATCCACAAACTCTGCATCACCATCTTTTTTTCTATACCGGAAAGTGCAGGAGTGAGCACTCCATCACTAGTAACCATGGAAGTCCCGATCAAAGCAAGAAGCAGCAGCTGCTTTTGCAAGATCTTGTGTTTCTCCAACAGCCTCCTCACCCCAATCCTCACCCCCTTCTCGAGCCCCTCCTTCTTGTATGATGAGAGCTCCTCGTCCGCCACCTGGCAATTGGGCAGGAACCCGACTCCCGCGTGCCTGCAGAGCATCGAGTACAGAGCAAAGGTGCCCCCTCTCCGTTGTCATCCGCGCGCAGCACGATGAACATACTTGAGCAGAGGCACGATCATCAGCGTCCAAAACACGAAGGACAACAAGATCTCCTCATTGGTCTCCGAGTGTTGTATGCCCTCCACGAAGGTGCTCTTGTACACGTAAAGCGGCGAGATGCTCAGATCACCATAGTCGACCCCGAGGCTCTGGTATGCCAAGACTAGCATTGTCCTCCACGACTTGCTGCAAAAAAAACACACCATGAGTGCATCAATCGGAGGTTCCGATGACAATCCAACTTTTCAATGCATTAGAATCACCAAGAAGGGAGCAAAGATCCAACCTTGATAGGATTGACGTAGTACCCACCCTCGAGATCCATGAGCCGAGTCAAGTCCAGCAAGAACTCGTCTTAAATAAAATCGTTTTTTTCCAAGATCAGAGAAGATCCAAGTCAGGAACGCTCGAACGAGGCGGGAACAGAATTGTGTTAGTTAAAAAGGGAAGCAGAAATCAAGTGGGGCATTGAGCCACCACCACTTGACGGATGGATCATTTTGTGTTGGAGAGGGTATAAATATATGCAGAAAAATAAAAGAATATTTGAGATAAGAAGAAGAAGATAATGATTATGATGAGAATGCAAGGTGAAAGACTTGGTGAGCAACAACATTTCGTGGGTTGTGCTTCAAAGCTCCTGCAGAGTCTGCACTACGATGCTCTCCCTCTCTCCTTTGGGTTTCAATTCAACTTCAAGGGAAAAGGAAAAAAGGAGCCTTTTCTTTTGGGATATTTACACCGCGCGAGCAGCCGCACCTTGCGCGATCAGTAGCAGCAACGACATATTGAGATGGAGGAAGATGAAGTGGGAGGTGATGGAGGTCGAAGAAAGAGGGAAGGAAAGGAGCGATATCCCTTGTAAATAAGGTGAACTCAAAGATGTATTATATAACGAATTCTGCCATACTTAACGGAGAAACTGATGCAAGGTACTCCTCAGGGTTATGTGCGTAATTAAAAAACTACCCAGGGTTATGCTATGTAAGAGTTAAGGGTGACTCGAGGTCATGGGTGTAATTCGTAGTTATGGAGGGTTTATGGGGAAATTACGAAAATACTCAAGGTTATGGGTGTAAATATCCCTTTATAAAATTGGTGGAAATCATTCATGCAAGATTACAAGATTATATATATTCTTCTTTTATTCTGAAGAATGATACTCAATTTTATTGATTATCCATGATTTTTTTAGAAAGCAAAAAGGGTGAAATGTCGAGAAGATGCCAATCCAAAAAAACTTTATAAGGCCACCCCATCCCCAAATTGTATTAAGGCTACCAAAAGATTACAAGAGTATTATTATGAATCCCCGCCCCAAGATCTCAAGTAGGAGGAGATGACCTGATTACTTTCTCAATATAAGATTTGGTCGACCAGAATCAACCTTAATTGAGGGAGACAAAGAGTTGGGTCAATTGGATCATGTTAAGATCCAATTATATCGAGTTTCTTGGATCATTGTTTAGTCCCACATCTTCTAGCGGTTTTGGACTTGAATGTGTTGGTGCCTGGTGGGGCTACATAATGAACCCCATGCTTGGTGGAACGACATAAAGAGCCTCACATCTATTGTAATCCTTAAGAAAGCTAACAGTAAGATCCGAAATCTTAGTGTCTTCTCCAATGGAGAAAAATGGTTAGGGGATGAAATGGCTCATGCAGATAATGATATAGGATTAACTATATATTTACCCGTATTAAAATATGAACATGGATACAAATAACAATATTAAAGGATATGAAAAAAAGTGTAACCATATTCTTAAAAACAAGCAAACATTAAACAAGTATGAACCTGGCACAAATAATTACGGCAATAACTTATAGATTAACTTAAATATACATGTTAGGATGGTTTACATATGAAATAAATATACTAAATATATTTACTCCGTGAACATTAAATTGACAATGATGAATAATGTCATAAAATTTTGATATACACAATTATATATAATGTCAACTACATTTATACAAAATATATATAGGAATGCGCAGTGGATGTCAATGTGATGTCCATATATGTATCCATTTTAAATGGATACATGTACCAATGTCAAAATCTATATAAAACAAATATAATAGTTGATCGGATATGGATATGCTCGTATTTGTTTTCATTCTTAAGGATGATCTTCTATGTTCATCTCAAACCACGTAAATTCGTGTTTTTATTTTTTATTGTTCTTAGTTATGTGTTTCAATGTTAAGCTTCCACATGGTACTAAAGCAAGTCATTCTTGTGTTTATTCATCTAGAGGTTAGATTTCTTTTATTTCGATTATACTTTACACAAGATCATCAAGTTTATTTTTGTTCAGAGATCAATCACATTGCATGACAAGATCGACTCGCTACATAGCGAGATATGTTTCTGCGACGATGATTAGGATTCAATGACTCCAAAATTATGGCATAACCCGGTAAAGTGTACAAGTAATGTGGCCGCTCTAAGACTCACGATAGGCCCGCGGGAGATGTACAAGACCCACAGCAAGGACGCAAGCTACAGGGCATGTGAAGAGTGGTTCCTTCTCAAACCATATAAGGGAAGCATGACGACGATCGAGAATGTTGCATGCATATGACAGTTTGAGGAGCTATCAATAATACTTGATGCAGTGCAAAGCAAAGGACGAGGGTTGTGTATGGAAGCAACAGATGTAAAAGCAGCACCATCACAAACAAGCTCCAGGAAAGGCCATAAAGAAGCTCTATGATTGGCAGTGACGTGAAGAAACGATGTCATGACAATCTAAAAGCAGCTAGGAGGCAACACGAGAATCTAAAACTAGCTGCTAGAGTAAAAGAGGCACCAACACCACGAACAAGAACTACTGATCGGGGTTACTTGAAAATGGCATGCTACATGAAGAGGCACGAGCAAGGGTAGCATGGACGGGTTACATCCAGAACGTATCTCGAAGAAGGAGAGGGGAGGCAATGTACCTCCTCTTAGACTCAACCCTTTTTTGTCTTGCTAGTGTTTAGGCTCAAAATGTTTGCACTTGTTAAAGAAAAATGAAAAAAAGGAGAAAAAGAAGGAAAAATGGACTGTTAAAAAAGTTATAATATGGCATGAAAAGGAAAAAGGACATAACGCCCTCAGCTGAATTAGTTGTATTAAGGACTTTAGGGCTTTAATTATCTTTTATTACGTGTTATTTTTTGTACTTAGATTGGCCCAAACAGGGATGAAATTCTTAGTTAGAAAAAAAGAAAAAAGAAAAAAAATGCAAAAACAAAAAACAAAGGTCACTGAAGAAGGGAAAGTTGCCACAACAAAAAACACGAATGTGACAAAAAAGAGCATACCCACAAAAAATGGTGATTAAAAGAGGAAGGAAAAAAGAAGAAAAAGAACAAAAACAGAGAGGAGATGTTTCATCCCATTTGCTCTGCTCTCAACTTCGTTATCATCATGTTCCACAAGTATAGGAGAGAGGAATAGTATCATAGTAAAATTTCCAGACTGTCATTCTTTGGAATTTTCCAGGGAGACATGTCCATACAAGTGAATAAGTCTCAGACTCCATCCTTCATTAATCACGGTCTAGTATGAGATCCATTTGAAATTCCTATGAGAGAGTACCAACTTTTCTAAGGTCCCAATATGAGAGACTCATTTCAAGTTTCCATATAGGAATCTCGAAAAAAAAGTTTCCATATAGGAGAGGACCGCTTGGAAGTCCGTATGAGATGGGTCTTTTTAAATATGGATATTCCCGATTATATTTTAAGCCCTTAAGTGGGATCGAGTTGTCTTCGATAAGGAGACACATTAATAGCCATAGTACTCCGCAAGGGAGACTTATTATAGTATCAGTGATTTTACTCAGCATTGATGCAGAACTATAGAGGCTTGTCTTCTCCTCAATAGATCATCACTCTAGACTCCATCCCTCCAATTCAACCTACCCACCAGCATGATCCAAGATGCATCTTCATCGTTAATTACTACAAAAGATTCTAAATGATATTTTCTCATGTATTATGTGCATGGGAGAATGAAAATTTCTTTTTGTAGCAAGCCAAACTTCCATGATTTAGATTAAGGGGGTCTTGAGAAAGATGGAGAGTTGGGTAATTGGATCCTGTCATGATCTAATTAGAGTACATGAAGTTGATCCTTGTTTAGTCCCACATCTTCTAATGGTTGGACTTGGACGTGTTGGCGGGGCTATACGATCTTCGAGATTGTCTCAAACCAAGATCGAGTGAGGGTCGAATGCAGTGGGGTAATTTAGGTTTGGATGCTAGATTATTAAGATATGTATATCGCATTTCAAAAATGCGACATGTATATCGCATTTTCAAAATGCGATATGTATAATGCATTTTGTAAATGCGCTATGTATATCGCATTTTGAAAATGCCATATATGTGTAATGCGCATAAAAAATAGTCGCCTAGGCGCCCAGGCACGCCTTGGCGCCCAAGCGACCCAAGGCATACGCCATTTTCTATAAAAGCACGGCGCTCTTTCTAGGCACACGGCTTGGGGCGCCTGGGGTGCCTAGGCGTGCGCGTTGACATCTATGCTCCACGTTGCGGATTCTTATTGCAGTTGTTGTGGTACGTGATTGGTCGCTTTTCCAGTTGGATGTGAAAAATGATTTCTTGTATGGTGATCTGCAAGAAGAAGTTTACATGCAGCAGCCACCGGGGTTTGCTGCTGAGGGGGAGTCTAGTATGGTGCGTCGACTTCACAAGGTTATATATGGCCTCAAACAGAATCTGAGGGCTTGATTTCAGAAGCTCTCAGAGTTGATTGGACAAAATGATTTTGTCAGATCTACTGCAAATCATTCTTTTTTTGTTAAGAGAACTCAGGGAGGTACGGTTGTTGTTCTGGTATATGTTGATGACATTGTTGTTACTAGTAGTGATGAACAGGGTATTTCAAGCAGCTAAGGATTTCCTTGGATGACAGTTTGTGACCGAGGATCTTGGCAAGTTACGTTATTTTCTTGGCTTTGAGTTTGCACACAGTCAGCATGGTATGATTATGATGCAAAGGAAGTATGTTACTGATCTTCTGGCCGAGACAGGTATGACATGATGCAGACATGCTACTACACCAATGGTTCCTAATGCTAGACTCTATGATGATGACTCTGAAGAGATAGATAAGAGACGATATAGGGAGCCGGTAGGAATGTTGTTATATGTTACTATTACCAAGCCTGACGTATCATTTGTTAGAGCAGAGTTAGCCAGTTCATGAAGCAACCTAAACAAGTTCATATGGCTGCAATTTGTATGATTTTAAGATATCTGAAATCTTCTCCAGAAGCTGGTCTACTTTTCAGAAGAGACACGTCACTCTCAGTTACTGGATTTGCAGACGCATATTATGATGTGTGACCCAAGGACAGGAAGTCCACTTCAGGCTTCACTGTGTTCATTGGTAGCTCATTGGTCTCATGGAAGAGTAAGAAACAGACTGTTGTGGCTCGATCCAGCGCTGAATCAGAATATAGGGCTATGGCCCAAGGGAGCACGGAAATGATGTGGGTCAAGTATGTTCTGACTGATCTGGCAATTGAGGTGTCTCTTCCAATGCACCTCAAATGTGATAATCAAGCAGCTCTTTTCATAGCTAATAATCCAGCCTTCCATGATAGAACAAAGCACATCGAAGTTGATTGTCATTGTACCCGTGACTTGATCCAAAAGGGGTTTATTGCCACATCCTGAGTTGCTTCAGGAGAACAGATTGTAGACATGTTTACCAAGGCTCCCGTAAGGGGTCCTTTCCACCATTGTTGTTCCAAGCTGAGCATGATAGACATATATGCTTCAACTTGAGGGGGAGTGATGAGAGAGTTCTATATCTTTGTCTTTATTTATATTTCTCTAGTTTTTATGTCTTCTTTATGTAATTTCTCCCTAGAGCCTTTATCCTATATAAGAGGATTCTAGAGCTACATGGAATACAACTTTTCTTTTCACGCCTTCCACAAATAATAACGAGAGAAAATGGTTATCCTACGATGAGGTATTTAGGTTAAATACAAGCCAAGACCAGAGACTTTAGATGCCGCAACTTCAAATGCAAGAGGTTTTTCTCAAGGGAATGTTCATGGTGGCCTTAACTGAGGCCCTCGTTGTGGGTTTCTTAACTCGACGGTTGCTCGTGGAACTGATGCTTATTCAAGATGGGTACCTTATCCTCATTGTGATTGTGATTGAAACACGTATGATTGCTCGCCTTGTTCAGTTTCTGGAAAAATAATCAACAATGCCTTTGGATGTTAGTTGTTACTGATTTGATTCTCAGCTCCACGCCGCATGCTAATTCTATCTAACAATTATGGCACCTTGACTCGGGGCAACTCACCATTTTACCAATTCCTTTGCTGAATTAAATTTAAGTCAAGAATATTTTGGATTAATGAGGTCAGATTCTACGATGGAAATGCTTGGTTGGCTTCAATTCTATTCCACACTCTATTCATGATATGCATATGAATGCAATTTTACACGTTCCCCGAGCATCTAAAAACTTGGTATCTAGTTGCAGGTTCAGTGATAACTGTTATTTTTTAGATATGTCATCTGCATTTCATTTTAAAAGATTTAGCAACAAAGAAACTTCTGCTTCAAGGTGCAGCCGGTGACGGACTAAATCTCAAATCTCTAGATTCCATCCTCCACTGTGTAGACATGCTACTTAGCTACTTTTTTTCGTTCACCTATTGCAGTATTAGCAACATGTGATATATGGCATGACCACTTAGGTTATAAATGCCGCAAACAATGAAAATGGTTCAACAACTTGTTTCCAGCTATCATCATCCTCCCATACATCTGCAGGTCAACATATTTCATTGGGATGGATTTTTTCTTAAATCCAATTTGAAGGGGACAGAAATTGTCTCCCCTTTATACATGAGTTCACAATATTGTGATTGTTTTCCCTAAACATAAAATAAAATGTCAAGTGTGCGATGTCTTTCGTCAGTTAAATACAATGTATTTATGCAGTTCACATTAAATACATCCGTACCACTCGAATTGATGAATTTTGTCGTTTACATCAATGGTGTTAACAAAATGGAGCTGTCCAACATCCCTTTGATCCGTATATGTCTGAAATTGGTACAGCACACACGGGAATCGCTTGCAACTGCAAGAGTCACCATTTTGATTAATACAGCATTGGTTATTTAAGCCATACTCATGTTTAACTGAAGTTCTAGAATTTTGGATTTTGTATAAAGACTTTAGAAGTTTTCATTCCAAAATGTTGGAAGAAAACATCAATCATGGTTATATTGAGCCCAAAGGGCAATTACTCACTTTGAAGTGAGTAATGACAATGTATTTAAGCAGAAGGGCAATTACTCACTTTGAAGCTCTTACGGACTATTTTATTACATCAAAAGGGCAATTACTCAAAGGATATGGTATTCTATAGCAGATATGAACTAACAACATGCTTATTCGGATGTGTGTCAATGTATCATCTCTGATTGAAGATCAACAAGTGGTTTCGTCGTTCTACTAAGCATTTGTCCTACATCTTGGACATCTAAAAAACAACCACATGTTAATAAATCTTCTATGGAAGGCGGAATACCATGTCTATGCAAATACTACTCCTGAGTTAGCCTGGATCTAGTCTATATTGCAAGAATTAGACCTCTCACTCTCGAAATGAACTGCTTTATAGTGTGATAGTAATGAGTATACATATATGACAGCGCGTCCTGAGTATAACAAAGAAAGAAAACATATTGAGATAGATTATCATTTTGTTCCAGAACAAGCAGCCAAAGGCAAGTTTAGTTCATTATGTTTCAAGCAAGGAACAGTTGGGTCAATCTAGGGACTGAAACTTCGGTAGACAACCCAACATAATGACTCAGGAAATTGAGGAACTTTTCTTCCCTCGAAAACACATGCACAAAAGAGATCAACAAGAAGAAGATAAATATTGAATAGAAACCTAACGACTTTGATGACATCTATTATACAACTAGTAAATTAAAGAACATATAACCTGTTAAGGTCAATGACAAATAAGTTGGAAACGAACAAGAGGGAAATTGGAATCATGTTTTCTTAGAAGTGAGAATACATTGTACTTCTGGTAGCTAGAGTCTCCGAGCCCAAAAACAGCACAGTTTACTCCTTCCAACCATCTTGCTCCAAGATTCCTTTGTAAAAGAAATTTCCAGAACATCTAACAAAGAAATTATTGCACACAATCATGTCAAGCAGCAAACTAACCATAACTCAAAATTATCATTACTTCAAAGGTGGGAGCTAACCTTCATTGAATCTGGCATATCGCCTTGACCAGTGGTCGATATGATAAAAATTACCATATCTTCATGTCGTAAATGACTCTGCAAAAGCAAATAGAGCATATTTAGAACCTGCTGGTTTCTATTAAAAGCGTAACAGTGTAAATCGCGGATTGAAGCACAGCTGATCAACATGCAAATATATCAAAAATTTGAATTTGGTCTTCCCACATCCGAACTAAGTACAAATAATAGTGTTTTCTCTGGGCCATGTAATAAATTATAGCACTTGTGTCTACTTAATGCAGTGCATGCTCACAAAACAACTACGTAGTCATCAGCAGTGTACCAATGGCAAAACCGATGGATTACTCGGGCATCATAAGCATTAGAAAAAAACTAGATCTGGATGTTAACCACTGCTGAAAATTCAAAAATTATTGGTCGGATGAGAAAAAGATCCCATGAATCCTTGGTTTTATTACCAGAGCTTTTACAACTTACAAGTTATTTACACCATTAAGCTCCAACCATCTTTCAATGTTTTCATCAAGGAGACCACTGCTTTGGAGAGGGTCAAAATATCCGTAAATGAAAAAGAGAGATTACAACAGCTGCCATATAGACATTGTAGAGAGAGTTTCTATTATTATTATTTGTTTACGTATTGTGTTTCTATTTTATTCTTCTATTTGGACATCCATGTAATTTACCCTTAAGGTTTCTCCCTATATAAGAGAGCCTAGGGTTTTCTTATTCATCATAACAAAGACTCCCTTTCGTCTAACATGGTATCAGAGCCACCCTAGGGCTCTTTCCCTAACCCCCCACCCGCCGCCCACACCTTCTCTCCTCCCGAGCGGCGCCGCCAGCCGCTCCTGCGGCACCGCCAGCCCCTCCCAGCCGCTGCTGCGGCGCCGCCAGCCCTCCCAGCCGCTCCTGCGGCGCCGCTAGCCGCTCCTGCGGCCTCCCCAGCCCTCCTGCAGCACCGCCGGGACACCCCCAGCGCCAGCCAGGCCATCTAGCGGCACCCCCTGCCGCACCTAGAGCCCCAGCGGCAACTCCATCAGCCGCCGTAGGGGTTCCGTGGACTTCATCAGCACTTAGGCGTCGTTCTCGAGGCCGTTCAAGGGCTATTTTGCTTCCTTGGAAGCGTGCCCTAGACCTTTCTTCCTCGGCTTTATGGATTTGAGTGCGTAAAGGTCTACACACGCACTCAAATCCGATGCAGTGGGTGTAGACATTCATCACATTGTCTATTCTCCCTTTGTCTTCTTCCGGCAGCAGTATGTCAGAATCGAAAGTCGATTTGCCCTCCACCGGCGCATTCAAAGGTCCGGCGCCGATAGTGAAGATGGACGGGTCTAACTATGAGTTATGGGCCATGCAATTCATGAGCCTCATGAAATCAAATGGTAAGAAACACATTCTTACCGAGGATGAGCCTGCGGAGAAGACAGGGATCTACGCCTCATGGGAGGTCGATGATGCTTATGCAAAGGTTTGGTTGTCGGGTACGCTGACGATGGAGATAGCTAATGATGTCCTCCATCAGCCCACTGCTAAGGCGATGTGGGACATTCTTACTGCTACATATTCGCAGGTGCGAAATGAGACAAAGATGTTGCAGCTTCAGCATGACATCTTTACGATGAAGCAGGCCGGCAGACCGCTCCACTCTCTATACACATCCCTGAGAGGGATGTTTGAGAAGCTCTACAGTACCATCCCTCTGACTGCTACTCCAGAGCAGCAGAAGACATTCCGGAACGCCACCATGGTGGGTGTTTTACTTGCTGCCCTAGACCCTGAGTATGACGCAGCACGGTCACAGATCTTAGCAGATGCAGTCATTCCTCCCGTGGAGGATGTATACAGGAGGCTCAGCCGTATCCCAGTTTCCTCCAGCTCTTCTACTCCACCCCCATCTGCGATGGCAGCTTCGCGTGGGAGAGGTGGACCATCCTCTTGGCGTGGCCGTGGACGTGGCCGTGGCTCTCAGGGAAGAGGCGGTCGACCTAGTCAGACGTGCTCATATTGTCACAGACCTGGACACTCAGAGGAGACATGCTACTCAAAGCATGGGTTCCCAGCATCGGCACGGGTTGCAGAGCATTCACAGTCTCCATTACCGTCTACTGCAGATCATAGATTTGACGAACTCGTGGCCCGTCTCCGTGATATTATGCCACAGTCTTCTGGTGATTCATCTGGTGGCTCATCTGATATTGCTGCCACAGCCTCAGCCAGTTCTTCCGCCGCTGCCAGTTCCTCAGGTAGATCTTCAGCGATCATTCCTTCACATGATATATCTGACTGGGTTATAGATTCAGGAGCTACACATCATCTGTGTCGAGATAAAGGTAGATTACAGGCCTACAGGGCTATTCCTCCAGGTCGCTCAGTGCAGATAGCAGATGGTTCCTATTCGCCCCTTGTTGGTCAGGGGGAGGTTTTCTTAACCTCCGCTATGCAGCTACAGAATGTCTTACATGCTCCTGAATTCTCACTGAATTTGTTGTCTATTAGTCAGATTACAAAGGATTTGAATTGTCGAGCTATATTTGACCCGTCTTCTCTCATTTTTCAGGACATACTCACGGGCAAGGTGATTGGTTGTGGCTCTGAGCAGAACGGTCTATATCGGTTGGTCCGGGAATCTTATGCTGGCATCTCCGCTCACTCTGCTGGTCCAGTCTCACCTTACATTTGGCACCTTCGTTTTGGTCACCTTCCACTCCAGAAAATGCGCCATCTTCTGCCTCAGATCTCGCCAAGTTCGTCGTTTCGTTGTGAAACCTGTCAGTTAGGAAAGCATCACAGGTCGAGCTTTCCAGGTCGTCAGAGTCGGAGCAGTAGCTCCCCTTTCGAGTTGTTACATATAGATATATGGGGTCCGAGTCGTGTTCCCGATCACCAGGGACACAGGTTCTATCTTGTGGTCGTAGATGATTTTTCTCGTGTCTCTTGGGTTTTTCTACTGAAGAATAAGTCTGAAGCAGGAGATGTTATTAAAAATTTGATTAATGAAGTGCAGAATGTTTTTTCTTCTTCAGTCAAATATGTTCGGACGGATAACGCGCTGGAATTTTGTACACGTTCTCTTTCTCAATTTCTATCATCAAAGGGAATTATTCATCAAACCACCTGTGCATATACATCCCAACAAAATGGTGTGGCGGAAAGAAAGCATCGCCATCTCTTGGACATCACTCGTACCTTATTGATTCAAAGTTGTGCTCCTATTTCCTTCTGGGGGGATGTTGTTCTTACTGCATGCTATCTGGTCAATCGAATGCCCTCCTCTGTCCTTGGAGAGAAGATACCCATCTCTCTTATCTTTCCTGATAAAGAGCTCTTCTCACCGCCACCTCGTGTCTTTGGTGCTGTGGCGTTTGTTCATCGCCTGTCTCCTGGACTTGACAAGCTCTCTCCAAGAGCAGTCAAGTGCGTCTTTGTTGGGTATTCCAGGACCCAGAAGGGATACCGGTGTTATGATCCTACTACCAACAGGTACTTCGTTAGTGCGGATGTCACCTTCTTCGAGTCGGTCATGTTCTTCTCGCCAGCCGGGGACAGAATGATACCATCCACCACCGCTGATGATATTTTGGTTCCACCACCACCTACCTGTCTTACTCCTGACTCGTCTCCTGTGTCAGTCCCTTTGCCAGCACCACCACCTCCACCTCCACCACCACCTCCACCTCCACCACCACCCATTCCTCGGAAAATTATATCACCATTTCCTATCCACTATACGCGTCGGTCAGGTCCCGCTCAGACAGCAGATCAGCCAATCACTGAGCCTCAGGTATGTTCAGATGATGTTTCTACTGACGGGTCAGGATCAGAACACATGCAGGATGACTCTTTACAGGTGGTCCAAGGTGATGATCTGGATGTTCCGATTGCTATTCGGAAATAGAGACGACAGTGTGCATCCTATCCCTTTGCTTCACAGGTTTCCTTCCACCGACTCACAGGTGATTTCCAGAGGTTTGCTACTGCCTTATCTTCTGTGGACATACCAGGAAGCCTTGAAGAGTGAATGCTGGAGACTGGCGATGGAAGAAGAAATGGGGGCCTTGCAGTCCCGTGGCACATGGTCTTCGGTCCCTGCACCTCCTGATGCCTCAGTTGTCAGTTGCAAATGGGTCTTCACAGTCAAATACCATGCAGATGGCACATTGGATAGATACAAAGCACGTCTAGTAGCCCGGGGATTTACACAGACATATGGCGTTGATTACTTGGATACATTCTCTCCAGTGGCGAGACACTCTACTCTGCGTATCCTCCTGTCTGTTGCAGTGGTCCGTGACTGGAGCATTTATCAGTTGGATGTCAAGAATGCATTTTTGTACGGAGACTTACAGGAGGAAGTCTACATGCAGCAGCCACCCGGGTTTACTGCTGAGGGGGAGACGCATATGGTATGTAGACTTCACAAGGCTATATATGGACTTAAACAGAGTCCACGAGCATGGTTCCAGAAATTGTCCAACATAATTGAGCAGCAGGGATTCAAGAGGTCCAATGCTGACCATTCGTTGTTTGTCCAGAAGACCTCGGCAGGTACGGTTATCATAATGGTCTATGTGGATGATATTCTTGTTACAGGGGATAATGTTCAGGGCATAGCAAGGGTGAAGACATTCCTAGGTCGTCAGTTTGTTACAAAGGATCTTGGAACCCTAAGATATTTTCTAGGGTTGGAATTTGCTAGGAATGCGCATGGTTTGGTGATGACACAACGGAAGTACATTACTGACTTCCTGGTTGAGACTGGTATGGATGGGTGCAAACCATCAAGCATCCCCATGGACCCCAGCATGAAGTTATATGATGATGATACTGACGAAGTGGATAAGAGGAGATATAGAGAGATGGTGGGAAAACTCCTCTACATTACTATAACCCGTCCAGACATTGCATTTGCAGTTAGCCGGGTGAGTCAGTTTATGGAGCAGCCCAGACAGGTTCACATGGATGCTATACACATGATACTGAGGTATCTGAAGTCTACTCCTGGATTAGGGCTACTATTCAGAAAGGGTGCAGACTTATCCATCTCAGCGTGTGCAGACGCAGATTATGCAGGATGCCCTAAGGATAGAAAATCAACCTCAGGGTTTGCAGTCTTTGTTGGAGGCTCTCTGGTTTCTTGGAAAAGCAAGAAACAAACGGTGGTGGCAAGATCCAGTGCCGAGTCCGAATACAGGGCAATGGCCCAAGCCAGCACGAAAATGATGTGGGTTCGCTCTGTATTAGAAGATCTACATGTAGCTGTATCTCTACCTATGACGCTTCAGTGTGACAATCAGGCAGCTTTGTTCATTGCCAACAATCCAGCTTTTCATGAGAGGACCAAACACATTGAAGTTGACTGTCATTACACTAGGGATCTGATCCAGAGAGGATTGATATCCACGGCCCATGTTAGCTCAGGAGATCAGACGGCCGATGTATTCACCAAGCCATTGCTCAGAGGACCTTTCCAGAGATGTTCATCCAAGCTGAGCATGATCGATATCTATGCTCCACCTTGAGGGGGAGTGTAGAGAGAGTTTCTATTATTATTATTTGTTTACGTATTGTGTTTCTATTTTATTCTTCTATTTGGACATCCATGTAATTTACCCTTAAGGCTTCTCCCTATATAAGAGAGCCTAGGGTTTTCTTATTCATCATAACAAAGACTCCCTTTCGTCTAACAGACATTATATTCACTATTGTTCAAATTGGCCACACATATTGCGATTGAATGCGGGATTTTGTTGCAGCTTGACCGCTAACGTTTCGAGCAATTCCTACACAAATTTTAACTACACCTAATGCAAAGAGATTACAACAGCTGCCATATAGACATTGTATTCACTATTGTTCAAATTGGCAACACATTGCAGTTGAATGCGGGATTTTGTTGCGGCTTGACCACTAACGGTTCGAGCAATTTCTGCACAAATTTTAACTACGCCTAATGCAGGTCGAGGGGGGTGACAACTTCGGAACAAACAACAGGTATAGCCGTCAAAGCACGGTCGAACAAACAGGCAATTTACTATATAAAATCGACTTGAAAGCTGGAGTATAGGTGGAGATGATGCTTACCGGTTCGTAGGCGTCCACGGAGAGGACGACGGCGGAGGAGCAGCCTCGGCGTTCCGCCTCCCTCCCGACGCGCTCGGCGGCGTCCATGGCGGTCCCCGTCTGGGAGGCATAGAGGACCAAGAGGCGCCCGTGCCTCGACGCCGGAGGCGGTTGCAACTGCGAGCCGACCTCCGCTCCCATCGGCAATTGGCGTCCACTCTCGCGTCAAAAATGGAATGGCGACGACGCCCGGGTTTCAGCCGCCGCCACACGAGAAGGAAATTATCCTTACTTTTCTGCCCCTGCAGAAGATTGCAGTAACACCGACCCCAACATGTCCACCGTGAGAGAAATCGTGCAAATAATATTTGGGATATTTACACTTGCTTGCCGGGGCGGAGAACCCTTGGGCTTGAAGGCGGAGGACGGCCCGACCTGGGGGGGTGCACCGACTTGCGGGGGCGATTGCAGGCGGGGGTTGAGTCCCTTGCCGATTGGGAGGGGCAGGGGAGGCGTCGACCGGGGGCTGCAGAGGGGGTGGGAGGAGTTCTTCGAATGAGAGCTTGCAGGCAGGGGAGAGACGAGGAAGGGGCGGGGGAGGTAGTCGGTAGGGGGAGGAGGAGGTGGTCGGTAGGGGGAGGAGGAGGTGGTTGGAGGTGGGTGCTGGATCAAACGGGGAAGGAGGAGGAAGGAATAGTGGCCTTATTGGTAAATAATGAAAAGTTAAAGGGTATTGATATGGTATCATGTTATAAATATGATGTATTTTGAAGGGTAAAATTGTCACCATATCACTTTTTTCCATTAGAATTAACAGAGAACTAAAAGAAATCCATTGTTTCAGATTATAATTATAAGTATAAGTAAGCAAAATCAACCAAGTGATATGCATAAAAGAGAATTTAAATTAAGTTTCTCCAAAAGAAAACACTTCCATATGGGAAGAAGGAACAACATCGATGATTCAGACAAACATCTCAAGAAGACGTATTCATGTACTTACCATTTAAAAATTTCAAGAAAAACAAAGATGATATCATATAAAAAATCACCACAAAGTACACTCCTCAAAGGATCACAACCAATAAAAGAGAAAAAAATCATCAACATGTTGTGTTTGTTCAAAATTTCGAAGAAGAAAATCCATACCACATAAAAACACTCGCAAAAATCAACACGTGCAAAATGATCCTCTCAATGATGATTATACGTCAAAAATGATGTATTTTCTTGTTTCCACTTCATTTTCTTTGTTTTCAGAATGAAACCACTTCACTGAATTAATGTCAGTATAAACTAATCCTTGATGATAACTTCATGGCTACATATGTTTTAGATATGGAAACCACCCCGAGTTCGAGTCTTCGACTGACCCTCTATTATGTTGCTGACGCTAATCTATCCATCAAAAAAACAAAACAACGTAGTCTTCAACAAGACGTTACCCTTAAAACATGTGTCAATAGTAGGGATGCAAACAGTTACAGATATATCCGTATCCGATCCGTCACCGTATCTGTTTTATATAAATTTTGACATCCGTATTCATATATCCATTTTCCTATATAAATATAGTTATAGATTTATTTTTAACACTATAACATAATTCTATACATTCGTTTACCATATTTGTATAATTTTTATGATACAAACACATTTAATAAATTTATACCACGTGCTTTCCCTCCAATTCATATATATTTAAGTCGATTCTATAGAGTATCTCTAACATTACTCGTATGCGATCAATATCCATTTTATATCCGTATCCGTTTTTTAAGGATATGATAAGATAGTTTTAATATCCGTCATTATCCGCATCCGTATTTGTATTAAAAAATGAACAAGGATACATTAATACCTATATCCGTATCCGTATCCGTCCGTTTGCATTCCTAGTCACTAGGGTGTTTTGGAGAGGCTTAATTGAAGATTTCGCAAAATAAAAATCCGATGATTTGTCGAACATGCTTTTTTGTTCTTCTATCGTTTGTCAAGAACTTTACCTATATGGACAGGGTGGTTATGTTACCCTCTTTTTCCAAACTTTATCTTGTATTCAACTTAGCATTGTCGGCTCCTTTTACCAATAACTTCGGCGTTCATCTTTTAAGCGTCAAGATATTTTAGATGAATGAATCTTGATTGTTTCGTAAAAAATGGATGTGTCATCTTACCATCTTTCATTCACCTTGTATTAATTTCTTCCCCAATATTGCAAAAGTCAGCATTCAATTCAATAAAAATGCTCACAAAATAAAGAGTAAACGGTACTCGGGTTACTAACCAGAATATCCTCTCAAGTATTTTTAATTATTTAAAATATAAAAAAGTATGTTTGGTACATATAATCTTATATATTCATACATGCATGATTATTAATTAGTAAGATAAAAGTACCAATTGAGTACCATTAAACTTTACGTATCTAACTTTTACTTTACATCAAAGAAAAACATGAAAAAAAATCCAAAAAATAATAGGGATTTTTACTAGGCAGACCCTATAAACTTTGCCAATTACCTCTACGACCTTTTGCATAACGTAATTACCCTATCGACCCTATAAATTACCCCAAGAACCCTCATGAGCTTCAAACAGAGTAACCGCAGGGTTCATAAGGTAAGAGTTGGCAGGTTTACGAGGTCGAGGGGAGAATTATGTTGTTTCAAAGGTTGTGGAGGTAATTGGCAAAGTTTATAGGGTCTGTCGGGTAAAAATCCCAAAATAATAAGTATTATTTTTCATTAGCCAATCGATTATTCCATCTGAGTTATTTTATTCGATCAACCCACATATATAGTAATCGGAACGACTTATTGATCTAATCGAACAACTATTACAACAAGGGGCGTCCATGAGGGTAGTTTCTGAGTGCAATGGCCCGTGACCTATCAACTCTAGGGGCCTATTTTTACATGTATTCAACCTTTATTTTAGAGAAAAATAGTATCCGTCTTAATGGTGCCTTGTAGAATCGAATTTTAATAAAACAACTCACTGAATATTTCTATGAAACAACTCGCTGAAAAAAGAACTCTTAGGGTGTGCTTGGTTGTCGGGTTACCCCGGGGTAAACTGGTGGAGTATAACCCGTTTTTGTGTTTTGGTGTTTGGATAGATGGTTTTGGGTCGAGAAGGTTTGTTGTGATGTGATTTTATTGAAATTTGGAAAAATAAGTAGTTATTGTGATGTGATTGTATTGAAGTTTGGAAAAATGAGTAGAAGTTGAGTAGTTTATAATTTTTAGATGATATGAGTCTATAATATATTATTTTTTGATGGAATAGATGAAAGATAAATGATTTATTTAATGTATAAAAAAGAGAGGGAGAGCGAGCACCACAGGTGAGAGAAACCCTCCCAAGGATGGGTTAACCCATCAACCAAACATGGCCTTATGGAATCGATTTTTTGATGAAACAACTCGTCGAAAAATAGACCCTTAAAGACTCGAATTTTCAGTTAATAACTCAATGCCAAGAATCCATTTTAAGAACACATTGTTCATCGAAATTATTTAATAGAAATATATAATAACACAATGCCCACCTTGATTATTTATAAAGGTCCTTTTTTTATTTTACCTAGGCCACGAAATGTCAAGAATACAATATTGTTTCTCACGTGAAGTTCATTTAAGAATGAACATAATCTTCTTTACCGGACTCCTCACTCCCAGAAAGCCCATGACGTCAACCGGTCTCTCATCCTTCCAAAGTTACAAAAGCCCCAAGAAGAAGATAGATAAGCCTCCGCGCTCCCGTCTTCCCTCGCATCCACCTTCGTAGCAATGCTGCTCTCCGCCTCCACCTCCACCGCCTTCGCGTCCCTCCCCTTCCCCGACCACCACCGCGCCAAGCGCTCCATCTCCACCTTCGCCCCCTCCAAATGTCCCCTCCCAATCCGCCTCTCCCGCTTTCCAGATGGATTCCACCGAGGCGTAGTCGCCGTTTCATCCGCAACGGAAGCAGCAGTGGAGGCCCTGGACACCGTTGAGGAGGCGAAGGAGGTGACGATCTCTTTGCATATTTCGACCAAAGATTGGATTTTGGGATGTGGGTCGTCCTTGGTTTGGTCTGATTTCGTCCGCTTTTGCGGTTGCAGAAGCTGGAGGTGGCGGTGAAGGTCCAGGAGAAGTCGAGGCTGGTGCTCAAGTTCATATGGATGGAGAAGAACATAGGGCTGGCGCTGGACCAGGCGGTTCCCGGGCACGGCACGATCCCTCTCAGCCCGTACTACTTCTGGCCGAGGAAGGACGCCTGGGAGGAGCTCAAGACGCTGCTCGAGAGCAAGCCGTGGATCTCGCAGAAGCGGATGATCATACTGCTCAACCAGGCTACTGATATCATCAACCTGTGGCAACAAAGTGGAGGTGGATTGTAGTTGTTTTTTTCTTCAAAAAGTTACCACTTGCTTCCGCTGGTTCAATGGTAGGAATTACCTGAATTGTGTGCCCCAATCTTTACTGCTTCTGTTCGTCTCTGTTGTAGTTGTTTGTATAATGTAAAATTGCTGCCCAAGAGAAAAAAGACCAGTTTTTGCAAAACAATCGATGATTGTACTCTTATTTGAGTGGCTTCTTTGTTGTAGTCCATGTTGTGGAGCCATGAAGCATCTGCACCTCTGAGTACCTGGACTAAAATTAGATATCTCATTTTACCGGGTGCTTCTGGGATGAACTTTTGCCATTTCTGCAATCCATTTATATAAACAGAAGAAGAAATCGTTTGAGTACATGACCGTTGTCTTAAAGTCTTGTTATTCTAAGCCTGTTTTACAGGCAGAACCCCTTGCCATGGTGGCACTTTGCTGGTCCTTTTTTAAAAATAACAGGGTGGTCAAATGTCGGAGCTGTTGCAATTCGCCGAAAATTGATAAATTTAAAAGTTGCAATTTTTATATGTAAATTGTTGACTTCTATTAGCATTGATCTTTCCTTAGGCAGAGGCTGCAAAATGATATAAATCAATAGAAATGCAGTGTTACCCTGTCCCATCATCATGTTGTAAATTGTAATGATTCAATTGAAGAGACATTTGCAGGGGAAGCCGTTCTATCTTTGAAAAAGGAAAAAAAACACTATTCCTCGGTTACATTCTGTAGTTATTCCTGTCACAAACAGTGTAATCTATTATGTATTAGCTTGTCTGTCTATTTTCAGTTATGTTACAACTGATGTTTTTAAAGAGAAAGAAGAGTGTTCACCCTTGGTACACATACACACATCCAAAGCAAGTACTTTGGAGCCCGGAGAGACAATAGTTGAAGATGAAGTTTCGTGACTAAACTAGGGGGTCCTATGCGCACAAATATTCTTAGCTTGATGTTTCTCCTCTTTGAAAATAACAGCGTTCCCAGCAAGCCAGATGACCCACGACATAGCAAACGACATGGTTCTCTTGAGCTAATGAATGGTAAACTAGGACCATAAAGTTCTTTCTGGAACTTTTTGCATTGAGGCATTTAACCAGACAACACCAGCCTTCTTCTAGATTTCAATAGCAGTAATAGGATAGGAGACCAAAATACTTGATATGGACATGTACTAGAAAGATTTCATCATCAACCTCTTCCTTCCGAAAAGCCATATCTTCACCCTTGCGATGCATGTATCCTCCAAAGAAGTAAGCACTCTTTAGCTAACTCATTTTACATTGTCAAGAACTTAGAGTTCCAGTAACAAAATTCCATCACCATGCCCATCACATCATGTCGCACCATCTTCCTATCTCCTTATAGCAAAACATTGGAAAACTGTTAGGGCCTAGAGAACCATTCCTGTTGAGATGATTTATTGCTCATCACCCCTCCAATTTAGAGAAAACCCTAGTCAATTCATCTTTCAGGTCCAAACTAGCCTTGTTACCCCCTAACCTTAATTATCGCTAGTGAATACCGGAGTTACATTCGTCGAATTGCCTGAAATCTTTGACCATAGTTTTGTCTAGATGATAATTACTCGACCCTGGGGGTCATCAATTTTCACCTCACTGGTATGAATGCTCCTATATCTTGAAAAATTATGTTGGCATCACACTACTTAATCTAGATTGCTCTGAAGTGTTATTGCCACTCAACCTCATGCTTATTCTCCTCTTCCTTCACTATATGTTGTTGCGTTTGCCTAAGTTCAATCTCATCTAGATGGAGGAGCCTGTTGTCTTCCACTTGGACAAGTTTGTCAACCTCATATTGCGCTTTCTACACTTCTGGCAATGTTATGTGTGAATCTACTCTTGAGATACCTTCAAGTCCCCTCCGAGCTAAGCCAATCATTAACACAAACCTTCTACCACTCAGCCAATCACTCCTTGGAGCAGGACTCCAACAACGAGGGCCTCTCAAACTTGACCAAGTCCTCCCATATGAGGGGCATGCGATTTGACCGACTTTCGTGCATTCCAAAAAGTTGAGAGCTGGAATGATCGCATCAATTCCGAGGATATCAAGAATCAGTCGAACCTAGAATGAGAAGCAAGTTTTTAAGTACTGATGTCGACACCGTTTCACCAATGTCAAAAAATGCATGTCGCTGACATGTCGACGAATTCCAGAATCATGTAATCTAAACAAAATCTATTAATTTCAAAATAATAAAGTTTTTACTAGTTCCCAAATGTATAAATAATGTATTTCTACTATCATTTTACGTTTCAGGTTTAAGAGAATTCGATATGTAAAATCATATACATTTATTATATCATAAGATCATTAGATAAATACATTATATAAACTTTCATACATTAAACATACATGCTGCTAAGTTATTGCATTATTTATCAAGGAATGACTAGTACTAAAGGTAGAAGTCACGTAATGAAAGTAAGAAAAGACCTAATATTCAACTAAAAAGTGAAGACAAATATAAGAAAAAACAAGGAAGAACTCACACCGATAGCAAACAACCCTCCTTATAAAGATGCATCAGCTCGTGGCACATTTAAGTCTTAGGCAGTAATAGTGGCATGTGCCCTCGCATATCACCCATATTGATCAATAATTTAGAGTGTCCAAGATGATGGCCCCAATTTCATTTATATCTTCGAAGTAACCGACATATCGGCAGATATATCGCATGCATTTTGGAATGGGAGCACTCAACCCATATCGATGTCGAAAAAGCTAGTGAAATGGCATGTGCTGCTAGCATGTCGCTGGTATGCAACGGTATCTGAAACTATGATGAGAAGATGGGGTTTTCTAAGTGAATCTTTGATTCCTAATAACTAGAATCTCCAGCTGCAGTTCCCTCTTAATGTCCAAAATATATCTGAGCTTGGGTTAGACCTCTGATGTTTCCAAGTTTGGCAGCTGCAAGCAGAATACAATTGAAATTACTGTCTACCAAACTGGTTAATGAATTAACCTTATTCTAGCGGTTCTCAACTTCAACTATAGGCACTCCCATTTCGATACCTTTGTAGGCCAATTTATCGATGCCACCATCACTTGGAAATCATCTGAAATCCTCTTGACCACATCCATCACTACTCTAGAATACATCATTGACTCTTCCTTAAAAAATATGCCACCTATTCCTATCAACCATGATGCCCTCGACCATCGCCGCAATGTCCATTGCAATGGATTGTGTAATGCTTACTTTGAAACTCCTTGCTTACAAAGTATTGAAATTCTTTGTTTCTCTTTTCATTTTCGGATTCTTATCTAATGATCCAAGATGTAGTCTTGAGCATGAAGACTAAAGAGAGAGGTTTTCGTTTCTCCTTGCTTTTTTCAATCTATTCTATATGTACATTTATATATAACAAATAAAGATCACTGCATTTTCAATCCAGGCTGCTCTAAACCACCTTATTACAATTTTCTAGTTTTGCTTCTTTTAAAAATACAACATCTTGGTCTAAAAAAACATCTAACCCCCACTCAGACAGATAAGTGACAACACCCATTCTCTTCTATATGTTGTAAAGACCATATACGTTGTGGGTTAAGACTTCCATTTGAAAGCTAAACCAACGACCCCTGTCAAGTAGGTCCTAACCGCTCCGACATCTTCCCTTAAAATAATAACAAGATCCCAAGTGCCCCGTTAAGACAAGAGCATCAGTCTTATCATCCACAGCCTTCTTCCAACCCATGTGCTGAATAGTTATATGATGATCATGTGGAAGAGGCACTGCCATAAAAGCATATGTAAACATCCTGTTATCGCTAGATAATCCATCAGTCGAAGTAAAACGTGGCATAGGATGCGGAGTACATTGCCTTTTGGGATTCCTTAGAGAAGTAGGAAGTTCAATAGAGGAAGAAGGACCATCTATATTCGTAGCATCTATAATAGCATCAAGGAATAATTCCCTCATTTGCTAAACCTAAACTAAAGGAGGGAACTCCAAGAGGTCTACCCTAACATTCTCGGTAAAGAAACATATCTTCTAAAAAATGTAACATCTATAGATACACAATTACTATAGTATATTGTATCATAGCATCTATATCCCTTTTGGGTTCTAAAATACCTAAAGAAGACACATTTGATTGCACGAGGCGAAAGCTTATTTTTGGCATGTAAATTGTTAATGAAACGAGTGCAATCAAAAACATGTAGAGGTAACGGAAAATGGCTTATCATCGGGATAAACCAGTAAGAATGGAGTAGCTAGCACCTCCCAATATGGATGAGAGATCTGGTTAATCAAATAAGCTGCAGTGGGAATATAAATCACCTCGGAAAGTTTTGGGTGCCTTCATTTGATTAAGTAGAGTACGAGCTACATCAAGATAATGATGAACTTTCCTGTCTGAAATATCATTCTGTTGTGACTTGTGAGGTGTGGGGACATGATGTCCGATGATAGTTTATAAGAACCAAAGACACGAACTAAATCTTTTTACATAAACTCGAGCATTATTGGACCGAAATGTTTGAATATAAGCAGAAAAAGAAGTCTTGCTCTCTGCAATGAAGAACTTAACCACATTATTAGACCCGGTCTACGTGTTGTTCAAGCGCATCCAGAACATGCTCAACAATGACATTGCTGTCATTGTCGAAATCAGAGACTCGTCATGGTTCAACTACCAGAAGATCAAGCTCCCCAAGGACTATGCGTGCCAAGTGCCAACCAACAACTTCACTACCACTGTGATCTATAACATTTATATATTGTGTGTTGTGGATCTTAAGAACAAAGTACTATGTTATTTTCAGGAAGTACGAGTTCCAAACGCAGTATGGCTCCATTGGTCGGTTGGTAAGTGAAACTTTCAGGTATGCTCAGGCGGCCAAGGGCAAGCATGTGATCGCATGCTTCAGAGATGGTAGCTTCCAGATGGTATCACAGAAAATGTGGATGCTGATGCAATGCAAGCATAAGAGCATCATCTTCCTAATCAACAATCATGTGGACACCATCAAGGTGGAGATCCATAATGGCCCCTACAATATGATCAAGAATCGGAACTACACGGGCTTTATGGATGCCATCCACAACGGGTGGGGCTAGTGTTGAAGGACCAAGGCGAGGTATGAGGAGAAGGTCCAAGGTAAGGTACTTATCTCCCGAATGATAGAGATGATTATGGCGAGGACCACTGTGAAGAAGAAGATGATGAGACAATTATGTGGGGATCGATGGATGGCGAACTTTGTAGTGAGGAGGGAGGATGTGGATAGGGCATTGTGGGTCCAATGGCAAGTTGGTGTTGGGTGAAGATGATGGTGGAGACGAAGGAGCAAATTGAGGATGTCGTGGCACCAGGTGATGGTTATGGGGATATGGAGGGAGGGACCGAAAAATACTACATATTTCTTGAAGGATTTTTTTTCCAGTTTTCCTTATTTTTTGATTCTTATAGTCAAACTCAATAGCTTGATTAATAGAAATTAATGACGGAAATCGATGGTATAAAACAGGGCAATATTACTGGACTTGTGATGCAGTGTCAAAGATACAAGAGTTGTGGTGTAATTGGACAAGTTTTTAGGGATCATGATGTAAAAATCCTTTTTTCTTAAATATGATTTGCGTCGTTACTTTTGCAATCATGATACAACACCTCAACTGAGAAGGCTACTTTGCAAAACTCTGAAGTTTCTGGATACATGATCTGAATGACTGTTTTTACACAATTCGGGAGATTGCTCGCATTTTTTCCTAGGATTAACCTGCTTAAAAAATTCTCATGCTAGTTTTCGAGCAATAACTGCACCAGGATGTAAAGTTTCTGACTGCATGAATGGCCAACGATGCCACCAGGGGCGGAGCCAGGAATTTCTAATAGGTGGGGCTGATGTTCTGTCAATCAAATACATATATACATAATTAAAAAACTATTGCAATTGAGTTACATTATTTAGTAAAGATGGATAGAGTCGAAGAGAAGCATATATAATGATTAGTTGAAAATACTAACAAAATTATCCTTCAAGTCAATGCGGACAATATTACTATTATATGACTTGTTTTATTATTCGTGTCAATATACACATTTTTTAATGAAATTATTGCATACCACATAAAATATTGTTTCATATATAATCTCATATATCCTAGTGCAACTGCAACTAATATCCTAAGTTGTAACAAAGGTATGTATAGATAAAACACAATAGGAATTTATAAAATTCGATATCAGACTTATTATGATAATTTAACATAAATCAAATTAAATACCATCATTAATCATAATACCACAATATTCAAAAGTCAAATTTTGCATCAAATAAATTTAAGAAACTTTAGTGTATTTTTTTTAAATTACCATCTAGTGTTGTGCGGATGAAGGAACCCTACAATTAGGACAACTCGATTCGGAAGTTTGTTGGGGGATTTCTCGCAACAGTGAAAATAATTGATTCACGAAAATAGTTGGTTTATGTGCATGTCGTTGACGCAAGTTTGCAAGAAAATAATGATTTTCAACTTTTAAGAATAGCATTATGTGAACAACAGTTGTATATTGTAACGTTAAAGGAGAATGAAACCCGAAAAAGGACTAGCATCCGATAATGGGAGAATTGGAGGGACCATTGCTTAATTTGCATCCCATATTTTTTGAATTTGAAGGAGAATTTACAAAGAAGGAGCATTTGAGACCACAATATATGCAATTACTAATTTGGAAGGGGGGGCCACGGCCCTTACCCGCCTCCTTTCCCTCCGCCCATGGATACCACTTTTACTTCTGAATCAGCCGTGGACGTGATCCTACTCACTGTCTGTGCTGATGAGATGGAATTTATTGCATAGTAGGCATCTGAGTTGTACAGTAATATGGCAAATAGAGTGATTATGTATAATCAAAGAGCTAGCAGCTTTCAATTTTCAGTTCCTCATCTAAAGACACCGAGGCGTTCTCTATAGGACCTGTAAAAAAATGGTGAAGCCTTCTTCCACTTTATGTAGGGTCGGCGGCATGGATTCTTGCTCAAATCTATGTTGAAAGATTAACTATTTTTTACGTTGGTTGTCGACTACCTAACGCAACCTTTACAAAGAAGGGATTTGAACCCTGATCTTTTGGATGGTAGGCACACCGCAATACCACCAGACAACCGTGAGACATAGCCCTGGACAACACTGGCTCCAGCCAACTGTTGACACTGACTTTACAGCGAGCATGTCTGTACTCTGCAATTCAAAAGTGCGGGAACAAGGGGCAGATTACATACGCATAAAAAAAGGAAACTCGTGCAGAAATTAATCTGAAATGTCCACGATTTTTAGATGATCCAATGAATGCATAATAGATGTTTCATGCTATTTTTATTTCAATTTCTATTTTTTTTATAATATCATGGTACAATTCGGGTTCATGTTTTGAAGCCCTGACAAATCAACGCTGTGCTTGCACATATGATTATTCATGTAATCTATGTCGTTTTTTACAAGGTCTAAGAGAGCACTGCTTAAGTTTTAAGTGAAAGAAAAAGCCTCCACTCAACCTGTGGTAAAGTATTACATAAAATTTAAATTTGGTCTAAGGTGCACGGCATAAATAATTCTGAATCAGAGACGAATGTTCATGTGCTTAGGTTTAAATATGGTTTGTTCATCTTCATTCGTTTCTGTATCCAAATGGAAGTCATCTCAGTTTTTGCCTTCTTCCAGGATATTAACATACATCTTTAGGAACATGCATATGATGTGCGCACATGATCATCACCATCAAAGTTAACTATCAAACCCAAACAAAATCTTCTCCATCTTAGATTCACCGCTTTTACAGAAATAACATTATTTTTGCTGATCAAGTTGAAATACAAAATAGCAGATAAACAAACCCCATATGAATTCTTGGGCCCAGAATTATCACTGCCAGAGAATTTGATTCACATGAAATGGTGTTGGACAAGGATGATGCAGGTGCAGTACAGTGCCACTGAGTGTTCGCAACACGATTAACCATCAAACACTTGATATAAAATTCTAGGAACTGTTTTTTTTTCAAAAAAAAAAAACTTTGACATAACCATGACATGGATATTGTAGACTCTTGTAAAAAGTTTCAGTATTATCTATTTCCCATAAGATGTATATTTACAAAGATCATCAATACTAAAATCACATCCTTTCTTAGAACCGGAAGGCACGCAGACATTAACGGGTCTGCATAATTTATATACCAATAAACAACTTGAGCATAATGTTATTCATATAAGTATATTTACAAAGATCACTCATGCTAATATTACATCCTTTTGACAAAGGAATGCCAGCAGACCTTGATGGGCCAATCCAGGTAAGTGGCAGACAAAATTGCTCGCATCCAACCCTTGCTGATGTAAATTTCTATATACCAACACCATCATCACTGCGAGGACTGGTAATCAAGCATCCGTTGCCGTAAAAATGGAGAGCATTTTATAGATGCATCAGTCATTCCACAGCCTTCACAACGATATCATGTTTAGCTTGGTTTCCCCATCAACGGACTTCGTCTGCTCTTTAGCAGGTGCAGATAGTAGCCTCCAAGTTAGCCAAGGTTGAATGGAGAATGGACTTCTTATCAGAAATATATATACATACACGGTTCTGTTTGAAACAATTCCTCACGTACTTGTCTATAGTATATACCATTCAGTACTGCAGAGCAGAACTCTCATAACTTATCATGCCTATTTCAGAAAGGGAAAAAATGAACCAACAAATTATTGAGGTTCTCCTGAGATCAGAGTAATTATTAAAGGACAAAATGGATCGTCTTACTTCTTAACTAAGTTCGTCAGATTCTTTCCGGGGCTGATGATGACGGTTGACAGAGAGAGGTCATTTGGTATCTCATTCTCTTTAATACTACCATGGACTTGCTCTTGTTTCTTTGGTGCTGACCCAAAAATTTGAACAGTTAAACTGCCACCTGCAACAATTACTTGCATTTTAACAAAATATAAGTTTCTGCGAAATATACTAGCAGTAGTACAAATTAAAATCTTGCTCGTCAAGTAGGAGTTGCTGCCACCACTATTTACATTTACTGTTAACAAACGTGATCCTAATGCCATACAACAAATTAAGCGCATCCATAAATTTGGAAGTTTTGATAATACCAAGTAAAAGTGCAGCTCCCAACCACCCAGTTGTACTCCATCTTTCGCCTAATAAAAACCATGCAAAAGAAGCGCCCCATAGTGGCTCCAAGCCATATATGATTGCAGTTTCAGTTGCCGACACGTTGCACATGGCAGACATCTGAAAAAAACAGGCAAGCGCAGACATTTCTGTGCAAGGTCAGTATGAAGCATGGAACAATATGATACGAACAGTTAACAGCTTTCAGCCAGATGGAAAAACCTCTGCCCATAGGCATAAACCGGATGAGAATAATCCAGTGTATAATGCTGGTATCCATGGAAAACATATGATCGAATCCCATGCAGTAGCCCATTTTCGAGAAACTGGGCTACCTACGAGAATATCACCAAATACACAGCCAGAGAAATACCAGATTGCAGAGAACAAGGCCACAACACCTACCTGCATTCAAATTTAGTATCAGCCATGAGTTTATTGGATAATATGGTATACACATTATGAACTCCTGCCGCAAAAGAAAAAAAAGCTAACCTGATATCCAAGAAGAGTAGAAACCCGTTTCTTTTCCGTTACCCTTGAAATGTGTTCAGTTCTGAATATGTGGATACCAAAAAAAACTGCACTCAACAGATTCAAAAGATCCCCAACCTAACATCATGTTCAAAACTTGAGTAAAAAATGGCATGTCATGTGCGCTTGTGGTTGCCAGTAATGTAAAACCATGGAGCTTACACTTGGAGGAGAGCCGCTACTTTCTAGCATAGCAACTCCAATCAAGGAGAGAATGGCACCAACCCATGTGAGAGCAGGAACAGTGGCTCCAAAAATGCCATCCATCAAGGGAACCACAATCACCTGTTAACAAGGGTAAAATCTTCAGAAGCTTGAAAGACAGCCGCAGAATACCAAATCAATAGAACATCTTCACTCAATCACACAGACAGACAAAGAGGATAACAATGCTTACTGTGAATGCAGAAAGAAAAGATGCACGTCCAGCTTCAGATGTCAAAAGTCCAAGTGCCTGAGCAAGATAGCCCAGGCTCACCCAACAACCAAGCTCTATACCATGGGAGCGTATCTGATGATCTCCTTGGTTTTGATAAATAAAAGGAAAAAATGGAATGGCAGAAAGTACAAATCTGACCATGTTGAATAGAGCAGGATCCACTATTGTTTCGATTTCTTTGATAACTGGAATATTGCTGGCTGAGAAAATCGAGAAAAGTAGAAACAATCATTAAAAATCAAACAATGTGTTCATTTTTTAAACCATCCCCATGAAGCCACATCATTTTTTTAAAGTCCTGAATATACCAAGAACCATATTGGTTAATTTTTATGTTGGACCACAATTTTAGAATGTGGATCTTGAACTACTTATCATATAAAAAGAAATTGGTTAGAACCTTAGAGGATCCAAATACTACACTTCCATAACATAGAATTAGCCAGAGAGGAGTAAATTATATAGGATAACTTGCAAGGGAAACCTTCCATTCTTAAAATTAAATCAGCATCCGTATTTATGTCATCACTAAACCAAATTTTCCCACTCTTCTAAAAAAAACCATATTTTTCCACCAGAAGTTAAAGAGGACATAAATGAAATGATCAAATTTTTTATGCTGGCTGTCGACTATTCTTGCTCAAATTCATAATGAATCTTTGTAAGTTCTTCGGTTTATGTTGAGTTGTTTTATTTTATGCAATTAAATGGGTCAACAATTGAGGATCCATTAATCATGTGAGCCTGTGTATGTAATTCATTCCCATGTCTTCATAGTTAATAGTGAAGAAAACTCTTGATGCAACTTAATTAAGAGTGAAGGGGTTTAAAGCAAATTTTCCAGTTACATTATTTCAAGTAGACATAAAAATCCCCTTGGTGTCTTTTGGTGCTGGATCCCTTTTGGTGCTGGATCCCTCTACGAAGGACGCTTCTTACATTGTATTTTTATTTTTAGTTATTGCGTGTAACATCCCTATAAATAGGGAACCATTGTACCTTTTTTTGGGATCAATTAAGTATTGACTTATTCCCATATAAATTTGCGGATTATCTCCCACTCCTTTCCCATTAATTCTATCTCTCCACACGTCACATCTCTCTTCTCCTCTATTCCCTTGCTTTTCCTTCTTTCATTCACAATTCACGTACTCCAAATCCTACCCTCCTATTCTCCCGCTATTTTTCTCGCTGCTTTCCCTTCTTACCCTTGCCGTGTCTTTGTCTAATTCTTCTTGATTTTCCCCTCTACACCTCCCCTCCCATTTCCAACAAGTATCACCATCATTTCCCACCACCCTCTACATTTTCCCACCATTGTGATGCACTGGCATCCCTGCCTCAATCGACACCATGTCCTTCGCCACTGATCGACCAAATAGTAATAAATTGTCTCACCACTACGCCTTCGACTTTCCACTAAGCTCCCCTAAACTCTACCACCACCGAGCACCTCCGCCTCTATCATCTTCATGGCTCCTCACATACAAATGACATCTCCATTACACAAGCTCGTTGGGTTGACGCAAGGATCACCGATTATCGTGAGATTCAAGATAAGTTGCTCCAACTATTATTCCATTCGACCACTGGAATTCGGGTTGCCTCCCCAAGATAGTGTGTAAGTCGATTTACATCATTATTTTCAATTTTTCTCATTCTGAACATTTAGTTCAATGATTGCAAGATTGATTATTTTTCCCATCAACCCATACTACCCATTATCTACAAGCTTACCTTGATACAAACGAGCCTTAAGATCCATAGACTACTAGCTAATTTAGCAACTAACAAGCTAGTTTCCTACTAAAGATCAGCATGCTTCCTTTGCAACAGAATCAACCCTTTGCATCTACGATCTACCTTTAGAAAATAAATGGCAACACCTTCTTCCACTTTAAGTAGGGTCGGCTATATGGATTCTTATCAAATCCTTGTGGAAAGATCTGACTGTTTTTTACGTTGACCGTCGGCTACCTAATGCAACCCTCATTGAGAAGGGATTTAAAACATGATCTTTTGGGAGGTAGGCACACTACTCTACCACCAGACCATTGAAGATCCGATATTCTTTACGTTTGTTGTCAGCTACCTAACGCAACCCTCCTTGAGGGGGATTTAAAACATGATCTGTTGGGTGGTAGGCGCATGAGCTACCTTTATCCCGATAAAATATTTTAATGAGCTTATATCCTTGATCACAATGTGATGTGCAAGTATCAGTTTAACTTCTTTGATCCCCCACTCCCCATTACCAGTCAGTATTATGCCATTAACATAGACTAACATAACTATGGTGCCTCTACCTATGCTTCAGTAATTAGTGAATGGTTTGAGGATGATCTAGCAAAGCATTTGTTCTCTAGCACTTATGAGAGCTTATGAAATCATGCTTAGGAACTCTGATTAAAGCTATAAATGTCCTTATTCAATAAGCAAACTTTATGAGACTCAGTGAAGCTCGAATCTGAGTAGCTACTACATATAGATGAGCTCCTTGAGCTTACCAGAGAGGAACACATCCTTCACATCCAATTGATATAGAGACTGACGAATGTGCGTGAAAATATTCCCTAAAGAGTCGAAATTCGGGCCACAAGAGAGAAGATATCATAGAAATCCATCTCACAGATTTGGTTAAATCCTCTAGTGATGAGTCATGCCTTGTGTCTTGAAGTTGTTCCATCTGAGTTATGCTTCATTGTAAGCATCCATTTGGATATTTCAACCCTTTGATGGATCCACCAATATCTAGCTACCTTTGGATATGAAATTAGACATTTCCTCTACCATGCATTTTTCTATTGTAGTTGAAGGAGAGCTTGAACGTGTAACACTAGTGTCGTACGGTAGATAAGCTTGTTGCAAACTTCACACAACGATCATTGAGACGGGCTAACGATTTTGAATTAAAAAACTTAATTCAAGGTGCAACTGTAGGTCTTCTTTCGAGTAGCAACCGAAATAAAATGACATATAAACCATTTATCTCCTAACCTGCACCTATGTAATTTGAAATAATGATTACTCCATGTGAAGACTTAATCAACGGATAGGAAGAAAGGGTATGACATTTATATGTGTCAGAATTAATATATTACAATTATGATGTTTGTAACCTTTCGGGTTCCGTAACCTTTTAAGGGCATTTATGTATTTTTCCTCTTGTACTCTCTACGATTATCTCTCTATATAAGACAGACCCTAGCCTTATAGAATAGATATCACATTTGTCTATGTTCTCCACATGGTATCAGAGCAACGGTCCTAAACTGGGGTTCTGACCTAAAATCCCCACTGCCACCTTCAAGCCTCGCAAAAGCCTGCGCGGGACCTCTTCCCTGAATTAGGGCCCCGCGCAAGGCCCTCCAATCGCCTCCAGTGCAGTGGCCCTCCCGCTAGCGCTACCTTGCACTTTCAGGACCTCCTATGAAGGTCGTCAGCCCCACAGCTACCTTCCACGGTTACCATAGGACTCTTTGGAGATCCAAAACTCATCACGGACCGCTTCCAAGAATCCAGATCTGCTGTCCATTGAGGGTTTTCAGCCCTTCTTCAAGGGCAAACGTGAGTTCTAGGGCATTTTTTAACTCTTATATGCATCTTTAGTTGATCACATGATCGTCTTTATATTTTAAGACCACCATGGCACCTTCTTCTATCGAGACAAAGCCCTTGGCCATGAATATTATGGCACAAGGCACTACTATCAAACTCAAGGGCACAGAAAATTACGTGCTCTTGTCTCGATCTTTTATGGTTTTCATTGGTGGTCAGAGGAAACTCTATATTTTGACTAAAGATCCTTTAGAAGGACAAAGAGTACGACAACGGGCAGACTGACAACTATTTGGTTATCAACTGGATGACCAATAGTGTTGAGGCTCACATTGCCTCAAATCTTCTTTACAAAAATACATCCAAGGAAATGTGGGAGGGTCTCGAGCAAACATACTCCCAGAAGAAGACGAAGTCACGCCTTGCAAACGTTTACAGGCGAATCTGATCGGCATCTCAGGGTGATTCCCGCCTCATTGAGTACTACAAGCATCTATCCATCCTGTATGAGAAGCTTGCAATATTTCATCCCTCATGTTGCACCAAACAGATACAAGAGCATTCTGAGTGGCTGGTATATCGCTTCCTTGATGGCCTGCATTCTAGATACCATGCAGCAAAGGAGCAATTTCTTATATCAGACACACTACCAACAATGAATGCCATCTTTGGCCGACTTGAGGAGCTCGAGACATCCGTCGCCCGGCCTCCCGTCTAAACCTTCAATAGAGAACTTTGCACACATCGCCTTATCTGGGCGAGTAGGGAGATACGGCTTGCGATAAGGACGCGATCGTGATCCAAGTCGTGGCCGTGGATGAGAATCTGGACGAGGCCGTGACTTTGGTCGTGGACGAGACTCTACTGCCCCATGCACTCACTGTGGTAGGTGGAACCGCCCGACTGAACGATGCTGGCAAAAGTTTGGCGTACCTTCTTATCACGCCAATAATGCTTATGAGGATGCCTATGATGTGGAAGAGGCATCGCCTACCTCCAGTGGCAAGATTGTTCATCTTAATAATACAGATTACCCTCGCCTAATGCAGATCCTTCAGACTCCAAAACCTACCACCACTAGTAATACTACAACTGCTGCTCTGGCTACTCCTTCAAGTACAAAAGCCAACTCTGCTATCAGCCTATCACTCCTACTCCAGCTTAGATTATTGATTCCGGCGCCTCTACTCATCTCACTGGAGAAGGTAGTCTGCTCACCTCTTCTATACCATCTACCTCTGTGAAGTCAGTTCGAGTCGCTAATGGGACTCAATCACATATTACTAGTATCGGAACTATGGAATTCTCTTCCAACCTCCGACTTTCGGGGGTTCACTGTGCTCCTGATTTTCCTCTTAGCTTGCTGTCAGTTCACAAGCTTTGTGTTGAGCTTCATTGTCGTGTGATATTTGATGAGTCTTGTTGTTATTTTCAGGACATTCAGATGAGGCAGATTTTTGGTGGGGGTCATGAGAAGAACAGCCTATATTACCTTGACATACCCTCAGACTCCAATTTTGTTGGTGCTACATCTATCTCCGAAGATCCGCTCCTATGGCATCTGCGCCTTGGGCATCCCTCTGCCAAGGCCATCTCTATGATGTTTCCTGAACTCTCTGCTCTGAAGCCCTTTCAGTGCAGGGCATGTGAGTTCGGGAAAACCATCGAACTTCGTTTCATGTTCGTACCGAGTCTCGTAGTACTGCTGCTTTTTATCTTGTTCACTGTGATGTTTGGGGACCTTGTCTAATCCGCACATTAAGTGGTCATCGCTATTTTATAGTCGTTGATGATTATAGTTGATTTTCTTAGGTCTATCTAATAAAGGAGCGTTCGGAGATTAATCAAATTGTCAGATTTTTCTTTCAATATGTTAAAACTTACTTTTCTAGCATTGTTAAGATCATTCGTACCGACAATGCTCTTGATTTAACCCAACATGACTTGACCTCTTTCTTTGCATCCCAGGGAACTGTTCACCAAACATCATGTCCATATACCTCACAACAGAATGGTATAGTTGAGAGGAAACTCCGACACTTGCTAAATATTGCAAGATCTCTTCTTAGTCAAATGAGAGTTCCTAAACAATATTGGGGAGATGCTATCCTTACTGCAGTGTATCTCATCAACCGTGTTCTTTCATCTGTCCTCAAAGGGGCAATTCCATTTTCCTTACTTTATCCTACCGAATCTCCTTTTCATATACCTCTGCGAATTTTTGGTTGTATTGCCTTTGTTCATAACTTTCATGCAGCTAACAAATTATCCTCCCGTGCCATCAAATGTGTCTTTCTTGGATACTCTCGTACCCAGAAAGGCTATCGCTGCTATGATCATGTTGGACGTCGATACTATGTATCTGTTGATGTCACCTTCTTTAAGCAAACAAGTTATTTCACACAGACCGTGAATGACATTCCTCTGGACCTCCATCCTCCACCAATCATCTATACTTGACAGCGTACCTCTATACCTTCTATACCGTTGTTTGTAACTTTGCCTGTCCCTTTTATGAAGGATGATATGACCACTTCGAGTGCTCCCACCACTATTGACCCAGATGTACCTGGAGAGCTTCCTATAGCTCTACGCAAGCAAAAAAGGAAATGTACGTATCACCCCATATCACATTTTACTTCTACAGATGATTTATCTAGTTGTGACAAGAGATTTGCAGATGCTTTGAATGATATTACCGTTCCAAGAGATCATTTCAGTGCAATACAAGATCGTGGTTGGCGACAGGCCATGGATGAGGAGATGGATGCACTTACCTCCTAAGCACGTGGGATCTTGTGTCGTGCCCCCCGAGAGTTCACCCTGTGGCTTGTCGATGGGTCTTCACGACTAAACAGTCGCCTGATGGTTCTATTGACAGGTTGAAAGCCAGATTTGTTGCCAAAGGTTTCACATAAACCTTTGGAGTTGATTATTTTGAGACCTTTTCGCTTGTTGCCATAATGGGGTCGATACGTACCATTCTCTCCGTTGTTGCCAACAAGGCTTGGCCCATTTATCAACTTGATGTGAAGAACGCCTTCCTTTGTGGTGATCTTGAGGAGGAGGTCTACATGATGCAACCGCCGGGGTATGTAGTCGAGGGGGAGCATGTATGTCGACTACGCAAGGTCATTTATGGTCTGAAGCAGAGCCCAAGGGCATGGTTTGACAGGCTCACTACGGAGATCAACACACTTGGTTTTCAGAAGACAACATCTGACTACTCTGTCTTTGTTAGACGACGGTCTACTGGCACGATCATCCTTGCTGTCTATGTTAATGATATGGTTATCAAAGGAGATGATGTAGATGGTATACAGGAGACCAAGGCCTTCCTCCAGAAGGTCTTTGTCATGAAAGATCTCGGCCAACTTCGTTATTTTCTTGGCATCGAAGTAATACGCACTACAGAGGGGCTCCATCTTTCACAGAGAAAGTATTGCCTCGATATTCTGACTGAGGCAGGACTTCTTGGATGCAAGCCATCTGGCATCCCTGCAGAAGTGAGAAAATATTCAGCATTTATTGATCCAGCTTTTGAGGATGCAACACAATACAGAAGGTTAGTGGGAAAATTACTCTATCTCACTGTTACTAGGCCAGATATATCATATGCTGTGAGCAGAGCCAGTCAACATATGGAAAAGCCTATTTGCAGTCACTGGCAGGATGTTCTTTTGATCCTTCGATGTTTGAAGGAATCTCCCAGACATGGACTTTTCTATGGGGTGAATGGACACACTAATATCTCCGCCTATACAGATTCTAACTATGCTAGCTTTCCTGAGGACCGCCGATCCACTACAGGATATACCATGTTTGTTGGGGATAACCTTCTCACTTGGCGAAGCAAGAAGCAGACGGTGGTATCCAGATCCAGTGCGGAAGCAGAATACAGGGCAATGGCTCAGGCCACATATGAGATCACATGGCTTGTTTCTTTCCTAACAGAACTTGGCATGTCAGTAGCCACTCTTGTACCCTTATACTGCGACAACAAGTCTACCACGTACATCGCCACCAATCCAATTTTTCCATGAGCGGACAAAACACATTGAAGTTGATTGCCATTTTATTCGTGATGCAGTACGAGAAGGACGAATCAGCACTCCACACATCTCCACTGAACTTCAACTTGCATGCATCCTCACAAAGGCTCTTCCAAGGAAGCGCCTAATGTACTTAGTATCCAAATTGAGCATGATCGACAGATATGCTCCAACTTGAGGGGGAGTGTTAGAATTAATATATTACAATTATGTTTGTAACCTTTCGGGTTATGTAACCCTTAACCCTTCGGTTTTGTAACCTTTCAGGGGTATTTATGTACTTTTCCTCTTGTACTCTCTAGGGTTATCTCTCTATATAAGAGACCCTAGCCCTATGAAATAGATATCCCATTTGTCTCTCTTCTCCACAATATGAAATACTAAATCTAATGTCGTCTTATGTTGGAAAATCATAGTATCTCAAGCGACACCATGGTACTCTTTAAAAGTTATCCTTCGTAAGACTAATCTAGGCTTGGCTTCCTATAATGGAGAAAAATAAGACAACCTAGAAAAAGGTCACATTTGCATTGGCATAGTGTCAACGACTACTATGATCAATATAGCAATGTAGAGATAGTTTCTAGTATTGTTATCACTTTATGTATCTTGTCGTTATTTCTTTATCTTATATAGACATCTCTATAATTTACCCTTAAGGTCTCTCCCTATATAAGAGAGCCTAGGGTTTTCATGAATTATTATCGAAGACTCTTTTCCCAACATGGTATCAGCGCCGCCCTAGGTCTCTCCCTCGGCTTGGGTCTCGCTCTCGACCTCCGAGTAGGCCCCAGCCCACTGCCAGCGGCCTCCGCGCGGATCCCAGCCCACCGCCAGAGGCCCCAGCCTGTCGCCTTAGACCCCCAGGCGATCCCAGCAAGCTGCCGAAGGCCACAAGGCGGTCCCACCTGCCGCCTTAGGCCCCCAGGAGGTCCCAGCTGCCGCGCAGCCTCTAGGCGGCCCCCAGGCGGCACCCAGCCAGCCGCTTCAAGGGATGTAAGCCTTCTCTGAGGCGTGCCCTAGTCCTCTCTTCATCTGATATATGGATTTGAGTGCGTAAACGTCTACATACGCACTCAAATCCGATGCAGTTGGTGTAGACATTCATCACCGTGTCTATATATCCTTGTTCTTCTCCAAGCAGCAGCATGTCAGAATCGAAAGTCGATTTGCCCTCCACCGGCGCATTCAAAGGTCCTGCGCCAATAGTGAATATGGACGGGTCTAACTATGAGCTCTGGGCTATGCAGTTCATGAGCCTCATGAAGTCTAATAGTGAGAAGCACATTCTTACCGAGGATGAGACTGCAGAGAAGACTGGGATCTATGCCTCATGGGAGGCTGATGACGCCTACGCAAAGGTCTGGTTGTCCGGTACATTGACGATGGAGATTGCTAACGACGCACTCCATCAACCCACTGCTAAGGCAATGTGGGACATTCTTGCTGCTACATATTCGCAAGTGCGAAATGAGACAAAGAAGTTGCAGCTTCAGCATGACATTTTCACAATGAAGCAGAGCGGCAGACCTCTCCATTCCCTATACACATCCCTAAGAGGGATGTTCGAGAAGTTATACAGTACCATTCCTCTCACTGCTACTCCTGATCAACAGAAGACGTTTCGGAACGCCACCATGGTGGGTGTTCTACTTGCGGCTTTGATCCTGAATATGATGCCGCCCGGTCCCAGATCCTAGCAGATGCAGTTATTCCTCCAGTGGAGGATGTTTACAGAAGGCTCGGTCGCATTCCAGTTTCCTCCAGCTCTTCTACTCCACCCCCATCAGCGATGGCAGCCTCGCGTGGGAGAGGTGGACCGCCTTCTGGTCGTGGTCGTGGACGTGGCCGTGGACCCCAGGGAAGGGGTGGCCGCTTCAGTCAGACGTGCTCCTATTGTCACCGAACTGGACACTCGGAGGAGACATGCTATTCTAAGCATGGGTTCCCAGCATCGGCACGTGTTGCAGAGCACTCTCACTCTCCATTACCGTCTACTGCAGATAATCGATTTGACAAACTTCTGGCCCGCCTCCGTGATATTATGCCACATTCATCTGGTGATTCGTCTGGTGGTTCTTCAGATACTGCTGCCACTGCCTCTGCCAGTTCATCAGCCGCTGCTAGTACCTCAGGTAGATTCACTGCACTCACACCATCTCATGATATATCTGACTGGGTTATAGATTCAGGAGCCACACATCATCTCTGCCGAGATAGAGGTAGATTACAGGCCTACAAGGACATTCCTCCCGGACGTTCAGTGCAGATAGCAGATGGTAACCATTCACCCCTTGTTGGACAGGGGGAGGTCTTCCTATCCTCCACTATGCAGCTACAGAATGTCCTACATGCTCCTGAGTTCTCAATGAATTTGCTATCCATTAGTCAGATTACGAAGGATTTGAATTGTCGTGCTATATTTGACCCGTCTTCTCTCATTTTTCAGGATATACTCACGGGCAAGGTGATTGGTTGTGGCTCTGAGCAGAATGGTTTATATCGGCTGGTTCGGGATTCCTATGCCGGCGTCTCCTCTCATTCTGCTGGACCAGTATCTCCGTACATATGGCATCTCCGTTTTGGTCACCTTCCGCTCCAGAAAATACGCCATCTTCTGTCCCAGATCTCTCCTAGTTCGTCTTTTCGCTGTGAAGCATGTCAGTTGGGAAAGCATCATAGGTCGAGCTTTCCAAGTCGTTAGAGTCAGAGCAGTAGCTCCCCATTTGAGTTGTTACATATAGATATATGGGGTCCGAGTCGTGTTCCCGATCATCAGGGGCACAGGTTTTATCTTGTGGTAGTGGATGGTTTTTCTCGTGTGTCATGGGTCTTTCTTTTGAAGAATAAATCTGAAGCAGGAGATTTGATCAAGAATTTGATTAATGAAGTGCAGAATGTTTTCTCTTCCTCAGTCAAATATGTTCGGACGGATAATGCCCTGGAATTTTGTACACGCTCTCTTTCTCAATTTCCTTCATCAAAGGGTATTATTCACCAAACCACTTGTGCATATACATCCCAACAAAATGGTGTGGCGGAAAGAAAGCATCGCCATCTCTTGGATATTACTCAAACCCTGTTGATTCAGAGTTGTGCTCCTATTTCATTCTGGGACGACGCTGTCCTTACTGCATGTTATCTGGTCAATCGAATGCCATCCTCAGTCCTTGGTGAGAAGATACCCATCTCTCTTATTTTTCCAAACAAGGAGCTATTCTCACTGACTCCACGTGTCTTTGGTACTGTGGCTTTCGTTCATCGTCTATCTCCCGGACTTGACAAGCTCTCTCCTAGAGCAGTCAAGTGCGTCTTTGTTGGTTATTCCAGAACTCGGAAGGGATACCGGTGTTATGATCCTACAACTAACTGGTACTTCGTGAGTGCTGATGTCACTTTCTTTGAATCTGTTATGTATTTCTCTCCTGCCGGTGACAAAATGGTACCATCCACTACCACTGATGATATCTACGTTCCTCCACCACCTACATGGAGTTCGCCTGAGTCGTCCCCTGTGCCTGTTCCCACGCCAGCACCACCATCACCACCTCCATCTCCACCCATTCCACGGCCTACCATATCACCGTTACCTAAATTCTATACGCGTCGGTCAGGTCCTGCTCAGACTACACATCAGCCAATCACCACGCCTCAGGTATGTTCAGATGGCATTACTACTGACGGGTCAGGTTTGGTACACGTGCAGGATTCGTCAGTACAGGACGACACAGATGATGATCTTGATGTTCCGATTGCTATTCAGAAGTAGAGGAGGCAATGTGCATCCTATCCATTTGCCTCACAGGTTTCCTTCCACCGGCTCACAGGTGATTTTCAGAGGTTTGCCACAGCCTTGTCTTCCGTGGATATACCACGGACATACCAGGAAGCTTTGAAGAATGATTGCTGGAGATTAGCTATGGAAGAAGAGATGAGGGCCTTGCAGTGCCGTGGCACATGGTCTTTGGTTCCTGCACCTCCTGATGCATCCGTTGTGAGTTGTAAATGGGTCTTCACAGTCAAATATCATGCAGATGGCACGTTGGATAGGTGCAAAGCACGCTTGGTCGCCCGTGGGTTTACACAAACCTATGGCGTGGACTACATGGATACATTCTCTCCAGTGGCGAGACACTCGACCCTCCGTATTCTCCTATCCGTTGTTGTGGTCCGTTATTGGAGCATTTCTCAACTAGATGTCAAGAATGCCTTTCTGTACGGGGACTTACAGGAGGAAGTCTACATGCAACAGCCACCTGGGTTTACTGCTGAGGGGGAGAAGCAGATGGTCTGTAGACTTCACAAGGCGATATATGGCCTCAAACAGAGTCCGAGAGCATGGTTCCAGAAGCTGTCCAACCTAACTGAGCAACAGGGATTCAAGAGGTCAAATGCCAATCACTCGTTGTTTGTCCAGAAGTCATCGGCAGGTACGGTTGTCATTATGGTCTATGTGGGTGATATTCTTGTTACATGAGACGATGTTCAGGGCATAGAGAGGGTGAAGGCATTCCTAGGCCGTCAGTTCGTTACAAAGGATCTTGGAACCCTAAGATATTTTCTGGGGATGGAATTTGCAAGGAATGCGCATGGCTTGGTGATGACACAACGGAAGTACATTACAGACTTCATGATTGAGACTGGCATGGATGGATGTAAACCATCAAGTATCCCCATGGACCCTAGCATGAAGTTGTATGATGGTGATACCGATGAAGTAGATAAGAGGAGATATAGAGAAATGGTGGGAAAACTCCTCTACATTACCATAACTCGTCCAGACATTGCATTTGCAGTTAGCAGGGTGAGTCAATTTATGGAGCAACCAAGACAGGTTCACATGGATGTTATACACATGATACTGAGGTATTTGAAGTCTTCTCCAGGGTCAGGGCTGCTATTCAGAAAGGGCACAGACTTATCCATCTCAGCGTGTGTAGACGCAGATTATGCAGGATGCCCTAAGGATCGAAAATCAACATCAGGGTTCGCAGTGTTTGTTGGAGGCTCTCTGGTTTCTTGGAAAAGCAAGAAACAAACTGTCGTGGCAAGGTCCAGTGCCGAATTCGAATATAGGGACATGGCTCAAGCCAGCACAGAAATGATGTGGGTTCGTTCCGTACTAGAAGATCTACATGTAGCTGTGTCCCTACCTATGAAGCTTCAGTGTGACAATCAGGCAGCATTGTTCATTGCCAACAATCCAGCTTTCCATGAGAGGACCAAGCATATTGAAGTTGACTGCCATTACACTAGGGACTTGATCCAGAGAGGATTGATATCTATTGCACATGTGAGCTCAGGAGATCAGACTGCAGATGTATTCACCAAGCCACTGCTCAGAGGACTTTTTCAGAGATGTTAATCCAAGCTGAGCATGATAGACATCTATGCTCCACCTTGAGGGGGAGTGTAGAGATAGTTTCTAGTATTGTTATCACTTTATGTATCTTGTCGTTATTTCTTTATCTTATATAGACATCTCTGTAATTTACCCTTAAGGTCTCTCCCTATATAAGAGAGCCTAGGGTTTTCCTGAATTATTATCGAAGACTCTTTTCCCAACAAGTAATACCCATTTTGATTTTTAGAATAGCTTAGAAAAACACACTTGATTGCTCGTGAATCAATCTTGTTCCTCATAGTCTCAAGATATTGCACAAAGACAATTAGGCAACACTTGTAGACACCCCAAAAGACATAGCAAAAAACATGTGAACATGGTATAGGTTCTCGATATGAAGTTTCTCATTAGTCATTGGGGGGGAGGTGATTAACAAGATATGAAGCCGTGAGGATCACATCTCTCGAATATGATGATGGGACATTCACGTGTATAAGAAGGATCCTGATGACATAAAGCATATGATGGTACTTGCATTATTCTACAATCACATCTGCACGTGAGGTATGTTAAAAGATCCCTAGGGAAATGTAAAAATCCAACAATTCTATAAAGTAAAAGTCTCGAGCATTATCACACTAAACAACTTTAATGGTAGGATTGAATTGAATATTTATTTCTTTAATAAACAAAATAATCCTTGAGCAGACATCTGACTTGCAACTAAACCATGGTTTGCAATATCACTTGAGGGAGGGTTTTGGTTTTTGAACATTATACCTTTTTAACTAGACCATGATTTGAATAAATCATGGTTAATGAACAAAACAAATGCAGGCCAATTGTCACCTTGCCCGGCCCCGCCGCGACCTCAACCTCGACCTCGCCCCGCCCCAGCCCTGACCCATCCCAGTGCCCCCGCCCCAGCCCCTGCCTCGACCCACCCTGCCAGCCCCAACGATGCCCCTAAAGATGAATATGTGATTCATTACTCTAAAAGTTGAAAATAGAGCTATCTTCCCAAGTAATTAGCTGCATATCTCCATTTATATTGCATAATTACATTCATGCATAGTAAATAATGTGTGCATTTTAGCATTCATTAAATAAGGAACCAAATTCACTTGTAAATATCCATATGTATATTAGCCAAATTCACCTATTTATATCTATTTTGTACTAACTCCAAATCCAATAAAATCAACTTTATAGTGTATATATTACTAGCACTAATAAAGGAAAAATATCAAAGAATATTAACTCGTAAAATTGTCTAATAAAATCCGAGCCCAAGTTTGAGACTATGAACCTTAAAATGCACATATCTCTCTTATACAATGTCCGATTTAGGTCCACTCACTTTTAAAGAAATATACATCCAAAGACCTTTAAAACAAGACCAATTTCATAAAAATTGGAATTCGTATGTGAAACTTGGGTTTTGGGCACATATTGTATATTGTACATATTGACTAAAATACCCTTCGTCTTATCTTTTTAATTATTAAAAATCCAAAAAATTAGATTAAGTTGTAAATATTCCTTTCATATTTTCTCTATTTTTATTTTGATTTTTTTCTAATTTAAAAATGACAAAAAAATCTGCAAAAATAAAAATACAGTATTTTATACATATAAGATACCACCCAAAAATACTTTTTGTACAAATGACTTCTTTTGATTTTCGGTCCTTCATGAAAGTGGTAGATCTCGTTGAGACGAGCTACTTTCGTGTTGACCACTTTTTGATTTGACCCATTTTGTTATTTTTTTTATTTTTATTTACATTTAATTTTTGAATTTTCTGGGAGTGACAGTAGCAGTTCCTAGAGCCGCCACATGTCATCTCCATATGTTATTTATTTTCGTTATTTCTTTATTTTAATTAATTATTTTATTTATTTATTTAGTTATTTAATTATTATATCTTTTTTCTACTTTTATTTTTCTTTTCTCTTCTCTTCATTATTTTTAGTAGCCTACTTATTTTATTTATTTTAATTTATTTTTGTATTATTTTTTTCTTTTACTTCTTCTCTACTCCATCTTGCCACCAAAGCCACTAACTCCCCATTCTCCCCTCATCTTCCACCACTTTCTCCACCTCTTTTTTAACTTCCCATCATCTTTCCCATCCTTTTTATTCCCCCCACCCTCTCCATTTTTCATTATCTGTCAAAATCGAGAGAGAAAGGGAACCACCAGCTTAGCCTGCTCGATGGTGACAACGACCGAGTAAGTCTTCGACGCGACGACGGTTTCCATCGTGTTTGGCGAGATCCGAGGTAGAGAGATCGACCTCAGCGCATCCGCATCCAAGCTGCATAGCTTCTCTGATTTTTCACCTAACTGGATCGAGGCCACGACGGGAGCCGCACATCGCAGCCCCACCTTCAGGCGAAACCATCACAGGTAAGTATCCCTCTACTTTTCCTCAATTTTTTTTACCCAGCCCCAGGCTTGATGCCCACCAGCCCTGCCAGCCCCGCCCCAACCCCTACCAACAACCCCCTGGCCTGGCCTGCCACCAGCATCCCAGCCCCCTGCCCAGCCACCAACGCCCCAGCTCCCGGCCCAGCCCTGCCCTGCAGTGCGCCCTACCCCGCCTACCATCAGCGCCCCAGCCCAGCGCTCGGGGCCCGCTCTTACGCTTGGCCCCACAGACCCTGCGCCCAGCATACCTGTCCCGTCCTCGATGCCCCCGCATCCGCGACGACCCCACTTCTTCGACTCCGATGTCCCTGTCGCCTTCGAAGATGTCTCCTCCACCTATCGGGACGGCCTCTACTTTGTCTGACTTGGAAGAAGGAGATATTCCTTCTTTAGCTTGTGCACGCGCATTGCAAACTCATCATGAGTTATCGCAATCTTGTTCTACAGAGATTTCTTGTGCATCACATCGTCCAGGTGGATTGGTATGTCTTTTTTGGAACTTCCACTGTCGCTCGGATGGAAGGGAAGGGAGCAAAGGGATTACACGTTTAATCTCTCATATTAAGAGGGTGCATCTTTCCAGTGATGATCGGGCTTCTGTTTTGCGGGACACCATCACAATTGATTTTTAATCTATATCTTGTCGTATAAGGGACCTTGAGGGTCCTGGATCAGTAATTGTACGGGAGGTGCATGAAGATACAAGTTGTGTCATGCTTGCCATCATGACGATAGTCTGGTTCGAGTCACAGACGATGAGAGGGTAGTCCAAGAGCACATTATCAGCATCCTGAGACCCATCCTACCTGTTGTACCTGATGTCACAGATGGGGTGATTATTGATGCTACGCTCCTTGATTATATTTTCAAGCATCCGATCACCACCGTTAAGAGCACTCCTCCAAGTTGTCGCCTCGCTTTCTCTCATGCTTTAAAAGCAGCTCTGCATCAAGTTATCGCTGGGACGAGGTCCTTACATGCTTGGATGAGATTGTTGCTTCTTCCCCGTTACACCCTACAGGTTTTCAGACCCACGAACAGGAGGGATAAAAGATCTGGTAATAAAATGCCTTGCAACAACGACTTATTCTGAGCTCACTCACTACGTGGGGCAGTACATATGGTTTCACCAATTAGGTGGGTGATTTTTTGAAACAGGATGTTTGTGGGACTTCAGATCTTAGTCAGAATAAATCTTTGGAGGAGAATAAATATCAAAGTTCTAACATCAGACAATGTCTTCGCAAAGTGTCAGATGGACACTTTACAACAGCCATAAAGGTGTTGTGCTCTTCAGGAGTTGCTCCTTATAATGAAGACACCTTGAAGGCCTTAGAGGCTAAACATCCTTATAAGTCGCCTCCTTCCATATCATGCATCTTGATTTCAGATACCCCTCTTACAGCTGCTGCAGATGCTATTTTGCGGGTTATCAAATCCTTTCCTAAAGGGACATCATGTGGAAGAGATGGCCTGAGAGCTCAACACATTTTAGATACCCTCTGAGGGGAGGGATCGACGATTGCCAAGGACCCGTTACATGTTATCTCCTTGGTAGTTAATTTGTGGCTAAGTGGGAGATGTCCCTTGAGTCTGGCTCAGTCTGTAACCTCTGCACCTCTTACTCCACTACTCAAACCGGACAACGGCATACGTCCTATTGTTATAGGCACTATCTGGAGGCGCCTTGTATCCAAAGTTGCTATGATAGGAGGGGCAAGGAGATGTCTAAGTACCTTAACGACTTTCAATTTGGAGTTGGTGTATCTGTAGGAGCGGAAGCCATCTTACACAACACCAACCGTCTTTTGAGCAAGCTTCACGGGGACGGATCTCTCTTTATGCTTACGGTGGATTTCTCTAATGCTTTCAACTTGATTGATAGATCTCTGATGCTTGGTGAAATTAGGAGGAGATGCCCACCTATTTCTTCATGGGTAGAACTTATATATGTTTAAGCTGCTAGATTATATATTGGAAACAATTATATGCGGTCATCAACAGGCGTGCAGCAAGGTGACCCTTTAGGCCCGCTTATTTTTTCTCTGGCATTGCACCCACTTATTTATGAGATCAGAGACAATTGTAAACTCCTCCATGCTTGGTATCTTGATGATGTGACAATCATTGGGGACACATTAGAGGTGGCCAAGGCACTTGACATTATTCAATGCAGGGGTCTAGAGATGGGGCTTATTCTAAATATAAAAAACAGAACTTTTCTGACCTTCATGTGATGGTCAGAAGATCTGTAAAGGGTTGTTTCCCGTGGATATTGGGAGGTCGGTGCTAGGTGTGAAGTTACTTGGAGGAGCAGTGAGCAGGGATAAAGACTTTATTGAAGATTTGGCTATGATGAGGGCCACCAAAGCTGTTGACTTAATGCAGTTACTTCCTCAGTTGGATGATCCACAAAGTAAGCTACTTCTATTACGATCTTGTATGGGTGCTACCAAACTTATGTTCAGCTTACGGACATGTCAACCCGCATACATAGAACGGGTTGCTACATGATGTGACAAAGGGTTACACGGAGCTATTGAGGATATTGTAATTTGTGGAGGTCCTTTCTTTAGTAACCTTCAATGCGAATGGCGTCGCTTCCCATCAGACTCAGTGGTTTAGATCTGTACTCTACTATTGAGGCTTCTTCATATGCTTTTGTGGCCTCCAGAGCTCAATCCTGGACACCCCAAGACCACATGCTACGAGACAACGGGATACGTTGTATGGATTATGATTTTCTTCATTCTTTGGAAGGCCTACATGTCGCACTTCCATCTCTTGATCCTACATATTTTGCTAGTAAGGATATTGTCCTCTTAAAAGCCCATAATGCTTTGGCGAGCTCTTTTTTTAGCAAAATCATAAAAGAAATGGAAGTTGAGTTTGACATGACTGCTAGACAAAAAGCAATTTTCCGATGTTTACAAGCTGAACATGCTCAAGATTTCCTTCGTGCCATTCCTGTAGAGATATATTATTCTCTTCTGTACCTTTCTAATATTTTTCTTTTCCTGTTGGACTCTTTATGTATTTTACCCATAGGCTTCTCTCCTATATAAGAGAGCCTAGGGCGTATGAAATAAAAAAGTTTTCTCATTTTCCCAACATGGTATCAGAGCGACGGTCCTAGACCGGAGTTCACGAACCAAACCCTAACCCTAGCCTCCACCCTCAAGCCCTCAGCACGCGCCGCGCGCCGCCTCGCACCGCCTCGTTCCGCCCCGGTGTCGGTGATCTCCTATGCGCCACCTCCTGCGCACGCGCTCGCGCATCTCCTGTGCGCCGCCTCCTGCGTGCCTGCGCGTAGGAGCATCTGCGCGCCTGTGCACGCTCATCTGCACGCGCATCTGCGTGATCCTTTGCCTGCGTGCCCTTTGCGTGATCTGCGCGCACATCTGCTCGATTGCGCCTGTGCGTGCCCTTTGCGTGATCCTTTGTGTGCGTGCCCTTTGTGTGATCTGCGCGCACATCTGCTCGATTGTGCATGTGCGTGCCCTTTGCGTGATCCTGCACGCGCATCTGTGATTCCAACGCGCGTGATCTCCGTGCGCGTGCAGCCCTAGGCGCGTGCGACTCCAACCACATTTCGTACGCGTGTTTCCAGATTATTGGGTTTGGTTGCTTGGCTCTATACATGCAATTAAACCCGTTAATGTCTGTGTAGACAAATCATATCTTTAGTCTACTCCCCTAGTCTTCCAATATCATATTGTCAGAAAGCAAGGCAGATATTTCATCTACAGGCGCCTTCAGAGGTCCAGCGCCAATTGTGAAGATGGATGGTTCGAATTATGAACTGTGGGCCATGCAGTTCATGAGTATGATGAAATCAACCGGTAAGAAGCACATTCTTACTGAGGAAGAGCCTGCTGAGAAGACAGGGGTTAATGCAGGGATCGCCATATCGTGATATATCGTCGATATATCGGCGATATATCGGTATCGACAGGTCACCGATATATCGCCGATATGGACGATATCGGGTATCGACAGGAGAAAATGCCTAATGGATACCGGGTTTCGGCGATATGCGTCGATATATCGCCGATATATCGGCGATATATCGGTATCGACATTGTATCGAAACGATATCGATATCGATATTTCCTTCCTTGGGTTAATGCCTCTTGGGAAGCAAATGACACATATGCCAAAGTCTGCCTTTCCGGAACATTAGCAATTGAGATTGCTAACGATATTCTCCATCAGCCTACTGCCAAAGCAATGTGCAACATTCTGGCTGCAACCTATTCACAAGCAAAGAATGAGACGAAGATTCTGCAACTTCAGCATGACATCTTTACAATCAAGCAGAATGGACGGCATCTACACTCATTGTACACGTTTTTACGTGGAATGTTTGAGAAGCTTTATAGCTTCATGCCTCTCACAGCCACTCTAAAGCAACAGAAGATCTATCGGAATGCCACTTTGGTGGGTGTTTTCCTGGCTGCCCTTGAACCAGAGTATGAGGCAGCACGTTCCCAGATATTGGCGGATTCCACTATTCCTCCTATGAAGGAAGCTTTTCATAGGCTGAGTCGTATCACTGTTCCTTCGTCTACTACAAATTAGACCGCCTCAACCATGGCAGCCTATCGAGGTCGTGGGGGTCATCATCAGTTCCGTGGCCGTGGACCTCGGGACAGAGGAGGTTGTGTTCGGCCATCATGTACTTTTTGCCATCGTTCTGGACATATCGAAGGCACATGCTATTCTAAACATGGGTTTCCTGCTTCTGCACAAGTAGCTGAACAGATCGAGCATCCATCTGATTCATCTATGGATCAGCGCTTTGATGACCTTGTAGCCCATCTGAGGGGCATTATTCCTCCATCTGGTCCCACTGCATCAGCGCCTACTTCTGATAGTCACTCCGACGTTGCTGCGTCTGCATCCACCAGTACATCAGGTAGCACCTATGCATTCACTAGCAGTAGTGGATCATATACTTTAGAGTGGATTATGGACTCTGGTGCCACGCATCATCTGTGTGGTGATCAAGGTCTATTTACAGGATACCGACAGGTTTCTCCAGGCCGTACTGTGGTTATTGCTAATGAAACACATTCCCCGATTACTGGTCAGGAGAAGATTAGACTGACACCATCCATGCATCTCAAGAACGTGTTACATGCGCCTGATTTTTCGATGAATTTGTTGTCCATTAGCCAACTTATAAAGGATTTACATTGTCGAGCAATTTTTTATCCATCTTCTCTTATTTTTCAGGACATCCTTACGGGCAACGTGATTGGGCGTGGCTATGAGCAAGGTGGCCTCTATAGCCTTAGCCGGACCCCTTATGCTGGAGCCTCATCTCTACCTGCTGGATCCATTTTCCCACTACTGTGGCACTTGCGCTTTGGACATCTACCGCTTCAGAAACTGCGTCATGTGTTACCTCAGGTTTCACCTCACACGTCCATCCAATGTGAGGCTTGTCAGTTGGGAAAGCATTATTGGTCTACCTTTCCCAGTCGTCATTGTCGAAGTAGTACCTCCAAGTTTGAGTTATTTCATGTCGATATTTGGGGTCCTAGTCGTGTTCCTGATCATCAAGGACACGGGTTTTATATTATTATTGTAGATGATTTCTCTCGTGTGTCGTGGTCTTTATGTTAAAGAATAAATCTGAAGCGGGGAATATTATCATCAATTTCATTAATGGATTCGTAATGCTTTTTCTGCATCTGTTAAAATTGTGAGAAGTGATAATGCCATGGAATTTTGTGCTCATACCCTCTTCAATTATTTTTCATCTCAAGGGATTATCCACCAAACATCATGCGCCTATACTTCCCAACAAAATCGGGTTGCTGAAAGGAAACATCGTCATTTACTTGATGTCACCAGGTCGCTTCTTATACAGAGTCATGCCCCTCATTCTTTCTGAGGCGATGTTGTTCTTACGACATGTTATCTCATTAATCGTATGCCGTAATCTGTCTTAGGTGAGAAGATTCCTTTCTCTCTTGTTTTTCCTGACAAAGAATCGTTCCCCCTCACTCCTCGTGTGTTTGGCTCGGTTGCCTTTGTCCACCAGTTGTCTCCCAGGATTGACAAGCTCTCTCCTAGGGTTGTCAAGTGTGTCTTCGTCGGGTACTCAAGAACAAAGAAGGGGTACAAGTGTTATGATCCATTGCGCAGGAGGTATCTAGTTAGTGTTGATATTACCTTTTTCGAATCTGTTATGTACTTCTCATCTACAGGAGATCAGTTGGTATCCTCTGACAGACTGACACTACTGATGCTATATACATGCCACCACCACCATCACCCCTACCACCTCCACCACTACCATCTCATACGCCTTCTGTCACTGTGCCTATTTCACCATTGCCATTCCACTATACCCGTAGGCCTGCTTCTGCTCATGATCACTGCTCATCATCTAGCTCGCCTGAGGTATGTTCTGAGAATATTAATATTGATGGATCTGATGATTTTCCTGAGCAGGATGTGTTACAGAGGCCAGATGAGGAGGCAAGTGATTTAGATCTACCTATTGCTCTACGAAAGTAGAAGCGGAGCTGCGCATCGTATGACTCGTATCCTATAGCATCTTCTGTGTCTTTTGATCGTCTAACTGGAGAATTCGGGAACTTTGTCATTGCATTATCAGCGATGGATATTCCACGGAATTATCAACATGCATTGAAGGATAGTCGATGGCGTTTAGCCATGGAGGAAAAAATGGCTGCTCTTCAGTCCAGAGGCACATGGAGCCTTGTTACTACACCTACTGATGTGTCTACAATTAGCTGCAAGTGGGTCTTTACAGTTAAGCAGAATGCAAATGGCAGCATTGACAGATACAAGGCACGCCTTGTTGCTCGTGGCTTTACACAGACATATGGGGTGGATTATCTTGATACATTCTCGTCGGTTGCTCGCCATTCTACCCTACGGATCCTCCTCTCTGTTGTGGTTACTCGTGATTGGCCACTATACCAATTAGATGTGAAGAATGCATTCTTATACGGTGACTTACAGGAGGAAGTCTACATGCAACAACCACATGGTTTTGCTGTTGAGGGGGAGTGTCCTAAGGTGTGCAGATTTCATAAGGCTATATGTGGCCTTAAGCAGAGCCCCAGAGCTTGGTTCTAGAAGCTCTCAGACCTGTTTGAGAAACATGGGTACAGACGTTCTAATGCTGATCATTCCTTATTCATACAGAAGACACCCAGAGGTATTATTGCAATTATGGTGTATGTAGACGATATCATGATCACAGGTGATGATGAACAGGGAATTCAGGGGGCAAAAGAAATGATGGATCGTGAATTCGTCACCAAGGACCTTGGAGTTCTTAGATATTTTCTGGGACTAGAGTTTGCCAAAAATCCCCATGCGTTGTAATGACCCAGAGGAAATATGTCACTGACCTGTTGAGTGAAACAGGAATGCTTGATTGCCGACCTGCCACTACACCTATGGATCCCAGTATGAAATTATATGATGATGACACTGATGAGGTGGATAGGAGAAGATACAGAGAACTGATGGGCAAGCTTCTCTATGTTACTATTACCATGCCCGATATCTCCTTTGTTGTGAGTCGAATAAGCCAGTTTATGGAGCAACCACGTCAGGTACACATGGATGTTATACATATGATACTTAGGTACCTTAAGTCATCTCCAGGTGCGGGTCTGTTGTTTAAGAAAGGCGAGGAGGTTACTATCTCAGCATGTGCAGATGCAGATTACGCAGGATGTCCTAAGGATAGGATGTCTACCACTGGGTTTGTTGTGCATATTGGAGATTTTCTAGTCTCATTGAGAAGCAAGAAGCAAGCAGTTGTAGCAAGGTCTAGTGTTGAGTCTGAATATAGGGCTATGGCCCAGGTCAATACAGAAATGATGTGGGTAAAGGCTGTGCTTACATATCTATATATAGAAGTCGTGCTTCCTATGGCTCTGGAATGTGACAATCATGCGGCTCTATTCATTGCAAATAATCCAGCATTTCATGAATGAACCAAGCACATTGAGTTGATTGTCACTTCATACGTGATATGATTCAAAAGGGGTTTATTGTTACATCCCATGTTAGCTCGGAGGATCAAACTGCAGACATTTTTACCAAGGCATTACTTCGAGGGCCGTTCCAGAAGTGTTCGTCCAAGATGAGCATGATTGATATCTATGCTTCACCTTGAGGGGGAGTGTAGAGATATATTATTCTCTTATGTACCTTTCTAATATTTTTCTTATCCTGTTGGACTCTTTATGTACTTTACCCATAGGCTTCTCTCCAATATAAGAGAGCCTATGGCGTATGGAATAAAAAAGTTTTCTCATTTTCCCAACAATTCCTATTGAGGGGCTTGCAATGCATATGTCACCCATTGAATATCGTACTATTCTCAAATACCACCTCATGATTCCTCTATTTCCAACAGATGAGGCTTGTCCAGTATGCCACAAATCCTGCTTAGATGCTTTTGGGGAGCATGCCGTTCATTGTCGTGAACTTCCAGGTTTTAAATATAGACATGATTTTACCAGAGATGTCCTTTTTGATGTACTCAGACATGCGGGGGTTGCTTCAAAAGAAGAAGTACCGGTGAATTTTTTGACTGATCCACGGGAGGAGAGATCGACACTTAAACCAGCAGATGTTTTAATAATTAGATGGGTTGGAGGAAAACATGTGTGCGTCGATTTGACTGGAGTTCCTCCATTGGTAGGTCCGATAAAGAGTGATTTTATTGCAGGATACGCTGCACAAAAAGCTGACTCAGCTAAAGTGGCTAAGCATGAGAAGGCATGTATTGACAATCAACATGTATTCATCCTCTTTGCTTTTGATACATTTGAGTTCTTGACAAGTGAAGCAGTGGAGCTTCTCAAGAGGATCCAAAAAATTATGCATAGCAATGATATGGTTCCTAGATCTATAAATGTTGTATTTCGAAGGATTGGATTTACCATCCAAAAGGAATTGGCGGCGCAGCTTGTTGCCCATCTCCCATCAATTCTATTGTAATGATTTTTTGTCACATTGTTATATCCTTTGAATGTAATCTAATTGAAGGGTACACGTGATAATAGAGCAAGAAGTTAATGCACAATTGATATTTCAAAAAAGAGAAGGGCATAACCAATATTGCACAAGTTAAGAGGGGCACAAGTGATAAAATCCCTTGATTAAATGGTGTACTTATTTTCATGAGTTTTTAACCGCAACTAGTCAAAATATGTCATCAACAAAAATATGCCGTCAAATCCCGCATCCTGTATTGAAATTTTGGTTTTCTTTCTCAAATTATAGTGCATTAAATTTCTAACATGACAAGTTTAATTGATGTTGCGACTAAAGACTCGAGACGGATCTTAGTTTCACAAAAAAACTAATAAAAAATTACATTGGAAATCTAAAAATACCCGATAAAAGTTTGATTTGGTCGATACCAAAAAAATAGAGCTCGCAGATTCAGACCCAACACGAACAACACCGGAACGGTAATCGGGAAAAAACACATAGATCGAGATCAAAACCTATGACGACATACCGTATATGACGGTGAGGACGTTGAGCAACACCACACTCCTGACCTTCCTCGATGAGAACAGGATCCTCCTCCACAGCGGCCGCCGACGTAGGAGCCTCGACCTCCCAACTCTCATCCCCTCCACTGACACTTCAGGTCGCCCGCTCACTTCCTCGGCAGCCGATCCCGCGCTGACGGCATCCGAAGGCCGAGATCGTCCGCCGTTGGCGCTCTGGCGGACGATGGCGCCCCGCCTTCTTCCGGGGGTGGAGTGGGGCGGGGCGGCGAGGGCGATCCGGAGCGGCGGAGCCCTCCATGAAGCTGGGAGCGCCGTCATGAGGGAGAAGGTGGTGGCTGATGTTGGGGTGTTGGGAGCTTTATGGGGACCAGAAGGATGTGTGCCGCCCGTGGGGCCACATCCTCAGGTCGGATGATCCACCTCCTGTGGAACCCTGATATTTTTCCGCAGTGTGGAATGATCGCTCGGTTTTGGCTGGTTTCGTGGACCTCCATGTCCGAATTTGTCGTTTTCACGCATGCCCTCGAACAAATAATCATAAGGTAAATTACAAAAGGGGATCCAAACTATGCATTAAATTTCCAATTTGAGGTTGGTGTTTTTAAATGTAACAAAGAAGTACCTGATCTTTTTTTTCTCAAATACAAGTCCCTGTGAGCTGATCCTTTATTATTGATGTTAGTACTTTATTATTGATGTTAGTTTAAAATCAATCAAAATTTTATTGATAACTTTTTAGAACTTGTTTTATAAAGAGACTGATGGAAGACGTGCACCAAGTTGTGTCGTCAATTCCTTTTGGATTGCAAATTCAATTATTTGAAATACAACATCTACAAACCTGAAAATTATAACATTACTATACATAATTTTTGGGATATTTACACCCATAATCTAGAGTAATTTCGTGATTACATTCATAACCCTGTAGAATTACGCTCAGGACCCTAAATAAGTGTGTTGTCTTACAATCATAATCCTTCGTTACTTTAGTTCATTAACTCAGTCAGATGATCTGAGTTAATCAAACCAATCTGCGATCATATGGTTGGAATTAATCAAAAGTAAAAAAACTTCCCCCTTCTCCTCCTCCCCTTCCGACGCCACACCTCCTCCATCTCTCCTCCCTCTGCTCCTCTTCCTGCCACCCTCTCTCCCTCTTTCCGAGCTTGCAGGCGAGCCGCAACCACCATCGCCCTCTCTTCGAGCATGCAGGCGGGTCACCGCACCCTCTCTCCCTTTCCCTCTCTCCGAGCTTGCAGGCAGGTCGCCGCCACCACCGCCCTCTCTCCGAGCTTGTGGGCAGGTCGCCACCACCACCGCCCTCTCTCCCCCTTTCCCTTTCTCCGAGCTTGCTGGTGGGAAGGTGGGGGTAGGGGGGGCTTTGGCGATGGTGTGTGTGTTGGGGGGTGCAGGCAAAGGTAGTGGGGGAAGGTTGGCCAGTGGGGGGTCGGGCGATGGAAGGTGGGGTGGAGGCGGTGGGGGGCTTCGACAGGGGTTGTCGCTAGAGGAGGTAGGGGGTCGGGCTTCCGGGGGGAGGTTGGGGGTTCGACGAGTCTGCTTGGGCTGGAGGAAGGTGGTCGCGGGGGGTGGGGGTGTTGAGGGGGGTGCAGAGGTGGTGGTGGGCTTCGATGTGGGATGTCGTTGGAGGAGGTGGGGGTCGGGGAGGCTGGGGGTTTTATGGGGCAGCCTAGGCTGGAGGAAGGTGGTCGGCGAGGGGGGGCTTTGGCAGGGGTTGGTGGTCGGTAGGGGGTTGCCTGGTTGGAGGAGGAAGGGGATAGGAGGCCGGCGAGGGGTGGAGGAGGAGGGAGGTTGCCTGGCTGGAGGAAGAAGGGAAGTGAGCATTCATAAATAATAGGAATTTAAAGGATATGATGCAAAATATTTGACGGATACCATCATATTTAACGGGAAAGTTAACATGAGGTTTATGGGTGTAAACATTACTCAGGGTCTTAGATGTAATTCGTGATTATACAGGGTTATGAATGTAATTACGGAATTACTCAGAGTTATGAGTGTAAATATCCCATAAACTTTTGGACCGTCTTGAGGAGCTCTACCGCTTCAGTTGCAAAGAACTCACATGTATCAAAATCGAAAGGGATGGAAACATGCTAATTGTCAATACATACCTTCTCATGTTTAGCAACTTTAGCTAAGACAGCTTTCTGTGCAGTGTATCCAGCAATAAAATCTCCCCATATCAGACCCGCCGATGGAGAAACTCCAGTCAAATCAACACTCGCATGTTTCCCTCCAACAAATCCAAAAATATTAAAACATCTGTTGGTCTTGAGTGTTGATCTCCCCTCTTTTGGACAAGTCAAACAGTTCACATGTGATTATTTCTTGGAAGCAACCCTATCATGTTGAGTACATATTTGTTACATCCGTGACAAAATCATGTCTATATTTAAAACCCGAGAATTCAAGTCCATCTTTGTTACGTTTGAAAAATGATGACCTCGTTGAGAATCAACTCATAGTTAAACCCTTTTTTTGTAACTAATAATAATGGAAATTTGGTTGAAAAGCGGAAATATTCTCAGAAATAATTATTTCTCGGAACATCATTTGAGAATATAGACTCGCATTTTGTTTCGTTGAAAGAAAAGATAAGGGGAGAGAGACAAGTGACTGATCAACCATTTGTAATATGGAACGAAAAGAACAATCAAATGACGAAGAGATCAATTTTAAAGAGATATCCTCAAACTGCTCCGCTATAATCCGCGTTAAATGAACACGTATTCCATAATAATTGAAGAGGCAGAAATGGCACTCTCTTCTTGTGTGAGAATATAACGGAGTGTATGGAATGGGCAAAAGACTTCCTCTATCGTTCCTTGTATGGAGGAAGATAATGTGAATGGCTTGCAGATGGTTGTGCTTCTATGTTGGGTTCGTCATAGTTCCGAGCAAGGTTTTAAAAGTCGGATCGGACATTGAACCGATCAGTCTTCGATTTGGTCCAATCGGGTTGAACTGACGATCCAAACCGATCGGACCAGTGATGACGTCAGCATGACGTCATCATTCTTATCGACTCGGAAAAAATCGGACCGAGCTTAATTTACTTGCCAGACCAGTCGAACCTATTTTTTGAACCAATAAAACCGGATGCATATATGTAAGTATGCATTTATATGTCAATGAAACAGTCGTTAGAAATTTCAAATCTTTAAATAGAATAACTTGATTGCCAATTTCGAGTAAAACTCTACAAATTAGTCGCATTTTCTAGAATTATATATGAATATACTATTGTAATCATTTATTTATAGTTGTTTCAAGAAAATTACTCTAAGAAAGTTGGCATAACGTATATTCCAAAAAAGAGAGGGACATACCTTATATCGCAGAAGTTAAGAAGAGCATATGATAAAAAACCCATTATTTCATTATTTAAATCTTTAATTTTTGAAAATTACCTAACCATCAAAATTGAGTCAATCTGGGTCAATCCAGTCTGACCATCCGGGTCAACCCGGTCCGACAACTGATCGGACTCGATTTTTTATTTTTTTAATTTTTTTGAAATCAATTACAAAGAACCGGCTGAACCGGCCGAGTCGGAACCGGTACCCTGTCCGACCGGCCGATCCGATCCGATTTTTTAAACCCTAGTTCCGAGCAAGTGGTCCTCGTGGACCGAGAAACATATGTCAATGAATCTTCATTGACATGTTGTCAAGTACATGGTAGGCATTCCATTCTGCTCTAGAGAAAGATGGGACAACTTCCATTATTTAAGGTTCAAGTCACGCATACGTTGTGTATTCCTCAGAGAGGGGCGAGCTATACAACAGTGGATGGGGTATCGTTTCTATGAGGATAACATTCGTTTGAGGATGGAGTACATAATCTAATCATTTGATTCCTTCGATAATTTAACCTGATCATTTGAGATACGATATGCAGTACTTAATATCTTTATCTCATCGTCGCTATTCATCATAATTGACTTGAAATCCTTTAACACGAGCAATTAGAATTTAAATAACCATTATTAATAAATTATTAAAATAAGAATGACATTATTTAGAAAAAACAAAAAAAATAAGAAAGGTATAAAAGAAAGAAAGAATAATTGCATACATTTTACATTGTAGTCGATTTAACAAAAATAATAAACAGTTTTTAAATAAAGTATATTTTTTGGTCTTAAATCCCAAATATAAATTGTATGCCAAACATAAAATAGAAAATTAAAATACAATATGTTCGATTACACTTCAAAATAATGGTTAACAAATCATTTTAAACTAAATTTTTTTGCCATATAAAAATATAGGCAAAAATTAGAAACAGTATGAGAAAATTTCCATCAAACATAACCGACCAATAAACTTAAATCCTACTTGTTAAATGATTCAATCTCTCATACCTATGTCTATTTTTATATAAAATGGTTAGGTCAAACTCACTTATATAAGTCATCAAACATTATAATAGGAAATTGAGTTATGGATTATGTTGCAAACGTCAAAACTTACAATCTTTGTAGAATAGCGTGAAGATCATCGTGCTTATGAGTTGGTGACGTCTAACTATGTACTTTAGATTATTCTTATAGGACTTTATAAGAATAGCATTGCCCTTGGATCGATTAACCTTGAAAAATGCACCATTTGTATGGCATGGTACTTGTGCCTTAAGCTTTCATTCATTGAACTAATATCATATAATTGAACACATTCTTACTTTATGCCTTGGCATGGAAGGCTTTATCGTACCAATGCATTCGGCGAAGGACTTGTGGCTTTTCTTGTGCAATATGGTAATGAAGTGGCATGTGCATCACGCCAACTAATTATACAAGAACATGAGATGAGTACTCGACACATGAATTTGAGCTTACTACTGTAGTTTTTGCTTTATAGATATGGATATATATACCATCACAATATCACTTCTGATTTTCACCGATCATGAGTTTATAGTATTTGATTGATAAAAAAGAACTCAACATGAGGTAGAGATGATGGTCGGAAATCTTGAAGGATTATGGTTGCACCATCTCTTACCACCTTGGAAAGGAAAATATGGTAGCAGATGCTCTTAACATTAAGACTTATTTGCCTACCGCGGTGACTACAATCTCATTTTTGTAATCTATTAACAAAATTATGTCTATAATGATATATATTTGTAATCTATTACTATAATGTCTATTTGTTAATTGCATAACAATAATGATGGACATCTAATGAATTGGTCATTATTGATGGTGGGTGCCACACCCCTCTCTATCTATCGTTTTGTAATTTAACAATAAAACAATGATTAGAAGAAAAAATCAATAGATAATCATTGCTATATTACTTATTGCTAAGAATATAACAAGGAATATAATATTGACTATAAAATTAAATAATCGAGAAAAGAATATTGCCCATTATTATATATATCTATCTGTAGAATATATAACAATGAATAGTAAAGCATTCATTGTCTTAAGCCAATTTTGTTACATGAACTTTTTTTCATTATTCATGTAGAGTCATAATATTATCTTTTAAAATCAATTTTCAGAGATCGTCCACTCTTTGCTTAGGTGTTTATCCGCATTTTATTTTCTATTGATTTAGTTGCTTTCTTTCATTTTTCCTATAACTCTACTCGTTCACAACCTATCAATTATCGTGTTATTCTTTCCGTGTTTGTTATTCTTCCATTATATGAATTGAAATATGATGAAAGGAAATAAATAATTTTTAGGCTATTTTTTATTAGTGTACTAATGTAATCAAACTAAATTTATTAAATCATTACTCACTCTCATGCACAAATAGCAACTCATTCTATAACAATAAAAGCAACACCTATAGCGGTCAATGCATTGAGAGCCGTCGAAGTTTAGGAACTTGAAGCTCAACCTCGAGGAGCTACTCTCCATATCCTAAGTAGGATCTTGGAGTACATAATATTTTAAACTAAAAGTTTTATGTGTATACAAAAATGTGTTTTCATAGATGCATGCACAATACATGTCCATGTCACATAGTAAGTTGGATCTTGATGTTTTTTAAAATATGTGGCATATATATCCATTATTAAATATATAACAACAATATTATTCATTGCAAAATTACATTTTTACTAAAAAATAGTGATAAATGTCATAGTTATTGCTATATCATAAACATCGACTTATATAGCAACAATTATATATTTCTATTTTTCAATATTGTAAGTAATAGTTGCTAAATTTTGAACTAAAAAAAATGAATGTTAATTTCAAGTATAAAAAATAGTTTCGTAACGGATAATACCATCATTATATATTTAACTACAGAAGATATAGTGATGTATCTAAAAATATGTTATAGACATATTTTCTTGTAGTGTATAGAATGCTTGATTTTCTGCTACAATACAACCATTTTCCACCGACATGGATACACATTTTTTAGATATATGGATGTCCATTTGAAAATATGGATTATATGAATACTAATTTATATTTTTTAGGATATAAATATATAGACATATAAATTAGAAGATATTTATGTGAATGTCTTCCCATATACATATGCATTGTGTCTATAGAATATATATACACATATACACAAGTATGTATATGTTAGTAAGGTACGTGTCGATATTATGCATTAACAATATTTCATATGTAAATGTTCATATAATTGTGATACGACTAAAAAAAGGCACATGTCGTCAACAAATAAAAGGAGGAAACATCTTAAAAAAATGGAGACATAAATGGAATTATAAAAAGGACTAACTAATGGAGGCGGGTGAACTCCCCCTCCTTACTATATGGTAATGGAAATGGATGTTTAAGTAATATAAGGAAAATTCATCCTGTGAAAATGCAATATCTGGGGGATCTGATGTTGGAGAAAGATCACTAATCCCGCTGTTCCATATTTCAAAAGGAAAGGGTATGTGAATTATACGATCACATCTTATGATTCATTTTGTTAACAATAATTATTTTTAACACAGATTTTGATGTTGCTTTGGAGAACATCTTATTATTCTTTTTGTTAACAACAATTGTTTTTGACACAGATTTTGATGTTGCTTTGGAGAAAAAAGTGTATGAATGCTGTGTGAAGTTCAATAGTAAATATCAACATGAATTTACAATTGAACTTGATCATCAATGATATCTAAGTATTTAGTGAATCAAAGATATTCATTAAATAACCAAGAAGTTGTTCATTGCCATGATATTTTAATATAGCACATGAATATTCCTCTTACATCATGTCCTTAAATTGCATATTTATCCAATTCAGTCTCGAAAGAATTACAATAGCATAAACCTTATGTTATAATTTCAGGGGCTACACATACTTTACACTCTCTACTACATTTACAGATATATATCATCTCACAAACCAACAAATTTACAAATATTCATAATCACCTGCAATGCTTTTGAAATCAAACCAGACATCGAACCGAAAACTTACCAAAATGATCGAATTGGATTGAACCATGTAATCAAATTGATTCATATGGATGCTGAACTCATCATATTTAAAATTGTATTAAAACAAATTGATGGGAAAAAATGGTTGAACTGGATAAACAATTCTAAATGAATTAAAATGTATATAGAATATACACTTTATATACTTAAAATAAAATAAAATACATGGATATTGTATATATTTTACATCATACATAGAATATTTTTTGGTAAGCACCATAAAATGTCATATGTATCATATCTATTATTTAGACTAAAAGCTCTATAAAATAATAATAATAATAGTTTCATTATATTTAAAATCCATTACATGCAAAAAAATGTGTTATAGTAGTTGGTTAGGAGTTTGAGAAAGATAGGCAAAGGTTTTGGGTTCACCTCCCATATCTAGTATTATTTTTAAATAAAAATAAATAAAATGTGGTTCAGTTTCAAATAAACATGGTTAAATGATGTTAAGAATAAACGGTTGAATCGACAGGTTGATTAAATTTAAACTTTCGAACCGAACCGACAAGAATTGGTTAACAGACAGACCGATCTGTTTAACAGTTGTTGTAAGTCTACCTTTTTCGTTAGCAAATATTTTGACAATATTCAAAGCAATAAAGTCCCCTTGATGAAAACAGTAAAAGATGGCTGGACTTAGTGGTGTGAATAACTTGTAAGTTGTAAAAGCTCTGGAAATAAAACCAAGGATTCATGGGATCTTTTTCTCGTCCGACCTGTAAATTTTGAATTTTCAGCAGTTGATAGCATCCAGATCTAGATTTTGCGAATGCTTATGATGCCCGAGTAATCCGAAACGGATTTGTCATTGGTACACTGCTGATGACTAATATGTTGGAGTTACTAGATTGAGGCATTGGTATGCTTTATGATGTGGAGAATACACCGAGAATATATGTAAAAAGGAGCAAGGCTGCAAATTATGCTGTTGATAGCAGGTGCATACATAAAACATGAGAAGTTAAATCTTGCCGAACCTTTAAGAGCAATTGATAAGGATTGAAGGAGGCATGCTATAAAAAACTAGAGATGACTAGTTAAGGATAAATACGGATTTTAGAAAAAGATTATTACAAAGGTTGCTTTTAAAAAAAATCAAACCGTTCAAAGGATTTTTGTCATCTCGCCTTGACATTTGGGCTCCCAGATTGATGTTTTCTTCTAACTTTTTGGAATAAAATCCGTTAAAGGCGGTGTTTTTAAAATCGGACCGGACTGGCTGGTGAATCGAGCCTGGATCGGTCCGGTTAACCGGTTTTTGCTTGTTCGATTTAAATTACAAATTTTAAACAAATCGTCCGATTCAGCCTCTTATTTTTAACCCGGTTCAACTTTTGAACCGCGTTTGATTGTTATTTTGTTTAGAAATTAGAAATAATGCTAGTAGTGAGAGTTGAACCCATGAACTTTGGTTACCAATTTCGACTCCTAACCAACTACTATACTATAATTTTTTGCTTATAATGGGTTTTAAATATAATTAAACTATTATTATGTTATAGAGCAACTAGTACAAATATTATATATATAGGGGTTGAGGAAGCTGCATCCCGGATTGTAGCCCACTAGCTGCACTCGATCATTTTTTCATTGGTTTTTTGTATTTTTAAATGAAACGTAGGGAGATTTAAATCACCATATATCACCATAGTCTCATGCCAAATTCAAATAAATTCGACATCTCTGTCATCTCCATCAAGACTGTCACATTGAACGGTCTCAGAATTGCTGAAATTGACCCTATCAAGATGGGCATGTTAGGAATGTTTGTTTCGCATGAAATTTGAAACATACTTCCACTCAATAAACAAAGTAAATCTCCATAGATTTCCTTAAAAAAATAAAAAACAAAAAGAAAAAATGATCAAGTGTAGCTAGTTGACTGCACCTCCAGTGTAGCTTCTCGTTTCCCATATATATGTATATGTATGTGTGTATATGAGTGATCATGTGAGAGCAAAAAAGTGTGAGAGCAGCGATTCTGGACCATTAGATTCAACCAGGAGAGAGATGACAGAATCTAGTGGTCCAGAATCACTTCTTTCATGCTCTCACAATTTTTTACTCTCACATGATCACTCCTCTACACATACAGGGATGATCTTGTGAGAACCAAAATATGTGAGAGCATGAGAGCAATGAATCTGGACTACTAGATTCTGCTCTTCTCTCTCCTCCCGCATTCAATGATGAGAGAGATGGCATAATCTAGTAGTTCAGAATCATTGCTCTCACATGATCAACCCTCTCTCTATATATATAGATGACTGATCTTGTGAGAGCCAAAATCTGTGAGAGCATGAGAGCAGTGAATCTGGACTACTAGATTCTGCTCTTCTCTCTTTTCCTGCAATCAACGAGGAGAGAGATGACAGAATCTAATGGTCTAGAATCATTGCTCTCATGCTCCCACAATTTCTAGCTCTCACAGGATCATCCCTAATTTCTCTCTCTCTCTCTCTCTCTCTCTTTATATATATATATATATATGATATGTATGACATTTGATGGTGCATATGAAAAAAATTATGTATAGTGTGAAATATATACTTTGTTTATGTATTTTATTTATATTTCAAGTATATTTAAGTGTATATATATATATATTATTTCATTTCGGTTTGATTATCCGGTTCAACCACTTCTTTTCTCATCGATCTGGATTAAATGATGATGTCATAATCCGGTTGAACTTGTTTGATTACATGGTTCAAACCGATCCGACTATTTCGGTAAGGTCTCCAGTTATGTGTCCAATTCGGCTTCAAAAACATTGGTTAAAGGTTTTCGCCTTTTTCATTTTTTAAAATTCCAGAACCTCAGACAAGCACAACAACCCATGCATTTCAATCAAATGACGATCCTTGCAGTCGCGGGCGATTCTTTGTTATGTTATATCATTTTTCTCAGGCATATAGGGATTCGAGAGACGTTGGACAACTCTATCTTTGTTGACTTGATGTTTTTGATGTTTGGGTAAATGATATATGTTGGCTGTCTTGATATTTGGACTAAATATAGCCCTATTTCATGTATTGTTCTAACCTTTTGGAATAAAAGTTGTCAAAGGCTTTAGCCTTCTCATAAATAATGATCATTGTATAAACTCCAAAGCTCTAGGACTTCAGACAAAAGTGACCATGGCTTAAACAGCCAATGCCGAAATCAAATGGTATGTATTTCAATGACGTTATGGTTTTAGTTGCAAGTTAATTAATCAAAATGCTAAAAGATGTTTATCATTGCTTAAAACAAACAAAGTAATACAACACATTTTATCCTTACAAACTTGCCTTGAATTAAGGAATTAGTTTCCAATCAATGAAATCAAAGAATCTCAATTTGACCTATTACCACAAATTCCAATTAATATGTTAAATGATTTAAATAGTTAAGCACTTGATTTAAATAATACACATAAAGCACATAGGTGATATATAATATGACATCAAATAATAAATCACCTAACTATTATCTAGATAGGATAATCAAATCAGGAATCAATGATGTACTTGATTGTGGACCTAGAAACAATAATGACAATATTAATAAAAGTTGAATAAGCTAGATATTTCTCTGATTTAGATGTACATACAAAGGTCAGATCATAAAACTTTTAAGCAGAAATTTTCTGGAGCTTTAAATCAAAAGCAAATTTGCAGTAATGGGACAATGTATGCTCAAGATATTAAATAAACAATCTAGAGGCATTTTTGCAAAGAAAATATGAATTTAAATTTATAAAATCTCACAAATCAGTCCACACAAGGGCGTAAGTGCAATTAATGAAAGCCGATTGGGTTATAAATGTAAATAAGCCTACATGGGGGCATATTTGTGCAACTAAATGAACTCGACGGTGGCAATAGTGCAATAAACCCTAGTGTGTCACGTGGGTCACATGCGGAAAGATCAATATGCAATTCGAAGAATTCCGCAATGCTCGGTTGCAAATTCTCCAGGGAGCACGCGTGGGACGCATGTGACTCAGGTATGGAGGAAGGCTTGGTCAGCTGCAGGTAGGGTTGTGCATGGATCATGGATCATATGGATATCTGATTCGATCCATATAGGACGAACCCTAAATCCATGGTTACCATACAAATCATTTTGGATCGGGTACCTGACCCATCTTGACCCTGGACAACGGATATCCGACCCTATGATCCATGGATACCCATGGGTCGACCCATTTCATTGTCCCCCCCACCCGGACGATGAGTATGGGTCAACTTATCTTATTGTCCATCCTAACCGAAAGATGGTTGTTACGACTTGATCAAAATTGCCAGTGATTGAGTTTGATTCAAATCAAAATGAAATCCATGTAAGACTAGAGATTGATTCAGTCGAGGAATCATTGAAATCGGTGAATCTTTATAATCTCAAGACAGATACTTCTCTCTTGTGTTGGAAGAGCGCAAATGATTGAAATCGTCAAATCATTGCAATTGATCACAACAACCCAAATGAAATTGATAAATCATTTAAATCAATCTTAAAATTTGAATGAAATCTACATTTCATTGAAATCAATCCTACCGACAAATCATTGAACTCCACAAATTATTGAAACTAGCAATTCATTGACATTGTCAAATATTTGTAATAACAAAATATTGGAATCGATAAATTACTGAAATCATTCCCAAAAACTTGAATAAAATCGACAAATCATTGAAATCAACAAATTTGAAATATGTAAATTATTGAATTCGGCAAATTTTTGGAATGTGCAAATCATTGAAATCGACAAATCTTTAAAATCAATACTAAAAATTCAAATGAATCGGTAAATCATTGAAATCAACAAAACGTTGAAAAGTGATAAAATTTTGGATTATGCAAATAATTGAAACCGACAAATCTTTAGAATAGCCAATCATTGAAATCGATAAATCATTCAAATAATACTAGAAATTTGAATGAATTGGCAAATAATTGAAATCGAGAAAATATTTGTAATATACAAATCATTGAAAATAATCTTAAAAACTGGGATGAAAATAAAAAAAATCAAATATAGCACCTCGAGATGAATCTACACATAATAGTAACAAATTTGGAATGAATTGACGACGAAACGATGTTGATTGACCTCAATTGAATTGTCGTTTTGATGGCGTGGTCGTCAAATTTGGGAGGAAATAATTTCACCTCTCTTCCTCGTCCTCGTCCATAGTTCGACGAGGAACTCCGTCATCACCGATGAAGGTTTTGTCGAAATGATTGACGTAGAACGAGTTGAGGTCAAACCATACAGGAATAGATTCCGCGGGTACCCACAGATATCCATGATCCATCCAAATATTCTGCGTATCCGTTTGATTCGGATACCTATTGGAACAGATCGACTCAATCTAGGATCCGTTATAAAGGATCGGGGTGAGGCACATTTAAACAGGTTGGATATCAGCCCCGTGCACAGACCTAGCTGCAGGTGGCTCTGGCCACGGGGGTGTCCCGAGTGCATTGAGACTGGATCGATTCCATCGAGCCCTTTGGCTTGAAACGGTAGCTCGTGGATAGATAGTGGTCGTTGGATCAGATCACATAGATCTTATCCAACAGACTCTGCTTCTCTTTTATCTATAAGTGGCTTGGCTTCGGTGAAGTCCTGGGAGCGCCTCTTTGCCCTTCTGAACATGTTGAAGGTTGGTAAAGCTGTCTAAAGGTCTCACGAAGATGAAGAGGTCTTCAAGGAAGGTTGTAGCTATTTGGAATGGGGGTCGATGCATCATCACCAGAGAAGAAACTCTAGAATGGACAAGGTCCCAAATCTCTATCCATTGAAGAATGAATGTGCCTTAGGGGTTAGGAAAGATAGCTGAAGCGTGCAAGAGGGTTTTGTAAATGAAGTGGAGGGATGTGGAGGTGCTGGAGTGAAGTCCTAAATGGGTGAAGGTTTGCGTAGAGGTGGTTCTAGAGAAGGGAAGAAGATGAACGGAGCGTCTCTCCTCGACTGGCGATGCACAGTGGACATGGGAGGATCATTGGAAAGAAGCGATAGTGACTGTATGTGTGTACGAAAATGCAAGAAACAAGAAGAAAAACAATCTAAGTGCTACATGGAGTCGAACAAGGTCATCAGGCAGAGGAAGTAGCTTGGACTTGAGGTCTTGAAGTCCTCGGGTCATCGCTTGACCTGCGCGGCCACTACAGGAAGCACTCTTACAACCACATTCATGGCAGTGTACATGGCCATCAACTATGGATCGACATCAGAGGGTCTTGCATTTTTCGTCCTTCTACGCTTTGTCTTGCTATCACCTGATGAGAGGAATGGATGGAGTAACCCTCATATAAAGGTTGATGGGGCGGAATGTGGACTAATATGGGGGGCTTTGTTAGGTGATGGATAGTTGAACAAAGGTCGTTTCAACCACCTCTAGATCTCTCACATGAAGGAGATGGAGGATGTGGAGGTTAGGCGAAGAAGAGGAATGTTGAACTATAGAATGGTACCAAAATCGAGAGGAAGTGACACGTGGAGCGGCGAAGATGGTCGGTTACGCAGCTGATAGAGTGAGGGGAGAAGGGACGCGAGGTAGGGGATGATACATGAGCCATTGCATTGAGATCCAATGACCCCAGTTTGGGCACATAGGAATAAACAAGAGATGCTTTATCATTCCGATCAAGCAGTCTCAGATGTGGCATGAGTGCGTCGATCAGGATCGCCTGATCAAATGATCAGACGACCCCAAATGGAGGCAAGAGAGAATAAAAGACCAACCATGTGGTTGGATCAGATTGGGCTATGTGGTCCAAGCAGAAAATAAAGAAATGTAATAAATAATGTAAAATCAAAAAGAAATTTCAAATGATGTCAAATAAAAGGTGTTCAATATAGAAGTTGTTAATCTTTTCAAGATCTACAACTTTCATGTACAACTCAAAGTCAAAATACATTATATACACATAATTAATATTTTGTAAGTATTTCAAGGGAAAATTTATTTATTTATATTATTAATTTTTGGTTTCTTTATATAACGATTAATATACAATATAATATATATACAATATTAACCTAATTTTTATTGGATTTTTATAAAGGAAAACACATAAAATAAAAGGATTTATAGTACACATAATGTTTTTTATTTATAAACAATACTCAACCTTAATTATTTACAAAGTATTAAATATTAAATATACTTAATTAATTGTTAAATTAAGAGAATAATTTAAGATAAAGGGATAATAAATCTAAATAATGACATCGGGGAGATTCTTGTGCTATGCTGTGCCATTTTTTCGAGGCATATAGGGGATTAGAGAGATGTCGAACTACTACTTTTTGCATGTCTTGATAATTTGATGTTTGGGGAAACGATGATTGTTATCTGGTCGTGTTGATGTTTGGGCTCAATAACCCTGATTGATGTTTTCTTCTAACATTTTGGAATAAAAACTTATGTAGGCTTTATCCTTTGCAGTACATAATAAACAATTATAGAGTTTCAGTTAAACAAGGCTATGGCTTAAAATGGCCAATGATGTATCAGTCAAAATAGTGATTCTTGCCCTTGCAGGTGATTTCAGTGTGGGTTGTATCAATTTCAGACATATATGAATCATAGAGAAGATGGACATCTCCATTTTGTTTATTTCATTGATGCAAATGACGAAATTCATCATTTCGAATGGTATGAATGGATTTAATGTGAACAGCTTAAATATAACTGTATTTAACTGAAGAAAGGCATCAAACACTTGACATTTTATATTTAGGGAAAACAACCACAATAATGTGAAGTCATGTCTAAAGGGGAGATGATTTCTTTCCCAGACAAATTGGATTTAAGAAAAAAAATCGTCAATTATGTTGGCTTGTAGATGTATGAGAGGATGATGATAACTATAAACAAGTTGTTGAACTATTTTCATTGTTTGCGACTTTTATAACCTAAGTGATCATGCCATATATCACATGTTGCTAACAATGCAATAGGTGAATGGAAAATAGTATCTAAGTAGCACGTCTACATAGTGGAGGATGGAATCTAGAGATTTAGGGTTCGTTTGGTTGCAGGTTGGGCAGAGTTGGGTTGGGTTGGGGTACCCCTGTGAATAGTAAACTGTGAGGAGGATTGGGAAGGTTGGAAGGAGGGGTACTCCGGGTTGGACCAACCCAACCCTGCAACCAAACAGAGCCTTAGTCCGTTAGAGGCTGCACCTTGAAGCATATGTTTCTTTGTTGCTAAATCTTTTACCACGAAATATAGGCGTCAGATCTAAAAAATAACAATTGCTATGACCTGCAATTAGATACCAAGTTTTTAGATGCTCGGGGAACGCGCAAAATAACATTCATATATAAATCATGAACTGAGCATGGAATAGAATTGAAGCCAATATAGTTTATAACCAAACATTTCCATTGTTGAATCTGACCTCATTAGTCCAAAATATTCTTGATTTAAATTTAATTCAGCAAAGGAATAGGTAAAATGGTGGTTATTTTTTGTTAAATAATGTAATAATCTAGTGGCATGTAAATATTTGGAAGTTTATATAACATATTAATATAATGACCTTCTGATATAATAAATGAACATTATTTTACATATCAACTTCTCTTAAACATCCCACCTGTAAGAGATAAAAGAAATACATTATTTATATATCTGAGAAATAATATAAATTTTAGGGATTTTTACCCGACAGACCCTATAAACTTTGCCAATTACCTCCACAACCTTTGAAACAACATAATTCTCCCCTCGACCTCGTAAACCTGCCAACTCTTACCTTATGAACCCTGCGGTTACTCTGTTTGAAGCTCATGAGGGTTCTTGGGGTAATTTATAGGGTCGATAGGGTAATTACGTTATGCAAAAGGTCGTAGAGGTAATTGGCAAAGTTTATAGGGCCTGCCTAGTAAAAATCCCTATTATTTTTTGGATTTTTTTCGTGTTTTTCTTTGATGTAAAGTAAAAGTTAGATACGTAAAGTTTAATGGTACTCAATTGGTACTTTTATCTTACTAATTAATAATCATGCATGTATGAATATATAAGATTATATGTACCAAACATACTTTTTTATATTTTAAATAATTAAAAATACTTGAGAGGATATTCTGGTTAGTAACCCGAGTACCGTTTACTCTTTATTTTGTGAGCATTTTTATTGAATTGAATGCTGACTTTTGCAATATTGGGGAAGAAATTAATACAAGGTGAATGAAAGATGGTAAGATGACACATCCATTTTTTACGAAACAATCAAGATTCATTCATCTAAAATATCTTGACGCTTAAAAGATGAACGCCGAAGTTATTGGTAAAAGGAGCCGACAATGCTAAGTTCAATACAAGATAAAGTTTGGAAAAAGAGGGTAACATAACCACCCTGTCCATATAGGTAAAGTTCTTGACAAACGATAGAAGAACAAAAAAGCATGTTCGACAAATCATCGGATTTTTATTTTGCGAAATCTTCAATTAAGCCTCTCCAAAACACCCTAGTGACTAGGAATGCAAACGGACGGATACGGATACGGATATAGGTATTAATGTATCCTTGTTCGTTTTTTAATACGAATACGGATGCGGATAATGGCGGATATTAAAACTATCTTATCATATCCTTAAAAAACGGATACGGATATAAAATGAATGCTGATCTCATACGAGTAATGTTAGAAATACTCTATGGAATCGACTTAAATATATATGAATTGGAGGGAAAGCACATGATATAAATTTACTAAATGTGTTTGTATCATAAAAATTATACAAATATGGTAAACGAAGGTATAGAATTATGTTATAGTGTTAAAAATAAGTCCATAACTATATTTATATAGGAAAACGGATGTATGGTTACGGATGTCAAAATTTATATAAAACAGATACGGTGACGGATCGGATACGGATATATCTGTAACTGTTTGCATCCCTACTATTGACACATGTTTTAAGGGTAACGTCTTGTTGAAGACTACGTTGTTTTGTTTTTTTGATGGATAGATTAGCGTCAGCAACATAATAGAGGGTCAGTCGAAGACTCGAACTCGGGGTGGTTTCCATATCTAAAACATATGTAGCCATGAAGTTATCATCAAGGATTAGTTTATACTGACATTAATTCAGTGAAGTGGTTTCATTCTGAAAACAAAGAAAATGAAGTGGAAACAAGAAAATACATCATTTTTGACGTATAATCATCATTGAGAGGATCATTTTGCACGTGTTGATTTTTGCGAGTGTTTTTATGTGGTATGGATTTTCTTCTTCGAAATTTTGAACAAACACAACATGTTGATGATTTTTTTTCTCTTTTATTGGTTTTGATCCTTTGAGGAGTGTACTTTGTGGTGATTTTTTATATGATATCATCTTTGTTTTTCTTGAAATTTTTAAATGGTAAGTACATGAATACGTCTTCTTGAGATGTTTGTCTGAATCATCGATGTTGTTCCTTCTTCTCATATGGAAGTGTTTTCTTTTGGAGAAACTTAATTTAAATTCTCTTTTATGCATATCACTTGGTTGATTTTGCTTACTTATACTTATAATTATAATCTGAAACAATTCTGGTAATTTAAATTCTCCATCTCGATGAGATGTACTAGGCATCTTCTCAGAATCAATTTGAGTATGTCTTGCGTGATGGAAATGGTAGCAACTAAGTGGTCATGGCTTCGAATAGGATCATGCTACAGAAGTATTATCTTATGCAGCTAGAGTTTATTTGCTTGCATAAAGGCCTCGAAAAATTCTCTCTACTAGCCTATCGGAGCGCGGGTGGAGTGGCCGGAGTGGCTGAAGGTGCCGGTAAACATTAACATGTATACTTACAAGATACTCGAGTCTTGGAAAAGGATTTGAGAAGATCTTCTATTTGCAAAAATAGGAAGATGTCACACAATCTATTCCTTTTTGTTCAGCCTTCTTCCTTGCATACTATGTAAAATTGTCAAAGAGTGAAGATGACTTGACTGTGATACCAATTGATGCAATAGAGATTGGTGGTTGAAAAGAGAAGGGAGAATACTTGATTCAAGGGTTGGATAAGAAGAATATGAATGAGAGGTTGGATTTTACATATTCAATGGGATGTGTTGTATTTTTTTAAGAAATAAAGTTGGGGATGAGATACATGGAGACAATTCCAACATTATATTCTGCATGACTTTTTTTTACTGTTAGAGAATTCCATATATTGTCGCTTCTCTATTTATCTCTATTTCCTTATGCATCGTTTCCTTATGAACTGTTTCCCTTTGTAACCCCACAGGGGTACTTATGTAAGTTCTACTCTGAGCACCCTAGGGTTTTTAGTCCTATATAAGGACCCCTAGACCTCATAGAATAAATATACAATTTCACAGTTTTCACATGGTATCAGAGCCTAAAATTCCCCCACCCCAATAGCCGTCCTCGTCATGCTCGAACCCTAGGGGTCCCCCCCTAGGGGCTCCTCCCAGCGCCGTCCTTCCACGCGATTCTCGCCCATCTCTTCCCACGCCCTCCGCCAGGCGTGATTCTCGTTCTCCGCCAGACGCCCTCCGCACGGTGCCCTCCTTCCGCACCCCTCCGCACGGTGCCCTCCTTCCGCACCCCTCCGCCAGGCGCCCTCCGCCACGGTGCCCTCCTCCAGGCGCCCTCCGCCACGCGACTTCCGCCAGACGCGACCTCCGCCAGGCGCCCCCTCCGCACGGTGCCCTCCTTCCGCACCCCTCCGCCAGGCGCCCTCCGCCACGGTGCCCTCCGCCAGGCGCCCTCCGCCAGACGCGAACTCCGCCAGCCGCGACCTCCGCCAGGCGCCCTCCGCCAGACGCACCTTCCCAGTACTGCCCAGTACGCGCCTCTCCTCCAAACGCGACGCGCCGTCCCAGTACTGCCCTACGACCATCCCAGTACTGCTCTTCGCCCCTCCAGCCGCGCCATTGCTCTACGACCATCCAGACGCGCCCTTCTTCACAAGAACTGAGCTCCCTGCGATCCAAGGCTTTTCACAAGGCCCTTGGTCCCCTAGACTGCCAACCATAGATTGATGGTTTTCTTCATGGACTACATCAATATGATCTGCTAATATTCTGTATGATCTCAATTACCTCTGCTTACTAGGTCATTGACCACTACGGCCACCAGGGCATCTGCTCCTACGTCTTCGGACTCCAAGCCGTTGTACCATACCTCATCTATGCTGGTACAGGGCACCTCAATCAAACTAAAGGGATGAGAGAACTACGTACTATGGTCTCGCTCCTTTAAAATTTTCATTGGTGGCCAGCGCAAGATCTGCATTCTCACTACTACTCTGCATGTCGAGACAGACGCCAACTATGACACCTGGTATGTCGATAATTGCCAGGTAATCACTTGGATGACGAACAATGTTGATCCTAATATTGCGTCAAATTTGCTCTATAAATCAACTGCAAAAGAAATGTGGGAAAGTCTTGAGAAAACTTACTCTCAGAAAACGACCAAATCGAGGCTTTCTGACATTTACACAAGAATTTGGTCTGCAAATCAAGGAGAAACATCCTTGATAGAATATTATAGGCTTCTCACAAGGTTATTTGAAGAACTGCTTATATTTCAACCTGCCTGCTGTGACAAGCAAATTGGTGAAAGAGCAGAATGGCAGGTGTATCGTTTTCTTTCAGGTTTACACCCTCGATATAAACATGTCAAAGACCAATTCCTGACGGCAGCTTCCCTACCGTCCCTTGAAACTATTTTTGGCAGACTACAGGAGCTGGAATCGCCCAACCCACCTCCCACTGCAGACACTACTGCTCACTTTGCAGGAGGACGACCACCCTTCCAAGGATCACGCGGCCGCATATTCGGTCGCAGTCGTGGACGAGAGCAGGGACGAGGACGAGACTCAGGACGCGGTCGTGGTCGTGATTTTTCAAATCCTCGTTATCCTGCTTGTACTCATTGTGGCCGCTGGAACCATCCGTCTGACAAATGCTGGGCGACCTTTGGCATGCCCAAAGGCAATAATGCATATGAGGCCACACCTTATGACCCAAATTATGATACTATGGAAACCTCTCAGGCTCAATCTCCCACCGATGCTCTTGTATCTTTTACTGCTGCAGAATATACTCGCCTTCGCCAACTCCTTCAGAACCCAGTTGTCGACACTACAACTTCAGGGCCTACTGCAACTCTAGAAGCTACCATAGGTACGATTGCCAGTTCTGCCTCTACCACTACTTCTACCTGGATCATCGACTCGGGTGCATCAACCCACCTCACAGGAGAATGCAATCTCCTCACCTCTCCCAGGGACCCCTCTACGGTAAAACATGTTCGTGTGGCTAATGGCGCCTACTCACCCATCACTAGTGTGGGGACTATGGAATTTAGCCCCAAACTTAGACTAACGGATGTCTATTGTGCTCCTGCTTTTCCCCTTAGTCTGCTGTCGGTTCACAAATTATGCACAGAACTCAATTGCCGTGTGATTTTTGATGATTTATGCTGCTATTTTCAGGACATCCGGACGAAACAGATCTTTGGTGGGGGACATGAGAAGAACGGCTTATATTATCTTGATATCCCTTTCAACTCTGGTTTCGCTGGCGCAACTTCCATCTCTGCTGATCCCCTTCTCTGGCACCTTTGTCTGGGTCACCCCTCTGCTAAAGCTCTTTCCTTAATGTTCCCTGAACTGTCCACGCTTAAACCCTTCGAGTGTGAGGCATGTCAATTTGGAAAACATCATCGTGCATCTTTTCCTGCTAGGACTGAACCCCGTCATACTATGCCTTTCTCATTACTTCATTGTGATGTTTGGGAACTTTGTCATGTCTGAACTATTGGTGGACATCGCTATTTTACTGTTTTTGTGGATGATTATAGCAGGTCATCCTGGGTCTATCTTATTAAAGAACGATCAGTAATCAATAAAATTATCAAAGATTTCTTCGCTTATGTCAAAAATCATTTTTCATCGAATATTCAGATATTCCGCTCAGACAATGCCTTGGAGTTTACTCAACGAGATCTTTCTGATTTCTTTGCTTCCAATGGAACAATACATCAAACCTCTTATCCTTATACCTCTCAGCAAAATGAGGTTACTGAACGCAAGCTTCGTCACCTCCTAAATATTGCCCGATCCCTTCTCACCCAGATGAATGTTCCCAAAACATACTGGGGTGATGCTATTCTCACTTCCGTCCATCTTATCAACAAGACTCCCTCTCTTATTCTCAAAGGATCCACATTGTTCTCTTTACTTCACCCTGATAATCTTCCCTTTCCTCTACCTCTACGAAGATTTGGGTGTGTCTCCTTCGTCCATAATTTTCACACCAAAGACAAATTATCCCCTCGTGCCATCAAGTGTGTTTTTCTTGGTTACTCCTCCACTCAAAAAGGTTACAGATGTTATGATCCTATTAATCATCGATATTACATCTCTGCAGATGTAACTTTCTTTGAGCAAACCAGCTTCTTTACACAAAGTGTCCCCGATGTCCCTCTAGATCTTCCTCCACCACCAATCAACCACACCCATCGCTCTCGGACCTCACCACCAGATGTCCCTCTACCCATACCTCTGCCTCAGGATGATATGCCATCTTCGACAGTCCCCTCTGCTACTGTTCCGGATGATCCAGACGACCTGCCGATTGCATTAAGGAAGCAGAAGAGAAAGTGTACCTCTTATCCTATGTCTAACTTTACTACTACTGCTGGACTCTCTTCCACTGACAAACAATATGCAGATGCCCTAATGACTATCTCCATTCCGAAAGATCATCATAGTGCCTCCCAAGATGCAGGTTGGCGACATGCCATGAATGAAGAAATGGATGCACTCACATCCAGAGGCACGTGGGATCTTATGCCATGTCCTACAAGCATCAAGCCTGTTGCTTGCCGATGGGTCTTTACGACCAAACAATCTCCAGATGGTTCTATTGACAGACTTAAGGCACGACTTGTGGCAAAAGGATTCACTCAGACATATGGGGTTGATTACTTTGAGACCTTCTCCCCTGTTTCTAGGATGGGTTCCATTCGCACGATACTCTCTGTTGCAGCTAACAAGAATTGGCCAATTTTTCAGCTGGATGTCAAGAATGCCTTCTTATATGGTGATCTCGAAGAAGAGGTCTATATGATGCAACCGCCGGGTTACTCCGTCAAGGGGGAGTATGTGTGCCTACTTCGTAAGGCCATCTATGGCCTAAAGCAAAGTCCTCGAGCCTGGTTCGACAGGCTTACCACTGAAATTAGCTCTATTGGTTTTCACAAGACTACATCTGATTACTCTGTGTTTGTTAGACGACGATCCACTGGTACTGTGATACTTGCAGTCTATGTTGGTGATATGGTGGTCAATGGTGATGATGACAATGGAATTCTAGAGACCAAGGCATTCCTTCAAAAGGTGTTTGTCACCAAGGACCTTGGACAACTCCGGTACTTTCTTGGTATTGAGGTAATACGCACTGCTGAAGGGTTACATCTATCACAACGAAAATACTGCTTGGATATTCTTACAGAAATCAGTTTACTTGGATGCAAACCATCTGGCATCCCTGCAGAGGTATGAAAACACACTACATCCGCCGATTCTGAGTTTGAAGACACTACGCGATACAGAAGCCTAGTGGGTAAACTAATCTACCTCACCGTCACTAGGCCTGATATATCTTATGCTGTAAGCAGAGCCAGCCGTCACATGGAAAGACCTCTTTACAGTCATTGGCAGGATGTCCTTCTGATCCTTCGATACTTGAAGGAATCACCAGGGCGGGGACTTATCTATAGAGTCAACGGTCATACTGATATCACTGCTTATGCAGATGCTGATTACGCCAGTTCTCCTGAGGACAGACGATCCATTACAGGGTATGCTATGTTTGTTGGTGGTAACCTTGTTACATGGCGAAGTAAGAAACAAACCGTGGTGTCCAGATCAAGTACAGAGGCAGAATATAGGACAATGGCCCATGCTGTTTGTGAGATTACGTGGCTTGTATCTTTCCTACGGGATCTTGGGTTCCCAGCTACCACTCCTACTCCGCTATACTGTGATAACAAGTCTGCCACATACATTGCCACCAATCCAGTCTTTCATGAACGGACGAAGCACATTGAAGTTGACTGTCACTTCATTCGAGATGCAATACGAGGAGGGCAGATCGTCACACCACATATCTCTACAGATCTTCAACTTGCAGACATGTTTACTAAAGCACTATCAAAGAAGCGTCTTTTATGGATAACTTCCAAGTTGGGCATGATTGATGGATATGCTCCAACTTGAGGGGGAGTGTTAGAGAATTCCATATATTGTCTCTTCTCTATTTATCTCTATTTCCTTATGCATCGTTTCCTTATGAACTGTTTCCCTTTGTAACCCCACAGGGGTACTTATGTAAGTTCTACTCTGAGCACCCTAGGGTTTTTAGTCCTATATAAGGACCCCTAGACCTCACAGAATAAATATACAATTTCACAGTTTTCACATTTACAAAATCCCGCTTGCCCGCATACACATATATAGAGGCGATACTAAAAAAGAAATAATAAATAGAATAAATCATAATTTTTTTAAACACATATATTGATGAAGTTAGAAAATAGTGATGATGACCGCCTCGTACCTGTTATGTCATTTTTTCAACTTTGCATTGCATTACAAGCACCCACTTCAATGGTCTAGTGGTAGAGCAGTGTCCCTACCACCCAAAAATCTATGGTTCAAATACCTCCCTTGAAGAGGGTTGCGTTATATATACAATAGCCAACAAAAAAAATAGCTGGATCTTTCAAGGTGGATTTGATAAGAATCCATGTAGCCGCCCCTACTTGAATTGGGAGAAGGCTTTGTCATTTTTTTTGTATTGTATCACAACATGTGCTTGATGACTTTGCTGTTGGGTTAAAAACAAAACTCTGTAGCTCGTTAGTTATGCATGAGCTTAATCTAGTTGACTCTGAGTTACTCTGTTGAGCGAGCTCAAGTTCGCGAGCTTTCTGTCAAGCTAAATTTAAGTATGGTCTAGCTCGTCAAACTAATTTAGAAAGAGCGCATGCTGCCCAACGACTAAATGACTCAAAGTGCACATTTGTTGTGAATGCCAAGCTTATATATGGGGGGGGACACTTTCATAATATTTGGTTTAGTTTTTATAGCAGGCTTTTGACCTTCATAGACTGAACACATAATATATGGGTAACCCCAGGATTGTACGAGGTAGCGAGGAGGTGGAATCCAATTCTTTTCCTAAACAATCAGACAGATGGAAAAGAAAGGGGTTCATCTTGGAGAAGATAGCCATGATACATATGTTTCGAGGTTGTAACATGTTTCAAGGATGCGAGATGCGTCAATATCTCGCAATGCTCACTACATGTCATAGGTTGTGCATGTATATATAATGCATCAAAATCTTGTAAGAGCTAGTTGTTTAAGTTTTCAATTCACACCTTTGAGATTTTCGACGCCACGACATTGCTTGGAAAACTCCATGCCTACCAAAACTGAGTGTGGACTAGGCCTACGCTTAATGACCGCTATTCGAAAAACAATGCCAATTTATTGGGCTTGGCTATTCGAACGCCAGAAAATTCATTCCGAGCCTCCTTACAGAAATTGTATATGTCCTATGCTTCTTTTTGGGATGTTGTTGCAAATAGTAGCTCCTTCTCATGTTGGAGGGTGATGATGTGAATTTTGGGGACCCTCCAAGACCCCCCTCTCGTCTGGAAGGCTACTCCCAATGGTAACTCCGTCTTCACGACGTGCGATTCGACCTACCTTCCCAGGGAGGTCTTTCCTTGGGTTACAATGAACTGGACTAAGAAGTTTGCTCCAAAACACTGTTGAGCTCTCTATCACGAGGCCATGAGCTGCCCTCTAATCACGGACCACCTAGCTAAATATGGGATATGCGCACACTCAACCTACTAATTATAATATTTCAGAAGGCGATACCACGTATTTTTTGAATGATTGTTCTCACATGCTACTTTTGCTGGAGGTTTGCTCTAGGCTATCTCTCCAGTGTCCTTTTCGCCTTCCTTAATGCACTCCATATCATGGGTAAAGTCTATTTGTGTTGTAGATGCAGGGGCAAGTCATAGACTATGCTGTGTACTCGCGACCACCATTCAGACCCTTTGAGCGGATCACGATGGAGAGATGGGCCAATGGTCTTAGCTCCAATCCTTCTTGCACCTCCTCTGCCATCATCAGAGATGCCCTAATCCTAAATGATTAATTGGGGATAATGAGATTCTTGAGATTTTGTTCTCCCCCATTCAACTTCCATTGTAATGTATAGACATGTTTAACCTATTTTATATTTTTGTAACCTTTGTCACTAATACCTTAGAAAAAATTCCATTGAAAAAGGGCTAAATGAAGCAAAATATTTCTTTAAAAAAAGAAAATGGAGAAAAGAAGCATCAAATTATTTGTGACATATGCCCACACGTCTACCAAAACGTACACACTCCTCATTCCTTGGCGGGCCGGGCAGGGTTTCCACGCACCCTCTTTCCCAATCTCCCTGCCTATATATAGATAGAACGCGGCTGCTCCACTTTCTTCCTTTGGCTCGTCTAGGGTTCCTCCAAGCTTCGCTGCCATGGGCCGCAGTAAGTCTCCCTCGCATCTCCTTCCATCTCCAGGGTTTAATTGCGGCTTTTCGATGTCTTCTTCCCCTCGACAGATGTGTCTTTGCCCAGATCCATTTCTTCTCCGAATTTTTTGTTGTTGCGTATTAGTTCGATCCCATTTTGTAGCTCGTGCATTATGTTTTTCATGTGTTTTGACTATAGTTTGGTGTTAAGTTCGTGTTGAGGTGTAAAAAACTAACGCCAGCACGTTCTCTCTCCAAGGTCGTGGAGATCTGGTTGTGGAGTGGACCATGTAAACACATTCTATACGTGGATTGGGACGGGGGTTTGAACACGATTTTATTCTCAAAATTGGGTAACTGGATGTCGGGATACGGTGGAGATTGGATGAAGAGGAAAAAAATTATGATATATGGTTGCTAGAAATGGATTTGGAGGAATGCATAAAATTTGCCATATTGAGCTTCTTTTCTTCCCTCCCAAGATCGGTGGATTGGAAGGGAAAATGAAGGAAACATAAGATTGGTTGGAAGGCAAATGGGAGGAAATCATTGTAGAAACTCCATTCCCTTTCATTTGGTTTAGAATTGACAATTGAAGAATCGGAGGCTGCATTAATTGAGGATACTCAACTGAAGAAATTGTTACATTACATTTACAAACTTCGCAACGAGCATAGCCTGATTTCAATAATCTTTTAGGGGTAAGATCCACCTAATGTATCTTGAATCATGTCTCTTTCTCCTAAGATTAGGATTTAAAAAAATGAGAAAAAAATCAAATCACACCCTATTTTCAATAGGTAAATGTCTCATTTTCCTTGAAGTTGTATTTTCTAGTAATAAGATATTGGCTACAATGGGAAAATCTCTTATCAATAACATTTTTATATATATCCAAGATGCATGCTCTACCTCGTTCGTGTGAAAAACAACTTTTAAACTCTCCACCTCTCCCTTTTTATTCCCATTCTTACACCCCCGCCATTTTCTTGCTCAAACCTCCCCCATCCAACACTTCCCAAGTACACCTGCAGTTGATGTTGACTCACAAGCTATTGTTAATGAGGACACCTGCTTGTTGTGAGCTAGGATTAAGCATCTAACTCAATATCAGTCCCTTAGGATCCAGGATGTGTTTGGATGGATAAATTAGGAAGATAAGGAAGATGGGGATTGCTGATTAATATTTGATAGCTTGATAGTAGGAATTCGTATATAGCTTACACGATTCAAGTAACTTTCACTACTAGCTAGATCTCCTAAAGTGACATCTCTATTTCCTTCCCCAATGAAAAGTTTATGGAGATATTGTTTCCATCTAGTCTTTATATCCTTCTGAGTACAAGCACGCGACCTTCTCATCCTTAGTACATCTCACTTGAGAAAGATCTTTGGTCTCATCATGACTAACAATAGATTTTGGGTTGTCAAACTTTCTCATGGGATTACTTTGCAGTCTTAACTTTCACTACTAGCTAGATCTCCCAAAGTGACTTCTCTAATGAAAAGCTTATGAAATACTGCTTCCATCTAGTTTCTATATCCTTTTGAGTAACAAGTACGCGACCTTCCTCATCCTTAATGCATCTCACTTGAGAAAGGTTTTTGGTTTCACCATGACTAACAAGCGATGTTAGGTTGTCAAACTCTCGTCCGTGATTACTTTTCAGTCTTTGCAGCACAATTGATCTCTTCTCATCAACGCAAAGTAATCTATCTGTATTCTAGTTGGGCCACTCTTATAAGTAATTTAATGCTCGTCCATCTTCTTGGCGAGAGTGTTTGCTATGAAAAGTTCATAGGCCGTTATAAATTCAGAATGACTTTTCCCTCTTCATTTCTTTCTCACATTTCCATTAAGATCTCCACATAGGCAAATCATCTCTCTTTGTGAGATTCCTTGCATAATCTTATCCAAATCCTTTCAAAGAATTTGTTTAATTCTTTCATCTAAACCAATTTGCGGCGCATAAACTTAGATGATATGCATAATTCCTTCTTTGAGCACCAATTTTAGTAAAATAATCAGATCCGTGAATCTTTACACCTCAACCACACAATCCTTCAAATCCCTATGCTTATATGAACAACCATTCCAATACCATTTCTCCCCTTATCTTTACATGGATACCAAAGTTTAAAGCACGTCTTCTTGATCTCCCTTGCTTTCTCCCCAACCTATTTTGTTTCTTGGAAATATAGTATCTGAATCTTCATTCTTTCCTTATCATCTATAATCTCCATCGATTTACCAATCAAAGTGTCAATAATTCCAAGTACCTATCCACAACTTCCTTTGCTACATCTTTCGGACTAACTTCTTTACTTGCACGTGTCTATAATGCGAGAACCTTGCAAATTTTGGACTGTATCCGGATGGCGATGTAACGGAACTAACTTATTTACTCGTGTGTGTTCCTAATGCAAGAATCCTTGCAAATTTTGAACTACATCTGGGTAGTGATGTAGTGGCCCTTGCCAACTTCTCATTGCATTCAAACGATGCAATGTGTCACTAATAGGGAACGCCCCAACAAAATCTAAATGTTTGCTCAAATCCATGTTGAAAAGTTCCAAACTTTTTTGAGAGAAATTCCTAAATAGTTTTATTAAAAAAATACTATTTAAGAGTTTGACTCTCTTGCGCTGGTTGGCTACTTAATGCGTAACCATTTTCAATTTACTTGGACTTGGGGTCAGCGATGATTGAGGTATTAGTTCCGTTAGACATCATCTTATCTTGCCATGTTTAATGGAATTAGAAATTATTAATAAATATTAAAATTTTAGATAATAACTTGTTTTTGTTTCTCACTCTAGGAGCCGATGTCAGTACTCTGTACTGATACTGCCAGTTTTATGACATCGCAATGATATTCGAATGCCTTTTTTTTGAAGAGATTATTGGAAATGCAGTGGATTTCTTTTCAAAGATATCTTATAAAATCCTCATAAGTTGACTTTTTTTGTAATTTTTGGCACACGTCAGGTCGGGCTTTTCGAAATGGGATTTTGGTTCGGGTCATGATGGCCCGACCCATTGCACCATAAGAACTACCCATTGATGGTTAGTTGGATCTTTAAAACGATCGATTGGTCAACTCGCTGAGCCAGTCAATCTCTTCGATTGATCCATTACTATGCAACGATTAGCCTCACATTCTCATAATGGCTCTAGTTTTTGGGGTTTCAATGGCCTGATCCCATCATGTAGCCATCTCCTATTTATGAGTAGCTCGCTAAACCTTTTATAAAATTTGTTAGGAACATTGTCAAGCTAACCACGTCCTTTGTTAACATGCTAACATTGCCTAGTTCAACAATTATAAATCTATTTGTTCTAGTTGGATAACTTGACTCTGTAAAATTATTGAGCCGAGTTTGAGTTGGCGCATGTTCAACTTGGCAACTCAACTTGATAACTTGTTTTAATTTTATTAGTTTTTTTATATATTTTCCATTCCACATTTTCATACATGATGTGTGCATAATATACATTAAGAAGAAATGTTGTCGCACCCACAAAATGTTTTGAGTAGAATGCTATATAACTGTTATCTCTCAATCTTTGATTCCCAAGTTCTCTCCCCACTTTCTAATTTCATATGTACTGTTACAACATAATTAAAAAGGTGTTAAAAGTTGTATATCGGCCATACAAGTACACTACTAAAAAACATAGAACAGGCCACGGTTGAGTATCGTGGCTTAATGTCATATTACCGTTGCCTAAGAATATTGGCCACGGTAATGTTACCGTGGTTTATACCACCGTGGCTTATAGTTTACCGTGGCCAAAAAGGTTACTTTTTCGCCACAGTAGACGTACTGTGGCTATATTGTTTTGGCCACGGTAAATTTACCGATGAAAAAACTTTCAAGCCACGATTTAATAGCATGACAAATCTATTTAAGCCACGGTTTAATAGTTGTGACGACAGAGATTTGGCCATGGAAGTTGTACCGTGGCAAAAAAAGCAGACTTTAAAAAAATCAATGCATGTATCAATTACTCATTTAACAAAATCCCCAATGATATGCATATGCTATTCGATGTTCATTCCCTGTACTGCCATAATCACATGGTGAACATGCATACACATGATAAATCTACATACAAGGTAACAAACAAACTTATGATAAGCATAAACACACAAGTTGAAAAAGTGCATAATCTTCATGTCAACATAAGGTTTTTACCAAAATAAGAGCTAATTAACGTTCAATTAGCTAATAAAACATTAAAATGTATATGACCTTTGACATCTAATAAGATTAGATGTAACATAAAGATCCATCCAAAATTAAATGCTATTCATCTAAAGCGAAATCATTAAAATCTGCATCATCTTCTGAATTTTCATCATCATCTCTTCTTGCACCCATGCCTTTGTTCATTACAGATGATGAACACTCTCTTTGTGATGAACGACTGCCCTTCGATGATGACGCCTCTTGTGCTTTGGCAATGATAGCAACTGATTTTGCTATCTCTCCTAGCAAGACCTCTAATCTTGTGACTCGATCATGTAAGTTACTATCTGGTTGGTCTCTACGTCCATAGTACTTGGATGGATTAACCCCTCCGCCCACTCCCCTCACGCGTCCTGGATGTTCAGGTCCAGTAGCTTCTAGATATGCTGCGTCTGGAGAGATAGGAGACCCATCATCTGGGTGCTGAAGTGCCATCATTTGCTCCTGATGCAATGAAATAAAAAGAATTTGAATTAATACATATATTAAATTGAATTTGAAACATAAGTAAATTAACTTACATGTTGCTTTTGCAATTTCTTATCATGCCACATTCTTGAGCCATCTTTTCCTTCTCTACTTTTTGAGTATATAAAAAGATTGCAACGATCAGCATCAATACCCTTTTTCACCTGAATGTAATTATATAAATAAATATATGAGGTAATGCATAAAAATTACTTAAATTGAAAAAAATAAAAATTACATACCAACTCGTGCTTTAACTGCTTGGTATTTTTTCTACCCATGCGATGAGCTGCATGTGTTAACTTTGATCGATTATGTGCATTCCTGCATTGCATTGCCTACAACAATATAATTTCCATAATTAGCACCTATTATTTTCGAACAGAAATCTAAACTGAACAATATCTAGCAGATCTAGGATAATGGAATGTTAACAATATCTAGCAATATCATCGATAGGAAACATGGCCTAATATAAAGCATAGATTATATGGACGGAAACTCTTTATCACAAATATAAATATAACTTCATGATATATCTTGTCAAATAGTTTTATGGTCATATATTCATGAACATTATTGAACTAACCACTAAATGTTTGAATCTATACCTTATATTCTTTGGATGTCCAATAATCAACCAAAGTTCTCCAATCTTCTTCAGTTATACCTTCCGGTACATTAGCAAGTAGTTGACTTATTGGGATGTTCTCATCAAAGTGCTGCAAATATAGATAACAAGTCTGGATTATAATTCTATACAAGAATTCATTCCAATGATAAACCTATAATGATTAAATAAATTGATTTTCTTACATCTCTCTTAATCCGAAATCGCCAAGTTCGATGTAACTCTGAAGCATGCGAAAGAATCATCTTGTCCAACTCATCATTGACTTCCCATGAAAATGATTCCTGTAATATATTCTGATTAAAAATTTCATATAAAAAATATAAACAATGTTCCAAAGGTATATATAAACATTACCCTCAATCTCTTCATAAGTAGATCACGCATCTCTTTTGTGGCATCTCTTCGAAAATCCCGGATCGTAATTGGCATAATACTACGAGTGAGTATACCTAAATGACTTTGAAAAAGTTCACTATTGATTCCAACAGCATAGCCATCCACAAGATCTGCAAAAAAAGTCTCTCCTGGTCTAAGGCGGTTGAGAGCAACTCCTTGAGCAACATCCCGTACTCTTGGTCTTTTGGACTCATGTGTACTTGGAGTCTCTACATCCTCGTCAGATGGAGTAGCTGATGTAGATGATGGTCTTATGGTAGGAGATGGCGAATGATGCTCATCTGGTGTGTTCTGATCATGTACTCTACGATCAATTGCCCGTCGACGAGAGGCTACCTGATGATAAACAATAGATATTATTCATAGTATAAAAATGATGGAATTTACTGACAAATACGATTTTTATGTTGATACAACATTAAAAAATACAACTTTACCGATGCAGACGATGGCCTCATAAGAGGAGAAGGAGATCGATGATCATCTGCTGTGTTGTGATCATGAACTCTATGATCTATTATTTGTCGACGAGAGGCCACCTGGTGTAAAACAATATAAGTTAATCATATTTTAAAAATGACAACCTTTACAAAAAATTACAATTCCCTTATTCATACATCCTTTAATAAGAAAACATTACCGATGTAAAAGATGGCCTTGAAGGAGGAGATGGCGAACGATGTACATCTGGTATGTTGCAATCATGTACAATATCATCGCTCGTCCGTCGATGGGAGACCACCTTTGTTACAACATGGAAGACAATAATTTATACAAAAGTTCATATTAAAGTGAATAATTAAATATAAATATTTACCAATGATGGTCGTGCAGCGAGAGAGGGTGAATGTTGCTCTTCTTGTGTGTTGTGATCATGTACTCTGCGATCAACTGCCCGTCGACGAGGAGGCATCTGCATTACAACAATCATGACATTATATTAAAAAGAGTCTGCAAAGCATATCTCATATATTGTAGCAAGCAAAGCAATAATAATTAGACATAGAAATAATAATTGCATATATTATTACCTTTACTAGTTTAAATTATCTTCTTGATATGCTTCACTTTCCTCATCGGAATCATTTATATCTCTTTCATGCATATTGTAATAGGCTCGCGGAATTATTCTAACCGGAATTATCCATCCCGGTCTTTCAATATCGTCAACAAAAAAAACTTGTTCAACCTGACTTGCAAGTGCAAATGGTTCCTCTGTCCCCAATATGCGACTTCGATTTAAACTAATACTACAATCTTTGTTTTTTACAAAACCTCTATCTTTATTGAATACATCAAACCATATACATTTGAAAACGACAACACGCTTATCGTGTGTGAAACTGATGTCGATGATTTCAATTAACTCTCCATAGTAGCCATCCAAGCCTGATTGAAGATGAGATTTCACAATTACACCACACATTTGTGTTCTTCTATGTAAGTCAACAGATTTGATTCGAAACTTAAATCCATTAACTGTATAAGTAGTATATGTGTGGACAAATGAAAATGGTCTTTCAGCTAAAATCTGCAACTCAGGAGTCCATCTACTATATTGACAATCTTTGAGCTGGTTTAGTTTAGATCTAAACCATTGCAAGAAATTATGCGCATAGATAGACTTTCGTCGTTCAAGATTTTGAAACATATCATTGTACTCTTTGAAAAACATGTCAAGTTGTTTAATCTGCATTAATATGTAATAATGAGCCAAATTCATCTCATCGGCATCTAAAAACTTTCGAGTTGCGCCACTTGCTGGCTTTCCATAATCTGAAAGAATAGATAAAATACCATCATCATCATTGTCAACGTCTATGTCATCTTTACTTTCGTCTACAGAGTTGAAGATAACATTTTCATCGTCAAGATATAATGATGAAAAATTAACACATTCTTCGAAGAGATAACCCTCTACTATAGAACCTTCTGGATGCGCCATATTAAATACATGGTCTTTTAACTTCTTAAGAAATCTCTCTACTGGATACATCCATCTGTATTGTACCGGTCCTGCAATTCGAGCCTCGTTGGCCAAGTGGACTACTAAGTGAACCATCACATCAAAGAATGATGGTGGGAAAATCTGCTCCAACTTGCATAATGTCTCTACAATATCAGTCTCCCATCTTAGCAAAATAGTAGGATCAAGAACTTTAGAACAAATAGCTTTGAAATAAAAACTGAGCTCCATCAATGGTTCTAATACATTGTCAGGTAGACTTCCACGTAGAGCTAATGGCATAAATACTTGCATATATATGTGGTTATCATGACTCTTTAGGCCAGAAATTTTTCTATCAGCTATATTAACACATTTTGATAAATTTGCTGCATAACCTTCAGGAACTCGAATCGCTTTCAAAAACCTTAAAATAGATTCTCGTTTTTCAAGTGGCAATGTATAGCATGCATTTGGTAATTCAAATGTATTTGCTCCGACCTCAATTGGATGCAAGTCACTTCTGATACGTAATTGTTGAAGATCTTGTCTACTTCTAAGTGTATCCTTAGATGTGCCTGATAAATTTAAAATACATAGAATGTTGTCCATGACATTCTTTTCAATATGCATGACATCTAAATTGTGTCTAATTTTTAAATCTTTCCAATATGGTAATTCTTTAAAGAATATACTCTTTTTCCTCCAACCGCCAGTTCTAATTTGTTTAAACGGACGCCCAAGTAGAACATCCTCTAAACATTGTTGCTGATTCCATATTTCTGCTCCACTATAACGGATGCTTCCCAAGTTCAAACATTCCCCTGCTGAATTACCATCAAACTTCTTATTGAACCGACGATCCCTCCATTTATGTGTTTCTGGAAGAAAACGACGATGACCCATGTAACATTGTTTTAAACTGCCACTCAGACGTAAACTATGTGTTCGATCCATACAAATCGGACATGCAGTATATCCTTTTGTACTCCACCCGGATAAATTTGCATATGCGGGAAAATCATTAATGGTCCATAAAATTGCTGCTCACATACAAAAAGTTTCATTTTTTTCTGCATCATATGTTTCAACACCATTGATCCACATAACCTTCAACTCTTCAAGTAATGGTTGTAGATATACATCAATTGCATTTCCAGGCCCTTTACTTCCAGGTATTAATAATGGCATCATTGTAAACATAGATTTCATGCACATCCACGGTGGCAAATTGTATGTGAATACGACAACTGGCCATATAGAGTAGCTATTGTTCATGTTACCGAAAGGATTGAAACCATCACTTGCAATCCCAAGTCTAACATTACGCATCTCACTTGCAAAATCTGGATGGATCAAATCAAATCTTTTCCACTCCTCAGTATCAGCTGGATGGCGCATAAGACCATTACAATCATCTTTTCGTATCTTCTTATGCCATGACATCCATTTTCCAGTTTTTTGTGATTGATAGAGGCGTTGCAACCTAGGAATTAAAGGAAAATATCGCAGAATCTTTGCCGGCTTTTGTCTTCTCTTGTTGTTGACTACAGAATCACAAGCATCTTTGTATCTGGAACTTTTACAATGTGGACAAAATTCAAGGTCGCTATTTTCATTCCAAAATAAAATACAATCATTTGGACATGCGTCAATCTTCACACAATTCATTCCTAATGTATGAAGAGTCTTCTTAGCCTCATACCAACTTTGCGGATAATTTGGTGGATTCTCTAATAACTCAGAAATAAACTGCATCATATCTGACATTAAGGCGGTTGTAGCTCGATGCTTAACTTTCAATTTGAATAGTTTTGAGATGAACTTGAATCGAGACATCTTCAACCCATTGGCAATAGGTTCCTCAGCTTCCATAAAAGCTTTGAGAAATTGATCCCTTCCATTGTCAACCTTCTCAACATTGTCTAAATTACCTTCGAATTCAATAGGTTCATCTGCTACCATAGGAGTAATAATATCTTCCGGTCGCTCTTCGACTTCTGCAACTTTTGATGTTGTTTGTAGCCATTCCTCCTCTCCATGTAAATTCCAAATAATATATCTTTGCCACCACCCATTCAAAATAATGTGATCATATACTTCCTTTCGTTTATATCTCTTGTTGTTCATACACTTCCGACAAGGGCAATAAATACAATCCTTGTTAGATCCATATCTGAAACGTGCTCTATCAGAATGAAATGCCCAGTCTAAAAAATCGTGAACTCCTCGATTATATACTTCTATATCTGACAACCGCTTCGTCAACCAAGTCTTGTCCATCTACATAAAGTATATCAATCCATCATTTTTCATGATAGGAGAAACTATATGTTAACATGTGCTATTAACAAAAATTAACTTTGATGATCCGGGTAACTAAATAATATAGTGACGGTTTTATGACTCATCTATATACAATAGGGGGATCTATAAATATATTTTCATTCCAAACAATTTTTCCATAAGTAAAACTGCATGGTATCACAAATATATTTTTCACTGGTCAACATAAGTTTTTCATTCCAAGTATTTTTTTTTCAACAAGTAAAAGTGAGAATAGAGGAAGATTGGGTTAAAGCATATTTTTGGCCATATATTAGTTTGAGTGGCTTGAATGTAATTTAATAGCTTAACTAAAGAAAAACATTCAAAAAAATACCATGACACTAAATGACATGAATCCTAATCGTATAGTTGGTATGAGGCTAAGAAGAGTCTGCTCTATCCTCCCTGGCCCCTCAATTAAAGGTCTACTCTATCAACAGAGAGACTCACATAGTCAGCCTCTATCTCGTGTTATTGAACAAAAACCACTATACATAACATCATCATATCCTCATCAGCAGATGCTTCCATGTCAAGATGATGATGCCGCAGTTACTTATACTAAACCAAAAGTTCTATTCCCAAAAAACTTATATATATTATAATAAATATTATATAAGTAATATTGCACATATAAATTCACTTTCAAAAACTTCACTATTAAAATATTAATTGATAACTAATCTAAACTTTCAGGAACACATCAATTTTTCGCTAAAAGAATATGCTTGAATAAGATCATAATTAGATATCTGTATAGAGTAAAAATACACGACACGAGCACATGGATCTCTCATCAGCTCCTTCAATTACCTGTTGACTTTGTATCTGCAACAACTGGACATTAAGCTAGGCATTGATTTCTCCAATGGTCACAGAGAATAGAATAGAAAGAAAGTATCAACACGGTGTACCCATTGTCCTTAACAAAAAGGCCAGATGCGTATCGAATGAGCAGTGTAAGCTGAGAGGATTTAAACGAGGCAAATATTCCCCTTTCTTGGATCTCAAAGTCAAAACCATTTGTTTGGGATTTCAGAATGAGAAGGCTAGTGTACACTATTGTTCATATGTAAGAGGAGGTCATCTGTGAATCAATGTTATTTGTTCTAAGAGTGTTGTCAAAATAACTGGATCATTATACAGTGCAAACCTGAAGGTGATCTTGTCCCCAACCGTGTTGAGATTGGACCCATTCAAATATACAGTGGCCATGTCAGGTATACCAATAAATCTCTCACCAATTAAAGGACCCATACACCAATATATCTTAGACCTATTAACCCATAGGGAGCCTTGATCGAATGCATTTGAGGGATGTGCAACTTGTAAATCCCAAGAGGGGAGGGTGTTGTTATTGTTTCCACAAGCCAATCAATCCAGAACATTAGCATCAGCATTCCATAAATTTCAGTGTGGTCAAATGATGAGAAGGAAATAGAACCTGTGTATGACGTGGGAGTGCAATGGATGTTGGCGGAACTTAAGTCACTGTTGGGTCCGACAAGCTGCAACTGATGTTGATGGCGTTGTGGACTGGAGTGCTCAAGTCAGCGGAGGAGAGAGACTTGGGGCTACGAGAACCTTCTTCGCATGGAGAAAGGTCAGCGAAGGAGGAGAGTTGGGGCTGCGGAGAACCTTCCTCGCATGGAGGAGGAAGGTCGACAGAGGTGGAGACTTGGGGAGGAGGATGGGTCTCGTGGAGGCTGCAACTTTTGAGAGCGATTAGGGAAGAAGAATGTGCCTCGTTAGTGATTTTAAGTTTTAGGGTTTTTTGGTTGAAAACTTAGGCGGGATTCAATTGCGCCCATTTTTCGTTTGTATATTAGCTATGGTATATTTTCCTTGGCCATTATCTTTAAGTCACGGAAAAGTTAAGATGGTCTAAACCTATTAACCATGGCAACATTATCATGGCATAATGTTATTGGCTACAAAAATTACCATAGCTATTGAAATTACGCTACGATTTTATTCCGTGGCCAAAACTTTTTAGCCTCGGTAATTTTATTGTGGCCTTATTGTGTGGCCAATATACTATTTTTTAGTAGTGGTAACCCATCCAATTATCCGCATCCATCTCCCCATCCAATGTTAAAACTCTCCCTACTTCTATAGGAATGTCATCAAGTCCTACACACTTCTCAAGTCTCATAACCTTCAAAACCTCCTCTACTTCCTTCCTTTGTATTCATCTATAGCTTACATGATTCAAGTAACTTTCACTATTAGATTGATCTCCTAAAGTGACTTCTCTATTTCCTTCACCATTGAAAAGCTTATGAAAACACTACTTCCATCTAGTCTTTATATCCTTTTGAGTACAAGCACGTGACCCTCATCCTTAACGTATCTCACTTGAGAAAGGTCTTTGGTCTCACCATGATTAACAAACGATTTTGGATTGTCGCAGTCTTAACTTTCACTACTAGCTAGTAGCTAGATCTCCCAAAGTGACCTCTTTATTTACTTCCCCAACATAAAACTAATGGAAATACCGCTTCCATCTAGTCTGTATATCATTTTGAGTTATAAGCATGCCACCTTTCCTCATCCTTAATGCATCTCACTTGAGATAGGTCTTTGGTTTCACCATCACTAACAAGCGATGTTGGGTTGTCAAACTCTCTCTTGGGATTAATTTGCAGTCTTTGCAACACAATCGATCTCTTCTCCTCAATGCAAAGTAATCTATTTGTGTTCTTATCGGACCACTCTTATAAATAATTAAATGCTCCTCCATCTTCATGAAGGGAGTGTTTAGTATGAAAAGATCATAAGTTGTTACGAAGTCTAGGTTGACTTTTCGTCTTCATTTCTATCCCCAGAGTCGTGCCCTCCATAGACACTAGTACACCCTAAAAAGTTTGTTTAATCCTTTCATTTAAACTAATTTGCAGTGCATAAACTTAGATGATATTCATAATTTCTTCTTCAAGCACCAATTTTAGTAAAATAATCCAATCTCTGAATCTTTGCACCTTGACCACACAATCATTCAAATCCCTATGAGCAACCACTCCAACGTCATTTCTGCCATTATCTTTTCATGAATACAAATTTTAAAGCATATCTTCTTGATCTCCCTTGTTTTCTCTCCAACACATTTTGCTTCTTGGAAACGTAGTATCTGAATATTCATTCTTTCCATCATATCTATAATTTCCATCGATTTATCATATAAGTGCAAATATTTCAACTATCTATTCCCAACTTCCTTTGCAACCTCTTTTGGTCTAACTTCTTTACTCGCATACGTCCATAATGCGAGAACCCTTGCAAATTTTGGATTGTATCCAGACGGCAATGCAACGGAACTAACTTATTTACTCGCATGCATTCCTCATACGTGAGCCCTTGCAAATTTTGAACTGCATCGAGCAACGATGTAGTGGCCCTTGCCAACTTCCTTTTGCATCCAGACGATGCAATGCGCCGCGAATAGGGAACATCCCAACAAAATCTAAATATTTGCTTACATCCATGTTGAAAAGATCCGAATTGTTTTGAAACAAATTCCTAAATAGTGTTCTTAAAAAGAATACTATTTAGGATTTTGTCTCTTTTGCGTTGGTTGTCGGCCACTTGATACGCAACTTTCTTCAATTTACCCGAGCTTGGGAAGAACACTATATAGGAATTTGTCTCTCTTGCGCTGGTTGTCGGCCACTTGATGCGCAACCTTCTTCAATTTATCCGAGCTTGGGACCGGCCATGGTTGAGTTAATAGTTCTATTAGACATTATCTTATTTTGCCATGTTTAATGAAATTAGAAATTATTAATAAAAAATTAAAATTTTAGATAATAGCGTGTTTATGTTTGTCACTCTAGGAGCTGATGTCAGTACTCTACTGATACTGCCGGTTTTATGATGGCCCAATGATATTGGGATGTCTATTCTCTGAAAAGATTTCACGGCAATGCAGTGAATTTCTTTTCAAGGATGTCTTTTCGTTAGCTACTAATGGGTTCATAAGCATAAAAATAGAATGTAAAAGGGCGTGGACATCATAAATTTTTTATTTGGATAACTAACCTTGTACTACTGCAACTTTGGATTTTATTTTTGGCTCTTACCCCTTGAACAAGCTGCCTCCTCTTTATCTCTGTATAATTTTTTTCTATGCAGGACCTGCAAGATGTTACCGTCAGATTAAAAACAAGCCGTATCCCAAATCACGGTATTGCCGTGGTGTCCCGGATCCTAAAATTAGGATTTATGATGTGGGAATGAAGAAGAAGGGTGTTGATGAATTCCCATTCTGTGTTCACCTAGTTAGTTGGGAAAAGGAGAATGTTTCCAGCGAAGCTCTTGAAGCTGCTCGAATTGCATGCAACAAATATATGGCCAAATTTGCTGGAAAAGATGCTTTCCATCTCAGGGTCAGGGTGCATCCTTTCCATGTTTTACGTATCAACAAGATGCTTTCATGTGCTGGTGCTGATAGGCTCCAGACTGGAATGAGGGGTGCTTTTGGAAAACCTCAAGGAACTTGTGCTAGAGTCAGCATTGGGCAGGTTCTTTTGTCCGTCCGTTGCAAGGACAACAATGGTGTCCATGCCCAGGAAGCTCTTCGTCGTGCCAAGTTCAAGTTTCCTGGTCGCCAGAAGATCATTGTGAGCCGCAAATGGTAAGTGCTATGTCCTTTAAACTCTTTTATGCTGTGACCTAACCTATTTAAGTTCATATATAGAAGTTAAGTTCATATAAGATGTGAACCATGCGAGACGGCAGATGTGTACTGAATTTTTGTACCTTCATCATATTCACAGGGGTTTCACAAAATTTAGCCGCAATGATTATCTGAAGTGGAAAGAGGAGAATCGCATTGTTCCAGATGGTGTCAATGCCAAGGTCGACTCTTTTATGTTTTTTCATACGTAAATATGAGTTAACTTTGCTAATTACTCTGCTCTTTTATGATGTTTTGGTATGATTTTATATTTTATGTTCAAATTACATGCGAAGAAATTTAAGGAAGCTTTTGAGATTACCTAATATACACCGAGCCTGTGTTTGTCAACATTTAGTTTTTGTATAGTTTGACATACGTAAAGTGTGTTGGAGTTTTTGTCCCAAGGCAATATTTTTTTACCGATGCTTCTTTTATCACAAGTTCCCCGTTAGTTTGAAGTTCTGTACATTGCATCACCCTAGTATGAGCTTGTAAATTCTCTCGAGCACTTAGAATTTTGCATAGATCTACTATTGGAGGAAAATGAATATATAGTTTTCCCCTTCGTTGATTTTTCAATGGAATTGATGGATCGATGTATTTATGTATTTATGTATGTACTTGACTCATAGGCTGCAAGTTTGATTAGTTATTTTTAACTTGAAAATGGTTGATATATTGATAAGAATATAGATGTTATCTATATTAAAATTGTAACGTCCCGGGCTTAGGTCCCCAGTCCGTTATCGATGATAACTGGCCCTGACAACTTGTTGAGTTCGGGCCCAGATGGACCCGTTGGCAACCACCCAAAATGCTTAAGCCCAAGTTATCAAGTAGTAATCCCCACCACTTCGTGAGTTTTAGATGTGGCACTATGTTTGGGGATATGAGTGTTACAACCTCCCCCACTTATATTCGCAACGTCCTCGTTGCGACATGGCCCGTCACTTATTCCCAGTGACAGTGGCGGTTGCACGCTCCGGGTAGCCATTTCCTCCTATCTCTTTGTAGGGGTGGCTCCACCTCTCGGGTAGCCCTTTCCACTATCAGAGGGAACCCGCTCTGATACCATTTGTAACGTCCCGGGCTTAGGTCCCCAGTCCGTTATCGAGGATAACTGGCCCTGACAACTTGTTGAGTTCGGGCCCAAATGGACCCGTTGGCAACCACCCAAAAAGCTTAAGCCCAAGTTATCAAGTAGTAATCCCCACCACTTCGTGAGTTTTAGATGTGGCACTATGTTTGGGGGTATGGGTGTTACAAAAATATGGATGTGAATACAAATATCATAGGAATATGCAAAAACATGAATCACCTCTCTAGAATACGAATACATATGCAAAATGGATCTTGACAATTTATGAGGTTTTTTTTTTAATTTTTTTACTAGTAGGATTCGAACTCTGGTCCTTTAAAGTGGAAGTCACTGCTTCTACCACCAGACCATTAGAGGGGTTCTATTCAGATATGAGTTTTTGACAAAAGAATGTAATTAATTTGCGTGTAAGCATTTTAGGTTTATAGAATACCCCAACATATAAATAGTACATTGAATATATTAATAATGAGAATATACATAAAAGTAACTATGTAATGACAGAAAGCTTATCATACTTATTCGTGCTTGTCTCATATTTGTATCCTCCAACTTTTAGACATTTATATTCATATTATGGACTATTGTATTTGTATCCTCCTAGATTTGAATATTGTTATCCATATTCATGTTTGCTGAAGTTAAGGATATTAACTTCGTATTCATATTTGTAGTTATCAGATGTTGAATTTCAATATTCACAATCATATTCAGCAGATGCGGAAAATGACATCTGCATTTTCTATTTAACGAATGCGGTTGTATTTGTATCTATTGTCATCTCTGGTGTGCATGTGCAAATAGTTTGATTGAGCAATATTTGAATGAACCTTGATTTTGTTTTGATGCAGCTACTGGGATGCCACGGTCCTCTTGCCAATCGCCAGCCTGGGAGGGCATTTCCACCTACAGCAATAGAATCTTCATGAGCTACCTGTTGTTTTGCTTGTCAGAATTTTGGTTACATGTTCAAGATACTTATAAACGTCCAACTATTGTTTAGAACATCGGGATGTGTTTGTTTTTAGAGTACTGTTGCATCAGTTCTTTCTCTCAACAGCTATACATTGGTATTTTACTTACGTCAATGTGTTGACAGGCTCCTTAAGTTGCCGTGGCAATAGGTTCTGTTGTCATGCTAGTGCACCACCTTGGTTTTGCTACTGTGCTTCCTTGACCAGGGATGCTCTTGACCTGATTGAACTGTGAGCAGCTCCCGCCACTGTGCCTTGACCACAGCAAACCCTAAGCTCTGATCAAGATTAGACTTTTTAAATGGCTTTAATCATGGGTTTTAGATTAAGAAGAAATTTGGTATTATGTTCTTTCAATTGTAAGGCTAGAATTTTGATTGAGTTTTGCATAAAAAAAGGTCTACAACAGCCTCATCTATGGTCAAGGCACAGTAGAGGACCCGCCCCTGAGTTAAAGATGTCAAAATTGACCAAATTGTCTCATTATTTTCTAGTATTATTTATGGTTTTTCATAAGAAGCTTGAATTATCTAGATTTTCAATATACATTTTTTGAGGATATGATATATTAGTTTCATATATGTCAATAGCTATAGTTGTATCTCTATCTATATTTATAGAGTTATTTAAAATAGGGATTTTTATCAGGTAGATCCTATAAACTTTGCCAATTACCTCTATGACCTTTGAAACAACTTAATTCCCCCTTAGACCCCGTAAACTTGCTAACCCTTACCCTACAGATCCTGTGGTTAACCCCCATCTATTTATCCGTTAAAACTAACCACCACCACCTCCTCAACCTCTGTCGACTCGCCCTCCCCTCCTCAACCTCCGCCCTTGCCCTCCCTTCCTCTTCGACCTCCACCCTCTCCCTCCTCCTTCCCGACCTCTGTCCTCACCCCTCCACCTCCCTGACATCCGCCCTCGCTGTCCTCCTCCATCTCCTGCACCCTCACCCTCCTCCTCACCCACCAAAGGAATATATGTAAACCATTCACGAAGATCTTCTACTTTTCATAATCAAGCAGGTGTTCATCAGATCAAGCTCGGTGGCATTCTTTTTCATGGAATGGTAAAAATACAAGGTCAACCTGAAAGGTGAAAGATTTTAACGAAATCCTGCGACCAATAAAAAGATTCAAAAGAAAGAGAGGAATCGCCAGTGTAAGATGGATCTCAAGAACAAGAGACCGGCAATCAAATTGGCATATGGTTCTGGCATCAAACAAAACAATGATGGGAACCTGAAGAAAGCACAACTGTTCCCATGAAGAAAGCACAACTCAGGATGGGATATGTGTCGATCATGTATCCCTCTGGGAAGGGCTCTGCCAGAAACCCGTGCCGCTGATCTTGGCCCACATCTCGTCCTCCATTTACTTTGGCACCGCCGCCGTGTCGTGCCCCACCTGAGCGGCAACCTCCTCCGCCCGCCTCGCCCTGGCAGCCTACGCCTGCGAAGTGTCATCGCATTCGGAGACCGCGAGGAGGGCCCTACGCCCGTTCGGCTCGTCGCCATCCTTTTTCGCGAGGCGACGCTTGCGCGTTGCTTTGCGGCACAACCCATCGGGGAACTTCACGATGGTCAGAACGATAAAGTCCACGAGGGCGCACGGACAGCAGCAACAGACGGGGCGCAGCTGGCAGCGGTGTCGTCGGCGACCTTGACGCGATGGGCGCACGTCGGTGGTCGCTCCCCACGAGGCTGCCGAATGGGATGGGAAGGGGAGGGGGTCGCCGTCGGTGTGGGGCCAAGGGAGGCGGAGGGGCAGTGGCCTGGAGGCCGACTGCCGGCGGCTTCCGAGGTATGATTTATGTTCGTCGATTGTTCTTGGGGAGAAAGAGGATGTAGAGAGAGGAAAGGGAGGGTTTATTTGGGTTCTCGTGCTTTAATTAGAGAGAGAAGGAAGGAGGAGGAGAAGGAATGAGAGACACAGATTGAACATCCACCGTTGATTTTATATAGTTTGGTTAACTCAAGTTTAACTCAAGTAATTGACTTCAATAAAGTTAAATATGACGGTAGGGTCTGTGGAGGTAAGACGGAGCAAGTTTAGGGAGTCGAGGGAAGAATTAGATTGTTTCAAAGTTTGTGGAGGTAATTAGCAAAGTTTATAGGGTCTGTCAGGTAAAAATCCTTATAAAATAATAATTTTAGGAGAAGTGTGTGTAACTGCTTGGATATGGGTGAAATTTACAACCCAAATAAGCAGGTGTCATTTTGAGTTCTCTCTAGCTATTACTTAAAACACATGCTTATTTATTTAATTTGAATTAAATTGGTCATTACTTTTTAAGAAAGTCCTGACCCCACCTTCCACGTATCCTCTAAAACCTCCTTGCATGAACGAGACTCAACTGAAGCTCCACCATCAGCCGACCGGATCCCATTCCGAAAGACCTTCGGTCGTGTATTGACTATCGGGGAAGGAGACCAAGAGCTACACATACCCTTCGATGGAGATCGGGTCCCTTTGACAGGTTATGTCCCTCTTAACAACTAAAGTTGTTAACCATGAAAATGTTTGTATTGATAATCAACATGTTTTCATCTTTTTTGATTATGATACCTTTGGGTTTTTGACAACTGAAGCGGTAGAGCTCTTCGAAAAGATCTAAAAAATTATGTATAGCAACATTATGGTTCCCAGATTTATGGATATCGTGTTTCAAAGAATTGGATTTGCCATCCAAAAGGAATTAGCGGCGCAGCTTATTGCCCGTCTCTCATCAATCTCTATGTAATAGTTAAACTGATAATATCATTGTTTTCTCTTAAAAAAATGTTTTATTCGATTAATTGACGGTCAAATTAACTGAAAGGCACAAGTGATAATGGAACAACATGTTAGGAGTAAAACAGATATTCCAAATAAGGACGAGATATAACTGATATTGCGGAATCTAAGAGGCACAACTAATATAATCCATATTATTATTTCATAATTCAAGACATGGAAAAAAATTTAAAAAATAAAAATGAAGAAAATGAGGCGGGAGGAGCTAAGTTAGCTCCCCCTAAAGGACGTCCTCATTTATCTCATATATATATATATAGAGAGAACTTTTCAGAAATCTATTATAATACTTCTAAAATTATTTTAGAATTATCGTAAACGTTGTAAAATGATTATCCTGAATTCAATGTAAACAAATCACATGCACTTCCATCCAAACAAATCTTATGCCCCTAAATTATCTATATTGGGTTTTCATTTCTCTCTCCTCTAATTCATCAACATAGTCTCAAATTTTATTCACCTGATTAATGTTCAACATTTAGAAATGTATTTCAAGAATCTAACCTGGCTTTATAATACTTCTAACGAAAATAAGAGATGATCCAAATTTATCACCCTTCATTCAATGTAAATGCATCTTATCAATGTGAATCTCGTACCAATTCGTCTCTGTATTAAAAGATTTTTACTGGTAAAGTTGGATTTAAGTAGTTTAATTTTAGACGTCCAACATCAACTTTTAATTTATGATCCATGTTTATTTTTTCAAGTAGGACCCATTGACTGTATGTTTTAACCAATGAAGGTAGATATAATTGAAGGGTAAAATGAGGCTTCTCCGAGGGGAGCCAGATTGGCTACCTACATCCTTATTTTTTTATTTTTGGTGGTTTTTTCTAATATATGCAGAGAATTAGATTCCTCTTTCTCATCCATATTTCGACTCAATTCAAGATACAATTCATCAAGCTATTAAATTTTAACAGTTTCAAAATTATTGAAAAAGAATGAGATAATTATATATAAAATAATTAAAATATTATGTTACATATATCTCAAACATCTAATTGGCCATGCATGAATATCTTCATGCCATAAAAAAACAAAAGTACATGGTGTTGTACATTATGCATAATTCCTACGAGACCGGCTCCTCTGCTGTACAGTAGAGTCTGGTGTACATCCAGAGTCGCTCGATCAAGATCTAAAGGTTCACATGAATTTCGGGTTTTGGTGATCTTTTGCATGTGAACCGCTCGATCGGCTCCGATGGTATAACAAACATCTACGGTACATCAGAGGATCCACTCTAAATCCTTACTTTGATATGGTTCTTCAACGGGCCATTCCTCCTTCCAAGGCTGGCGGCACGCTCCACGTGGTGCTCTGAGCTGCGTCGGCACCGCAATCCCACCCTGCATGAGAGGGGTGTTTTCAGAGGATTAGTGCAGGCTTAGGATACTTAAAACATAATTGTTTATAATTACATTCACGCATAAATTTCCATTTCCAATCTTTGTTTATTCGAGAATGGTTGGATATATCAAACCAATCACGAATGCAGATTGCACAAGTATATTATACCTTTCCTGGGGTCCATCCCCAGCACCAATGTACGAGGCAGTCGAGCCAGAGGATTTTTGTAAGTGGGATGAAAATGTGTACGTATGATTAACGTCCAAATCATAAAACGAAATTATCCGATTTGTGTTCGAATCATATGGCACGTTATGAGGCTAATTATATAATTGAAAAAGTTATTTTAAAAAAATGATAAATATAGTATACGGGTATACCAACTATGGAGGAGATGGAAAGTGCAGTTAGCGACATAATCATTAAAAAAGATAGTATTATGAAAAAAAATACAAATGTTATATATAGAGAGAAAAATGGGACTTCTCCCGCCTCGTTTTAGGCAAATTCTTTTATTTTTTTTTGAAATTATCGTCATGTACTTTCATTACGATATCCCTCTAATATACCATTCGAATTTCGTCAAAAACAGAGATTCTTACACCCTCCATCTAGAACATGTCGATTACAACAATATTGAGACCGTTAAAATTACCTTTTCTAAATGAAGGACATGATAGTCTCTGTTTCCGACGAAATTCGAAGGGTATATTAGAGGGATATAGTGATGAAAGTACATGATGATATTTTTCAAAAAAAAAACTGCCGAAAAATGGGACAGGAAAAGCCCCATTTTTCTCATATATATTAATAACATGTAACTAACCCTAAAATAAAATGAGTGTTGTATTAAAATTGTATACATATGTATAGGTTTTAATTGGAAAATCTATTATTCACAATTGGTATTGATTTGGTTTCAATTGGGAAACCAAATGATTTAGAGGGAAAGTTGGGAATTCCCAAAATTAAAACGTGGTTGAGTTTGGGTGGAAGTTTAGTACCATACCTTAGAGGTCTAAACTTTTGGTGGACTTATATATGAGTCTACACCCCAAGCTCTTGTAGCAATAGTAGAAAGGAGGAATGGAGGACCACACACGCGCGCGCGCGCGCTCCGCTCCGCTCGGGCTCGGGAGAGTCAATTCGGATCTCGGATCTCGATACTTTTGCAAGTCGATTAAATTAATCACACGATTAATTTGGTAAGTCGACTTAAATGAGAATTCAACTCGCCATTATGGGCGCGATTTTGGGATCCGAAAGGCTGCGTTTTCGGAAACCAAAGGTAACCGCACGCGAACCACCCTCTTTTTATACCCGGACGAACGTTTTCTTCTTCCTCTCTCGGCTGCAGTTCTCTGAGGTACAATCGAGGACGATCCCGTTGGTGTGCGCCGACGACGATCGTGAGCCGTCTTATCCTAGGAACAAATCGCCAGTACCCTACGCACCGGTATTGTGGGGGTGATATCTTCTCTGAGGACAGTCCATTTCATGGATGCTTCGGTGACTTCTAAACTGATCTTTATTTTATTTTGGTTGCGGCAATATGTTTATTGCTTTACCCTTTCTGGATCATGCCCGTATTTATGTTTCTGTTCTTTTAATCGGTTCCTGTTTGCATTGTATAATCGGATAATGATTGGGAAACATACGTTTAACGTAATCTTATTCGGTATTGTTTCTCTGTTAATTCATTTGGATCCGATGTTTTAATGTTTAATATATGCAATGGTAATCTTATTTACAACAATCTTAGAGAAGATATCCCGAACCGATTCTAGAATGTCGGAAACAATGTTTAAATCGAGGGTAGATATGACGGGTATGCCTGAAAAATTCGATGGACAGAATTTTAAGCGTTGGCAACAACGCATGAAGATCCGGTTAACCACCATAGGGTTAATCTCGATGCTTGAAACCGACTGTCCTACGGTGGAAACGGAAGACCCCTCACCCGATAGCCATAAGGCGCAATCCGCGTGGAAGGAACATGACCGTATATGTCATGGTTGCATCTTGTTGGCTCTGTCCAACACGTTGTTTGACGTATATTGTTCATCTACGCAGACTGCAAAGGGGCTATGGGAAGACTTGGATCGGAAGTATAACACCGAAGATCTCGGTATTGAGAAATACTCCGTAGTCAAATTTTTGAAGTTTTCCATGGTCGAAGGGAAGTCTGTTTCTGAACAGGCACACGAGTTTTTACTCCTGCTACATGGTTTAGAGGATGCCGAAATGAAACTTCCAGAGAAGTTTAAGGTCATGTGCATCATAGAAAAATTCCCAAAGTCGTGGGAAGACTTCGGTATGACCCTGAAACACAGGAAGGGGAAAATTTCTATTGATGACTTGATGGTGGCTATTGCCATAGAGGAGGAACACAGGAAACAAAAACCTATGCTTCCTGTTGATATTCAGGCTAAGGTCAATCTCATAACCTCGAAGGGCAAGGATAAGAAGGGAAAGGGTCCTAATAACAATAAAATGAAACCAAAGGGCAAGATCCAGAAAAAGACAAAGAATAAACCCTACTGGCACTGTAATCAGGTTGGCCATTGGAAGAAGGATTGTCCGTCCTTGAAGGCTCAACCTAAGGCTACATACGGGAGTCCACAAGTGAACATGATCACTATGAGACACGGGGCTAGCGAGGGGTATGTCTCTGTAAAACCTGAACTATACAATATCCATGATCCAAATGAGTGGCTCGTGGATACGGGGGCCAATGTAAATATATGTTCTGACAGAACGTTGTTTTCTTCTTATCAGACCTGCAGCGGTGGGACTGTGAAGATGGGGAACGATTCTGCGGCCAAGGTACTAGGGTCTGGACAAGTCAACTTGAGGTTCTCCTCTGGACGTGCACTACAGGAATTGCCCCATTTAGGGACGACAACTAGCGACGGTTTATGAGCGACCGTCCCTAATGCCTCTTTTTAGGGACGGTCATCAAACAATCGTCCCCAATAACCATAATCAATGGGGACGGTCCCTAATGACCGTCTCCTCTGCCTTGAGTAATGCCACTGGATGTTTTCGACCCTTCTGGAAGGGCTTTGGGGACGGTCCTGACCGTCCCCATTGTGCCTCTGTTGGCGTCGCCTCTAGCGATTGGACCATAGAGGTCGACCAAAGGGGACGGTCGTCGGTGACCGTCCCTTTAGGTTTGACCAGGCTACTGGACGTTATCGACCTTCCTGTAAGGGCTTTGGGGATGGTCATGACCGTCCCCATTATTCCTCTGTTGGCGTCGCCTCAGCGATTGGACCAAAGAGGTCGACCAGAGGGGACGGTCATAGATGACCGTCGCCTCTGGTTTGAGCATGCCACTGGACATTTTCGGCCCTTCTAAAAGGGCATTGGGGACGGTCCTGACCGTCCCCAGTGGTCCTCTGTTGGCGTCGCTTCTAGCGATCGGACCAAAGAGGTCGACCATAGGGGACGGTTATATTGACCGTCCCCTCTGCCTAGACCACGCTACTGGATGTTCTTGGCCCCCTGCAAGGCTTTGGGGACGGTCCTGACCGTCCCCTTTATTCCTCTGTTGGCGTCGCCTCTGACGATGGACCAAAGTGGTCGTCCAGAGGGGACGGTTTTTATTGACCGTCCCCTCTTCCTTCTCAAAGGAGATGGTCTTTAGTGAACCGTCGCCGATCGTCACCAATGGAGACGGTCATTACGACCGTCCCCATTGGTCAGATCGAAAAAAACCCCTTCGACCTGCGTTTTCATCCCATTCTCCCATCTCCAAAGCCGCCGCCCCAAGTTCGCCCTCTCCGCCCCAGCGTCGCCTCCGGCTCCTCCTTGCTTTCCGAGGTCGTTAATCTTCATTTCAGGTAACTATCAACACTCCTTTGCTTTTATTCTCATTTATTTTAGTTGATAATCTTGTTAGAGTTGTTTTTCCCCATTGGATTTAGTTGTTTTGGTTATATACTTAGGTTTGCTTGATTTGTTTAGTATATAATATATATGATTTGTGTAGGTTTGCTTGATGATATGCTTATGTTTGCTTGTTTCTCCTAGTTATGATTTGTTTGGTTGATAAGCCTAGGTTTTCTCCCTAGGTTGTGTATACAATAGGTTAGGCATAATGATTTGGATATACCATAGGTTTATCTCTTAGCCTTTGTGCCACAGCGAGCCCCGCAAAGCGCTTTCTCCTAAGCTCAAGTGTGTTGAGCACAGAGGAGGGGTGAGCCAAGACCGGACTTTTTGAGGCTAGAGATGAATGAGAGACTTGTGGTGCTTCACGATAAGCCTAGATTTTCTCCCTAGGTTGTGTATACAATAGATTAGACATAATAATTTGTTTATACAATAGATATCCTAAAATGATAGTGAAATCATATAATAGATAGCCCCATAATGATTTGGGTATACCATATATATGCCCATAGTGATTTGTGTATACAAAACATATACCCATAATGATTTGTGTGTACCTTAGCCATAGGAGTTGCTTGCTCGTAGAGTTAGGTCCAAACACCCTAATTGATTTAAATGTACCTATAGTCCGCTTTGGACCTAGATCAAACTCTAAACAGCCGCTCATTTATCTCTTAGCCTTTGTGCCACAGTTAGCCCCGCAAAGCGCTTTCTCCTAAGCTCAAGTGTGTTGAGCACAGAGGAGGGGTGAGCCAAGACCGGACTTTTTGAGGCTAGAGATGAATTAGAGACTTGTGGTGCTTCACGATAAGCCTAGGTTTTCTCCCTATGTTGTGTATACAATAGATTAGGCATAATAATTTGTGTATACAATAGATATCCTAATCACCTTATTATGGTTAGGGTAGAAAACTTGTTGTCTATAATAACACAATGGTGGATTTTATTATGATTGTGCAGTATTATGGATAAATCATTGATGGATAAGAGATACGATGATTTTCAACAATATAAGGGAGGAGTGATTGCGTTCTTGGATTGGGCATTTCAAATAGAGAGAGTTGATAAGAAATTTGGTGGTTTAAAGATTTATTGTCCATGTGTGAGATGCAAGAATATTAAATGGGATGTTAGAGAGGCAGTGTATAACCATCTCATCCTCAACGGATTTTGGTTACATTACTCTATTTGGACAGAACATGGAGAGGGTTTAGATGTGCGAATGGATGAGGATATGGGCGTTGATGCAGGAGTGACTACCCAAACCTTGAATAATGTTGATCACGAGTTATTTGAACTAATAGACGATTTAAGAAGACCTGAGGCACAAGACATTGGTTCAGATGATAGGTTCTCGAGCAGTTGGCCAGATGCAGAAGATATATTGGCTACTGGGGTGGAAATGGCGCGTTTGCAGTTTTTGTTAGAGCTGTTTAAGATGAAAGTAAGGAACGGATCAACTGCAGCTATGATGACAGATGTGTTGGGTTTAATACGAAAGTTATTAAATAATCCTCAGAATTATCCTAAGGATTGGAAAGAGGCGAAGCAACGATTCCGATCGCTTGGTCTGAAATACGAGAAGATAGATGCTTATGTTAATGACTGTATGTTTTTCCGAGGAGATAATTCAGATCTAGTTCTTTGTCTATATTGTAATGCTTCCCGGTATAAAGAAGAAAAAAATGATTTAAAGAGAAAGAAGAAGTCGGTGAAAATTTTACGGTACCTGCCATTAATTCCAAGACTAAAACGTCTCTTAATGTCTGAAAAAACTGCAAAGTGGATGACCTGGCATTCTCGTTCAAATAAACGAGATGCTAATGGAGCTATGGGACATCCATCCGATGCAGAAGAATGGATAAAATTTGATCAGAATATCCGCAGTTCTCTAATGATGAGAGAAATGTTCGTTTGGGATTAGCCTCAGATGGTTTCAATCCGTTTGGTAATATGAGTCTGAGTTACAGCATTTAACTCGTGATTCTGATTGTTTACAATCTACCACCATGGATGTCAATGAGTTCATCATTTATGATGATGACACTACTAATTCCTGGTCCTAAAGGTCCTGGCAACGCAATTAATGTGTACCTATAACCGTTAATGGATGAACTAAAAGTCTTATTGACTACTGGAATACCTACATATGACGCATGTAGAAAAAAGATATTTAAATTACAAGCTGCACTATTGTGGACTATAAATGACTTTCCCGCGTACGCAAATTTGTCTGGTTGGAGTACCAAGGGAAAACTCGCATGTCCGGTCTATTTTGAAAAAACATATTCGACATGGCTGTCTGGAAGTATGAAGCATTGTTATTTGGGTCATCGTCGATTCCTTCTACCAAAGCATAGATAGCAAAGGGCAGATAATAATAAGAAATTCGACGGGACACCTTATGGACAACGAGTTGACTTAGCTCGTGTGAATGGCAACATTATTTGGGAACAGCAATTACTTGTACGAAGCAGTTGCCTAGGACGGATAAACAAGAAAAGTGCAACCGGCGGTTGGAAAAAGCAAAGTATTTTTTTCAGAGAGTTACCATATTGGAAATACTTACAGCTTCGTCATAATTTGGATGTCATGCATATTGAGAAGAATATCGAGGTCGTGTAAAGGCCCGAGTGAGTACTTTACTTTTTATTTAAGTATAAACATGTTTTTCATCATATAGGTATATAATTAATTTTCTTTACATTTTAAAGTACTTCGACCCCGAGCTATCATTGGAAGCTAATTTGGCAAATTTTCCTCCGAATGTATCCGCTGACCAATGGAGGGTGATGGTTTATATTTGGTTGGGAGAAGAGTATACGGTAAGTGACATAAAAATGTGCATTCTATACATATATCATTTGGAAATCTTTTATTAAAATTCTATCTTCGTATAGGGCATCTTAAGGAGAAATGCTGAAAATCGAAGGAAAGGTTTGAAGTCTACACATAGAATGGGGAGAAGAAACACGAAATAACTGAAGGATGACTTTGTAAGTAATCTAGATTATTATTAATGTTAAAATTATAACTATTATATATGTCTTAAAATGGTATCCTAAGTTTACTAATCTTTTCACATTAGAAAGTGGAGAACGAGAGAGTGCCCAGCCGAATGGAAGTGTTCGAGAGGTCTAAGAGCCGCGATGTGGGCGGGGAAGTTCATTGGGTGGATCCTGCCTATGGTCCAATTCATGTAAGTTATTCATAATATATATATATCCATCTTTAATACAAATTATATGAATTTTAACTTAAATAAATTTGTAGGAGGAGATGGTCAGGCTCACAACCACTGGCTCTTTAGACCCCACCGGAACGAGTCATCCACCTCTTACTCCTGATGCGGCTTTCATCCAGGCGACTGGTCCAAAGCATTAGGGACGCATCCGTTGTGGTGGTCGTGGTGCCACCATACGGAATTGGTATGGAGTAGGGACCGGCTCGACCTCTCAGAAGACACAAAGGGAGAGGGAACTAGAGAGTCAGGTGTCTAGCATGAATATGGAGATTCAGGATTTGCGCCAACAAATGGCGATATTCAATGCATTCATGCAGGCACATCAAGGTGGAGCGTCGACTAGCCACCCAAGAGTTGATGATAATACCGCTGTGAGGCTAGGCGACGACGATAACGGTGAAGAAGAAGATGATGCGGATGACGACGAGGACGACGACGCCGAGGACGAGGATGAGGACGACGAGTAGGATAGCTTACTTAGTTTGTATGATACTTTAGTATATTGTATAACTATTTTGAACATTTAATGTAGGATAATGTAGTGTTTTGAATGAATGTGTTGTTGGACTAGTTTTTTATGAATGTGGATTGCAATTTTTGTCTGGTGATTGTAATTTTTTTTATGTATACAGATTTTTTGTAACAGGGGAAAATGAGGATCAAATAGGGGGCAATGGAAATTTTTTTTGTTAGCAGATTAACAAAGGGGACGGTCATGGTGATCGTCCCCTTCGTTCATAGAGACGGTTATGACCGTCTTCACTTCGTATCATTTGGGACGGTCAGGACCGTCCCCCTGACCAATTTTAAGGGACGGTCATGACCGTCCCCAGTAAAATACTTTAAGAGACGGTCACGACCGTCGCCTATGTGTTGGTATTGGGGACGGTTATTATTACCGTCGCGTATACCAAATGCGACGTGACCTGTAGAGACGGTCATATGACCGTCCTCATTGATTAGAGGGGACGGTCAACTTATCGTTAGCGACGGATGTTGACCGTCGCATGTTCTAATCTTTCTTCTAGTGGTGTCTAGACGTTGCACAGGGTGCTGCATGTTCCTGACATCAAGAAGAATGTGTTATCTGGCTCTATCTTAGTTAGAAATGGTTTTGAATTAAACTTTAAATGTAATAAAGTTGTTATTCTGAGACATGGTGTCTTTTATGGTAAAGGCTATTTGGCTGACTTTGATTTGTTATTTAGAATTAGATGTGATTCAGTAAACATAAATGAAATGAATGTTTTGAATGCTGAATGTTCTAGTTATGTGTCTCATGTTGTGAATAATCTAGAAACTTGTGATCTGTGGCATGGTAGATTGGGACATGTAAATCTAAATTCAATTAAAAGAATGATGAATTTAGAATTGATCCCTAAACACACTATTGATAAAACTCAGAAATGTGAAATATGTGTGCAAGCTAAGACACCTAGGAAGTCTTTTCAGTCTGTCTCTAGAGATAGTGAGATCTTGGATCTAGTGCACACAGATATCTGTGAGTTTAATGGTGTGTTGACCCGAGACAATAAGAAATACTTTATCACCTTTATAGATGATGACAGTAGATACTGCTATGTATATCTAATGAAAACCAAGGATTAAGCCTTAGAGAAATTCCTTAATTTTAAGAATGATGCTGAGACACAAACAGGAAAAGTGCTTAAACGCCTTAGGTCAGATAGAGGAGGTGAATATACCTCTAACTTATTTGATGAACAATGCAAATCATTTGGCATAGTTCATGAAGTTACGACCCCATATTCACCGCAATCAAATGGGATAGCAGTAGAACCTTAACTGACATGATCAATGCTCTCCTACAAAGTTCTGCACTTCCAACCTATATGTGGGGAGAAGCCTTGAATACGGCTTGCCATATTCTAAATAGGGTGCCTCCAAGACATATGGAAAAATGTCCCTTTGAACTTTGGAGAAATAGGAAACCGAGTTTAAGATATCTCAAAGTGTGGGGCTGTCTCGCTAAGGTTTTAGTCCCAGAACACAAGAGAAAGAAACTTGGTCCTAAAACTGTTGATGCGGTCTTCTTAGGTTACCTAGAAAATAGCTATGCATATAGGTTCTTGGTAATTCGGTCCGAGATACCGGGCATAGATGTCAACACTATTGTTGAACTCCGTGATGCTACCTTTTTTGAGGATGTCTTTCCGTTGAAGACTGGGATTCCTCAGAATCTGACCATTGAGGACACCTCCACATCAGGATCTATTCCAGATCAAGTGGAAAGGATATCGAATGTGGGGGTTGAGACTCAACCTGAACCCAATGATCTTTCTGAAGAGATTGAGCCAAGGAGGAGTAAAAGACCTCGGATAGCCAAGGATCTGGGCAACGACTTCGTTGTCTACCAGATCGAGGGTGATCCACCAAGTTACAAGGAAGCCATGGCTTCGTCTGAAGCGAAACAATGGAAGGATGCCATCAAATCTGAGATGGATTCCAATATGGCTAATGGGACTTGGGAGTTGGTTGATTTACCCAAAGGGTGCTCTACCATTGGGTGCAAGTGGGTGTTTAAGAGAAAGCTTAGACCTGACGGATCAATTGAAAAATACAAAGCCAGATTAGTTGCCAAGAGCTTTAGGCAAAAGGAAGGTATCGATTATTTTGATACCTATTCCCCTGTGACTAGGATGACCACAATCCGGATGCTCATAGCACTGGCATCTGTATATGATCTCTCTATCCACCAGATGGATGTGAAGACCGCCTTCTTACATGGCGATCTTGAGGAAGAGATCTATAGGATTAACCTGATGGGCTTGTGACTCCTGGGAATGAGGGAAAAGTTTGCAAGCTTGTCAAATCTCTTTACGGATTGAAACAAGCACCAAAGCAGTGGCATGAAAAATTTGACAAGACTATTTTGTTATGTGGCTTTAAGGTTCATGAATCCGACAAGTGTGTCTATTCAAAGTGAAAGGTGATGAGTGTATTGTCTTGTGCCTATATGTTGATGACATATTGTTGTTTGGATCATATATGAGGATTATTAATGAGACTAAGACTTTCTTGAGTAGCAAATTTGAGATGAAGGACATGGGTGTTGCTGATGTGATCTTGGGTCTCAAACTAACAAGGTCAGTTGATGGGATTGTAATTTCTCAATCTCACTATGTTGAGAAGATACTTGAGAAATTCGGATATTAAGATTGCAAAGCTGTAAGCACTCCTTTTGATTCATCTAAAACGCTGTTTAAGAATAAAAGTGGAGTACCTGTAGCCCAGCTAAGGTATTCACAAGTGATAGGAAGTTTAATGTATCTTGCAAATTGCACGAGACCTGATATCTCATTCTCGGTTGCAAAGCTGAGTAGATACACTAGCTGCCCTGACCGTACTCACTAGGAGGCTCTGGATCGAGTACTGAAGTACTTGAAGGGAACTATTTACCTTAGTTTGCATTATGGTAGACATCCTTCTGTACTAGAAGGTTACAGTGATGCAAGCTGGATAGGGAAAATAGAAGAGTCTGGGAGTAATGGTGTTACAGGGTATGTATTTACCCTTGCAGGCGGTGCAGTCTCCTGGAGGTCTGTGAAACAGACCATTCTAGCTCGATTTACTTTTGAGGCCGAGCTGTGTGCTTCGGACACTACTGGAATAGAGGCTGAATGGCTAAGGGAACTTCTGTCTGAAATTCCCATGGTAGGTCAGCCTGTTCCTGCGATTTCGGTACATTGCCAAGATCAAGAGTTCAAAGTTCAATCAGAAAACAAGGAGACACATACAAATCAGACTTAAGACGTTAAGGGATTTGGTGTCTCGAAGAGTGTTGGCTGTGGATTTTGTTGGATCCAATGACAACACGACAGATCCATTGACTAAGGGACTTGATAGATCTTTAGTCCTAAAGTCTAGGCTTGGGATGAGACTAAGACCCATTGGGAGTTCCTCTACAGTAGCAACCCAACCTATCTGAGTGGAGATCCCACAAAGTAGGTTCAATGTGTTAATAACAAGTTGTTTGGAGAACTGGTTGACACTCTAAGTTTAATGCGTAAGCATGAGTGTCTTATCCCTGGAAGCCTGAGTGCCATTTAAGCTGCAAGTTTAGGAAGAGCGTAGGCTCTGAATGGGTTCAAGCCTTTGGGCAGGATATTAGCAGTGCATCCTTGGAGAACGCCACCTATGTGAGTGTTACTGTGGGCCGCAGTTAAAGGAAGAGGGTCTTTCCTGAACACACTCATGAAACAGGATAAGGGTGCATGGCCTTTAAGAGTACCAACCCTGAAGATTGTACCAAGAACAACGCTTTGTTGTTTCTACCGTATACTCTAACACTAAGGTCTGAAGTTCAAGACGTAGTCACTTCGTTCCTGTTAAAGTGAAAGTAGTAAACTCAGGTAGAGGTTCAAACCGGAAGGTACCTTTACTGAAAGCAAAGTGTGGCCAGCCGAAAGAAGTCTTTTAAATCCTTTTGAATCTTTTTTCAAATTGGTGAATTCGTGGGGGATTGTTGTATTAAAATTGTATATATATATAAGTTTTAATTGGAAAATCTATTATTTACAATTGGTATTGATTTGGTTTCAATTAGGAAACCAAATGGTTTGGAGGGAAAGTTGGGAATTCCCAAATTTGAAACATGGTTGAGTTTGGGTGAAAGTTTAGTACCATACCTTAGAGGTCTAAACTTTTGGTGTACTTATATATGAGTCTACACCCCAAGCTCTTGTAGCAATAGTAGAAAGGAGGAATTGAGGACCACACGCGCGCGCGTGCTGCGCTCCGCTCCGGCTCGGGCTCGGGCTCGGGCTCGGGCTCGGGCTCGAGAGAGTCAATTCGGATCTCGGATCTCGATACTTTTGCTGCGGTTTTTATTTGGTAAATCGATTAAATTAATCACACGATTAATTTGGTAAGTCGACTTAAATGGGAATTCAACTCGCCATTATGGGCGCGATTTTGGGATCCGAAAGGCTGCGTTTTCGGGACGCGTTTTCGGAAACCAAAGGTAACCGCGCGCTAGGGCACGCGAACCACCCTCTTTTTATACCCCCCACCCGACGCCGTTTTTCTTGACTCGCAAGAAAAACCTCTCTCACGCCGTCTCTCTCTCTCTCTCTCTCTGGTTCTTCCTCTCACGGACGAATGTTTTCTTCTTCCTCTCTCGGCTGCAGTTCTCTGAGGTACAATCGAGGACGATCCCGTTGGTGTGTGCCGACGACGATCGTGAGCCGTCGTATCCTGGGAGCAGATCGCCAATACCCTACGCACCGGTATTGTGGGGCGATATCTTCTCTAAGGACAGTCCATTTCATGGACGCTTCGCTGACTTCTAAACTAATCTTTATTTTATTTTGGTTGCCGCAATATGTTTATTGCTTTACCCTTTCTGGATTATGCCCGTGTTTATGTTTCTGTTCTTTTAATCGGTTCCTATTTGCATTGTATAATCGGATAATGATTGGGAAACATACGTTTAACGTAATCTTATTCGGTATTGTTTCTCTGTTAATTCATTTGGATCCGATGTTTTACTGTTTAATATATGCACTGGTAATCTTATTTACAACAATGAGATGGTATATGATTGAATATTCTATAGGACCATACTCCATCAAACTTAGAATAATGGTTAAGTTTAGATATCTATACCTATTCCTAGTATCCAATAATAAGTGAATATGAAATTATGAATAATAGAATACTGATATCAACTAAAATATTTGTACGTTAATACTAACTTCTAACGATGCACAATGTTTGATTATGATTTATATAACGTAAATACGTAAAATGTCAAGCTCGTATCTAGATAACAGGACATTTACATAATATAAAAAATCCGAATATATGATAAATAATTGCACCGACGAATGCATGATTGATGCACACGTAGTCACGGTGATGATAAAAGTGGACTTCGGACTATTAGTATCGTCGAGTCGTTGATGTGCCAATGATGAAGCTGTATTGAGTCACTAATATGGCAGACTGCTTAGACAATGAAATCACACAACTTAACGGACTATTGGGAAAGATGCATAGTTAGTGGAGCGAGCATTGCCTAGAGAACACATGCATGCTATCGTGCTAACATTGCTAGACCAATGATTTTCCATGTGAGGTAATGGAGAACAAGTTTTCATGAACTGTAAGGATGTGGTTTGATTGGTTTCAATATGAAATAATAGGGCAAGGGGGAATGGAAGACTGGAAGTTGAATCTGTTTTCTGGAAATTTAGAAAAATGAGGGATATGAATTAGGAATGCAAACAAATATATATGTAGCTGTATTTGTTTTATACATATTTTGACATCCATATCCGTTTTAAAACGGATATACATATGGATATCACTTTGATATCCATAAACCTCTGTATCCAAATATGTTTGTCTGTTTTCATATATAAATATATTTGTAGACTTATTTTTATGTGCATATAACATAATTTTATACATTCTTTCACCATATTTGATATAATTACTATGATATAAATATATTTAGTACATTCATATGATGTGCATCTATCTAATACATGTATATTTAAGCTAATATGTACAATATTTCTAGTATTATTCATACGTGATAAATATCCATTTTACATCCATATCTGTTTTTAAGGATATAATAATATAATTTCTATATCCGTCAATATCCGTATCCATATTTGTATTTGTATTTAAAAACAGATAACGGCATAGTAACACCTATATTCGTATTTGTTTCTTTTCATCCTACAGAATTTTGGAAAATAAAGAGAGGAATGGTGGTGGTACTTTACGGAAATTCCAAAAATGAGAGAAAGGAATTGTGACCCTTTATGAAAATTTAAAAAATGAGGAAAATGCTGCTGGGAATGGAAAATGACATGGGTTCTTTAATAATTTACCAATTTGGAGAGGGGGAGGTTGGTATGCGCCCTACCAGCCCCCTACCTCCACCCATGTCCCGAGGGTAGTACAATTAAACCCATATAGTGTAGTATATATTTTTTAACTGTGCAAATCTTATATAACTAGGGATGTCTGATGTGACATAGATTTCCTTTCAAAGCGACCATGTCCTTGTCTCTGTACCACATCCTTGCAGAGAGTTTTTTCCCACTTACGGCATGGGAGCCCTCGTAATGCCCTATCAGGGCATGTCAGTTGCATAATTCCCACTCAGGCCATTGATCGGCAAATGATTTGCCGATCGGCGAACCGTTCGCCGATCGACCACCCGCCCTCTACAAAGCCCGCAAGCCTCCCTCAACTTTGCAAACTCAACCTTCTCATATTTCTAATTCACGTAATTTGCATGCTTAACCTTATGTTATTAGTGATTCATGTAATTCTATTTTAAAATGAATACATAATGGTACATGTGCAACATAAGAAAGCAAAGTATATAAAATATAATGAATACATAAAGTATATAAAATATAATGGTACATGTGCAAAATAAGGAAGCAAAGTAAACATGTCTTAAAAAAATAGGTAATTTAATTATTATTGATTGTACCATTATATAATAATGAATACATAAAGTATATAATAATAATGGGTAATTCTATTTTAAAGTATAGAAATATTATATAATAATAATGGGCAATTTAATTATTATTGATTGTACCACTGTATAATAATGAATATATAAAGTATATAAAATATAATGGTGTGTGTTCAAAATAAGAAAGCAAAGTAAACATGTATTAAAAAAATGGAAGAAGAGAAAAGGAAAGAAAGCAAAAGAACAAGTCACTTTTACTTGACACTCTCTAATTTGGTCCCAAAATAGCTGACAGAAACATTACATTTAGCATCTCACTTCACATTACAATTTAAGATCGATTGTTTTAAATGCGAAGTGGGAAGATTATATCTAGCGTTACATTAGATAAACATGTCTTAAAAAAGTACAATACGTAAACAATAGTAATCATGTCCTTGATGAATCTCGTATTCATCATGCTAAAATATCCTTATTAAAATCCCTGCTTAAACAAACCAATAAAAATCACCTCTAATTCTTTTTTTTTATCTTGTACAATATTGTGTATAATTAGCCTTTAATTATTTGTATTTAATTGTCCTTATTTTTCTGTAATTATTTTATCACTCAAAAACCCCTAAAAATTAGATAGATAAGTTGTCTATAATTCACTGACCTTTAAAACCACTAAAAAATACAAAAACAACTCAAAACCACAAAATCGGTGTTTTTATCCCCTTAAAAATACCCCCAAAAATAGCTTTTGTACAAATGACCTCTTTTGCCTTTTTTCCCAACATGAAAGTTGTAGATCTCGTCGAGACGAGCAACTTTCATGTTTTGACTTTTTCCAAATTCGGCCTCTAACTATTTCTTTTCTTATTTTCTTTGTAATTATTCTTTGAATTGCTCTGATTGGGCCACGTGGCGCCCTTTGGGCCGCCCACGTGGCCCGCTTCATCTCCGCCACCCGGCCCTCTCCTGGGCCGTTGGATCATTCCAACCCCGCTTCCATCTCAACCATTAAAACCCGCTTCATTGCCCACCGTCTGATCTGACTCCCAGATCAGATCTCATCCATTCATCAGCGCCTAAACCTCAACCATACGATCTCCACTCATCCAACGTACCGCCTCGCGCCACGTCTTCTCTCCCCCACAGCCACTCGATTCCTCTGTCATCCCACGGTTGACAAGGCTCCACGTCACCCTTCAAATCTCCACCGTTCGATCGTTCCCTCCTAGACATCTAAACCGTTCCCTAGCGCCCTTTTTCCTCCGTTGGATCAGATCGTAGGATCTAATCTCCTCCCTCCGTTCGCGCCTCAATCCCAGCCGTTGGATCGCAAGATCCAACGGCTCTCCATCATCTCCTACCTCCGTAACCTCCCCCTTCCCCAGCCGTTTCACCTCGCGCATCCTCCGCCCCCTTCCATTTCTAGCCGACGCTCCAGCCACCACCTCCTTGTCGTAACGCCACGAAAGACTTCTCCGTTCGACCAACATCCCCGCGCCACCTTCATCACTCGCCCCCATTAAACCCTTCGCCATTAAAACCCGTCGCAAAAACGCTCCACACCACTGCAACCCCCGACCACCTCCGCCTATAAAAACGCCATCTCCGCCACCACTGCACCTGGTCCACCATTTTGGGCCTTCACCTAGCCTCCTCCGCCCCTCCGGTGACAGCGGAGGGGCGGAATTGAGAGGCGACGATGGTGATTGGCCTGGTGTTGACCCACGGCGGCGCTCCGCCGTGTCCAGGTGCCTAAGCCACCCCTGAGCTCCGTGCCCTGGCCGAGCACGCAGGGCGAAGACCCCGAGCTCCACCGGAGCTCGATCCCAGGCCGCTACCTCCGCTAACTCCTCGCTCCGGCGGGGGGACTTTGTCTTCTCCGTTTCCTCTATTTATTACACCACCCTCCACCATATCCACCTACGTTTAATCGCACCATCAGCTTCGCCAACAACCCAGCACCCTCGCGCACCCATCTCCTTCCTCCAGAACCCCCTCGCGCCTCACCTCCGCTCCTCCGTCCCCACGGCGGAGGACTCGCCTGAGCCATCATCTTCTCCACCTCCGCCGGCTCCCATTTCGCCTCCCGCACGTCACAAAACACAAGCACAAGCTTCGGCTACACTTAACAATCGCAGGTATCTTCAATGGCCGAAGTTTTCGTCGGAGCTGCTTCGAGTCTCAACCCTCCGGCGAAGCTCCACCAACTGTCCACGCCAACAAGCTCCGACGTATCGCCACAGCACGAGCTTCTTCGCGAGGTCCCCATCTTGCTTCTCCGACAATCAGGTGACCTCGCGGAGCTCGGAGGAGTCCACAGGGGTTCGCCGGAGCACAGTCTCCTCCGGTGGCTCGCGGCGGGGAAGAAAGTACAGGTGACGTCCGATCATCTGGATCGGACGGCCAGAATTATGCCACATCGACAACCGAGCCTCGCTCCCAACCTAAAGGCTCGGGTCATCCGAACCTAACGCCGAACCGCCAGAAGATTCCACGTGGACCCGAGCCTCAGCCAGCCTCCTGAGCCTGGGCCCTCACGTGCACCGCACGTGAGGCCTGGGTAATTTGCAGTGAAGACCCTGAAGTTTCAAGTATATACACTTCGGTCCTCCAGGCGCGTGCCTCACGTGCGCGCCTGGGGTTATTTACAGGGAGGCCCGCTAAGGTTTCCAAAATTACAAAAAGGCCCCCGCGCGTATGGGAAAATATCATCCAGGCCCAGGCGGTTTTTCTTATTTGCATTTAGGTCCCTCCAGGGACCTAAATGCAATATTTATCCTTTATTTTTCTTGCATTTTTATTACATTTATGCCCTTGCACTGTTTTTAGCATAACTTGAGCATCGTAGGTCCAATTTGCATGATTTTAGTGTCGTTTTGATCCTTGTTTTGTCCTCTACAATCTAGCATACTAATCTGTCTCATTTGACACTGTTTTAAATTAAGTGATTTTTTATGTTAAAAATGGGACCTAGCTCTACTTGTTTTGCTTGATTTCATGACCGATTTTTAATGATGTGTTCAAAATGGCTCTAACTTCATTCTATATTGTGTTGCTCTTATTTTAGGGTATAATTGTAGCATTTGATTCATCATGCATGTTCCTTTGCATTGTTTGCCCATGCATCACTTTAATTTGCATAAAAACCGATAAAAATACATGCATCATATCATCAATTAGCATAGTGCTTCATAAATTGCATATGGACCTGAAATGGAGATTAATTGACATTGAACTTCACGAATCAAAATTCAAAAGCTATAATTAAGCAGCTGTATCCCTGTGTTCGACCTTGGTACACTTACCAAGTATAAATATTCCACAGCATTCAAAGACTGTGGTTTTTACTGAACAAAATTCGCCTCCTGTGCTACAACATAATTCATCATTATTATCCTCGAGACGAATTTTACGTTCATCAAATGGCGCCGTTGCCGGGGATACGGCTTTGCTTAATTTTTGAATTTTGATTTTTTTTAATTAATTCAATAATTTCTTGGTCCTAATTTCATGCATCATTTCTTTGCATTATTTTGCTGATTTAATTTCTCGGAGTTCTAACTTTTCTCTTTTGTGGCAGGGCCCATGAAAATCGGGGACGCCTGATCGTCATGGAGGCGCGAAGTCGGGAGCTTCAGCTGAAGAGGCCGCAAAAGAAGCCGTGAAGATTTCTAAGATTTTTATCAGTCAAATTTTGCATTGCATGTTGTAAAAAAAAAAAACTTGCATCTGCATATTTATTTTCAGAATTGCATTTTGTAAAACCCCCCCCCACACACACACTCACACCTACACTGCACATACTCACCCCACCCACCCCCTGTATATTTCTATCTCTCTCTCTCTCTCTCTGTGTGTATATATATTCTTCATAAACCCCCCCCCCCCTAACATAGACCTTACTTAGGCTATTTGTAGCCTAAGTATAGGGGGGACCTGCCTGCTCTTCCTTCCCTCGTCCCGTCTTCTTGTACTTAGGCCAATTTTGGCCTAAGTATAGGGGGACTCTCCTCCTCAGTTCCGCTATATCTCCCTGTACTTGAACCGAGCCTTGGCTTCATGGCACTTGTGCTATGAGGACATAGCAAATTTTAAGTATAGGGGGGTATACCGTATATTATTGTTTATTACTTTAGCCTTAGCTCGCGTTTTTAAAACTTTTTAAAATTTTATTTTTTTTTTCGGGCTGGGTTTTGGTAAACTAGTGAACTGAGTAAAAACCTGTAAAAATTAAAATTTTGAGGGATTAATCTTTGTAAATAACCCTTTTTCAAAAAGAAAAAAAAATGAAAAATTAAAAATGTTTTCCGGAATTTGGCTCTGACTACTAGGCTTAGTAAACATTTTCAGTGAGGGAACCTCGGTCTCCCTTAGCAGAGTGGGTGGTTTAAAGGACACCGCATATGGCACCGTCCTTAAGGATCACGGGTCTCGACCCGCACTTACACCCATACTGGCTGAGAGTGGATACTTTTATTTATTTGAGCCTGGGTCAGTCATTGTCTCTCCGACAAAAAAAAAACTATTAAAACCCATAAAAATTTGCAAAAGATAAAAATCACAAAAATTCACTAACCCGTGGAGTTGGTGTATTCCTGACACAATCACACTCACGCAAGGCTTGAGGAATTTGAGGACACTGGATCTCTGGGATCTAGAGAGTCTGAGTTAACATACCTTAGTCATTAGGGTTTTCATGACTTAAATATTCTCCTCTGATTTGAAAGATTTGAGTGCTATATTGCACTCTTAATCTCTACTTTCAAGAAAATATGATCAGCACAGTCACTTCCACAACTGCATGATTGATGAGCTGAGATGAGATATCACTTGAGGAACTAGGACCATGGATTTAAGTTTAGACCTGATCTAAGGATATTCGAGGATGGGATAAAGTTAATGAAGGCTTCAGAAAACCTGAGTGTCAGCAAAATCCTAGCCAGTATGTGAACAAGATTCATATGCTATCTCTTGATATTTAACTAAAAGTGCCAGGGTGTGATGAAACTTAAAGAAACTTGTTGATCAGTGTGCGCCAATCTCTTGGTAAATGCAGTGGAGCTAGCCAACAAAAGAAATGAAATGTTAAAGAAAAGCTCTAAAATCAAAGTCAATTCCAAATGAGCTTCCACCAATGGCGAGCGCTCCCAAAATTTTCAAAGTGTCCACTTGGACCAAGCGCTAATTAGGACCAAGGAGTCGGACTGACACCACAAAAAGGGCCCTGCATCGTAAGCGATACAAGTCTGGGTGTCGAAGGTATCTTAGATACTCAGAAAAGACACACCCCGGTGTACTCCCAGAAAAACAAGTGCAGACGACTCCAACTCTCTTGACGGACACATTGATCAACAAGATAATAATTTACAAGTGTTGAGTAAAAGGCACTCGAGAGGCCCCTTGTTCCAATGTGAGGGTGAGAAAATTAGACACAATCCCATGTCCCTCCATCATCTGGCCGTCCATCTACATTTTAAAGTCTGACAAACTAAAGTGATGGTTGACTGAAGCAAGAGTAGACTTCTTCCCTAGTATTGAGGATTAGGTCTAGAGGAGAGTCTTTGGGACTGGAACCTTGGGTGATACATCGACTCGGCTCTCATGAAATGCAGTACACTAAATGTCATATCCTTATGTTATATGTACAAAAAGAGAGTCTGATAATCAGAGAAGTTGGATTCCTTCTGACTAAGGCTTGGATAAACCCAGAATTTTAGGATCACTCAGGTCAAGGGTCTTCGAAAGATCAAGCCTTGAATTTTTCACACGCACTGTCAGGAATTAATCCGACTCCTTCATTCTTTAGATGCTCGAGGACGAGCATGGTTTAAGTATAGGGGTATGATGAATCTCGTATTCATCATGCTAAAATATCCTTATTAAAATCCATGCTTAAACAAACCAATAAAAATCACCTCTAATTCTTTTTTTTTATCTTGTACAATATTGTGTATAATTAGCCTTTAATTATTTGTATTTAATTGCCCTTATTTTTCTGTAATTATTTTATCACTCAAAAACCCCTAAAAATTAGATAGATAAGTTGTCTATAATTCACTGACCTTTAAAACCACTAAAAAATACAAAAACAACTCAAAACCACAAAATCGGTGTTTTTATCCCCTTAAAAATACCCCCAAAAATAGCTTTTGTACAAATGACCTCTTTTGCCTTTTTTCCCAACATGAAAGTTGTAGATCTCGTCGAGACGAGCAACTTTCATGTTTTGACTTTTTCCAAATTCGGCCTCTAACTATTTCTTTTCTTATTTTCTTTGTAATTATTCTTTGAATTGCTCTGATTGGGCCACGTGGCGCCCTTTGGGCCGCCCACGTGGCCCGCTTCATCTCCGCCACCCGGCCCTCTCCTGGGCCGTTGGATCATTCCAACCCCGCTTCCATCTCAACCATTAAAACCCGCTTCATTGCCCACCGTCTGATCTGACTCCCAGATCAGATCTCATCCATTCATCAGCGCCTAAACCTCAACCATACGATCTCCACTCATCCAACGTACCGCCTCGCGCCACGTCTTCTCTCCCCCACAGCCACTCGATTCCTCTGTCATCCCACGGTTGACAAGGCTCCACGTCACCCTTCAAATCTCCACCATTCGATCGTTCCCTCCTAGACATCTAAACCGTTCCCTAGCGCCCTTTTTCCTCCGTTGGATCAGATCGTAGGATCTAATCTCCTCCCTCCGTTCGCGCCTCAATCCCAGCCGTTGGATCGCAAGATCCAACGGCTCTCCATCATCTCCTACCTCCGTAACCTCCCCCTTCCCCAGCCGTTTCACCTCGCGCATCCTCCGCCCCCTTCCATTTCTAGCCGACGCTCCAGCCACCACCTCCTTGTCGTAACGCCACGAAAGACTTCTCCGTTCGACCAACATCCCCGCGCCACCTTCATCACTCGCCCCCATTAAACCCTTCGCCATTAAAACCCGTCGCAAAAACGCTCCACACCACTGCAACCCCCGACCACCTCCGCCTATAAAAACGCCATCTCCGCCACCACTGCACCTGGTCCACCATTTTGGGCCTTCACCTAGCCTCCTCCGCCCCTCCGGTGACAGCGGAGGGGCGGAATTGAGAGGCGACGATGGTGATTGGCCTGGTGTTGACCCACGGCGGCGCTCCGCCGTGTCCAGGTGCCTAAGCCACCCCTGAGCTCCGTGCCCTGGCCGAGCACGCAGGGCGAAGACCCCGAGCTCCACCGGAGCTCGATCCCAGGCCGCTACCTCCGCTAACTCCTCGCTCCGGCGGGGGGACTTTGTCTTCTCCGTTTCCTCTATTTATTACACCACCCTCCACCATATCCACCTACGTTTAATCGCACCATCAGCTTCGCCAACAACCCAGCACCCTCGCGCACCCATCTCCTTCCTCCAGAACCCCCTCGCGCCTCGACTCCGCTCCTCCGTCCCCACGGCGGAGGACTCGCCTGAGCCATCATCTTCTCCACCTCCGCCGGCTCCCATTTCGCCTCCCGTACGTCACAAAACACAAGCACAAGCTTCGGCTACACTTAACAATCGCAGGTATCTTCAATGGCTGAAGTTTTCGTCGGAGCTGCTTCGAGTCTCAACCCTCCGGCGAAGCTCCACCAACTGTCCACGCCAACAAGCTCCGACGTATCGCCACAGCACGAGCTTCTTCGCGAGGTCCCCATCTTGCTTCTCCGACAATCAGGTGACCTCGCGGAGCTCGGAGGAGTCCACAGGGGTTCGCCGGAGCACAGTCTCCTCCGGTGGCTCGCGGCGGGGAAGAAAGTACAGGTGCCGTCCGATCATCTGGATCGGACGGCCAGAATTATGCCACGTCGACAACCGAGCCTCGCTCCCAACCTAAAGGCTCGGGTCATCCGAACCTAACGCCGAACCGCCAGAAGATTCCACGTGGACCCGAGCCTCAGCCAGCCTCCCGAGCCTGGGCCCTCACGTGCACCGCACGTGAGGCCTGGGTAATTTGCAGCGAAGACCCTGAAGTTTCAAGTATATACACTTCGGTCCTCCAGGCGCGTGCCTCACGTGCGCGCCTGGGGTTATTTACAGGGAGGCCCGCTAAGGTTTCCAAAATTACAAAAAGGCCCCCGCGCGTATGGGAAAATATCATCCAGGCCCAGGCGGTTTTTCTTATTTGCATTTAGGTCCCTCCAGGGACCTAAATGCAATATTTATCCTTTATTTTTCTTGCATTTTTATTACATTTATGCCCTTGCACTGTTTTTAGCATAACTTGAGCATCGTAGGTCCAATTTGCATGATTTTAGTGTCGTTTTGATCCTTGTTTTGTCCTCTACAATCTAGCATACTAATCTGTCTCATTTGACACTGTTTTAAATTAAGTGATTTTTTATGTTAAAAATGGGACCTAGCTCTACTTGTTTTGCTTGATTTCATGACCGATTTTTAATGATGTGTTCAAAATGGCTCTAACTTCATTCTATATTGTGTTGCTCTTATTTTAGGGTATAATTGTAGCATTTGATTCATCATGCATGTTCCTTTGCATTGTTTGCCCATGCATCACTTTAATTTGCATAAAAACCGATAAAAATACATGCATCATATCATCAATTAGTATAGTGCTTCATAAATTGCATATGGACCTGAAATGGAGATTAATTGACATTGAACTTCACGAATCAAAATTCAAAAGCTATAATTAAGCAGCTGTATCCCTGTGTTCGACCTTGGTACACTTACCAAGTATAAATATTCCACAGCATTCAAAGACTGTGGTTTTTGCTGAACAAAATTCGCCTCCTGTGCTACAACATAATTCATCATTATTATCCTCGAGGCGAATTTTACTTTCATCAGTCCTCTAACGTTGTCGCTGTCCTCGAAGTACGCTCAGTTGTATAATGTAAATCTGCTAAGTCAGCGTACAACTCCTCCTCGTCGTCGTCGTAGACGTCAGCGAGCGGGGAGGTCTCGCTCTGAGAACTCACATCCATTAGTGGAGGCATGGATTGTGGAGAGTAGTCGGTAAACGGAGAATCTATAGGATAAAGCGGTTGAGGTAGAGAAGTATCCTGCAATGGATACTCTGAAGCAGTTTGCAGTGGATACTCCGTAGGGGCATCTGATAGATTATGAGGATCACGATCCATCTCCGAGTTGTGGGGACTACCCTCTCGTGGGACTGCGGAATATCCATCATGTGGCTGGTGTGGTGAAGCAGGTGGAGTCTCCGTGAGAGGTGTACGTACCGCTAGTACTCTATTGGTCGGAGGACGTACCGACTTACGTGCTGTGAACCTAGTTTTCGTCATCTCCTACAATAAAACAATATCATAAGAAATTAATAAAATAGAATTATCGTAAGGCAGTAAAGAATTTCTCCCAATATGGAAATAAAATGTAACAAAATGAGATTGTACTTACGGATTTGCGACACGCCAATATGAGATTGTACTTACGGATCTGCATATTACTAATTTATGCCAATTATTTGTAATAATGAAGGAAGCATGAGATTACGGTGAAATCAACAAAAACGATTATTATATCATTAATCTACTAATTAAGAAGATATTGTTCATACAAATTACTGCGGATTAAGAATTCTACGTGCCCTACGGAAGATCGATGATAGATTAGCCCTACGCCCCCTGCTAGCAACACCGGTACCACCCCCACTCTCATCAGTTGTTTCTCGTGGTGGCTGTGGTGTTGGGTCCCTGACTGATGAAGCTCTATCAATCTGTGCAGGTCGTTGACGATGCTCTGATGGTGGCTGATCTGGCTATGGTGTAGGTTGTTGTGGCAGTGGTGAGCCTCGGAGATTCTGGAATGGAGGCACATGGCTAGAATTCGCATAATGGGCAAATCCAGTCGATTGTTGTGGAATGAAATCGCTGGTTAAGAATTGCGTGAATGTCTGCGTCTAGGGGGGAATGCTCTGGTTTAGACCCCAGAAATCACCTGCTTGCGAAGGTTGCGTAAACTGGACATGGGATGGTCCCGCTTCGTCATCGTTTCTATCAATAGCACACGGTTCATGTACGTGAAAAGCATAACTTTGAGCAGCAGCCTCAGACGGTCGGGGTGGTTCAGGGACATGGAATGGGACAGCTGAAGGCTTAGTGGAGTACGAGTACCTCGGGGTGTACTAACTCATTTGATCCGCCAATCCGAAGTTCTGTAAGGCGGAGTCAAGTAAGCCAATTACATTCCGCAACTCCGAGCTCCATTCGTAATCTTCCAGGATCCCACGAGCTTCGTACACACTCTGCACATGAATGTTTGACCCGTATTTGAGTTGATGTTTTACGAGAACTAAAGAGGGAAAAGATACACACTTACCCCTGGTCTGAACCTGGGAGCGTAAGGCTCGTATGTAAAGCATGATGGTGGTATTGAAGTATGTATCCATCGCCGTGTAATGTTCCAATACCACGTCATGTACGCTTCCTGCTGCTGTGCGCTCGATTCAGCAGAATGTCTTTCCATCACCACGGTTTGATGTTGTTAATTCCATCGAACGATCTATTCTCGGAGTCGATCAGCCCAATCAATAGGATCGTTCGCCCGTTGATGAGAGCGACGATTCGGAAAAAACTATTAGAGGTATTTGATCTGAGATGCGAGGTCATAGATCAAATTGCCTCATTGCACGATCTGGCACGTGCATAACTGCTATGTTAAAACAAATTAGGACCGTCTGGGACCTCCACACTTCCTGTCTATCTCTGCAGATAGTGGGAAGGTGCTTTACGATCTCCATTTGATGTGGAGACCAACGCATTTGTTAAACAATCTAAAGTTAGTTATTTTATACTAAGGAGACGGTATATCTAGGAAAGTCATGGATCGTACCTGATGCTCGTCCTTAGGGATGGGCATTGGGCCGGGCCGGCCCGGCCCAGCCTGATGCCCAGCCCGAAAAGTCCGCCCCGGCCCAAGCCCAAATGGATAATGGGCTGGGCTTGGGCCAAATTATTGAGCCCGATTGTTTTTTGGGCCAGGCTCGGGCTTGGCTCGGCCCAGCCCGATCCGGCTCGAGGGTCTGGCCCGATATTAGCCCGCTGCCGGCCCGAGGGCCCAGCCCGAGTTATCTGTGAGCATTTTCAGATGTCCAAGGAAGACATTATATTTAGTACATTTTGACCGGACACCTCAACTACAAGAAGGGTAATCAATGTGAATACTTGCACAATGTATCGTTTCAAGATCATCATTAACTTTGACATCGTACAAGCTTCTGGTTGTAATTTTGTTATTCTGCTACAAGTGCAAGGACCAGCAAAACAACACCCACATCCGAAAAAACTGCTTCGACCTGTGCAATATAGAAAAGTTTGCGGCCGTGTCAGCCCTTGTGGTTTTTAAGACCAAGCAGCTCTTCGACTAATATTCAAATATTTTACGTTTTGATCAAAGATTGCATAAATAATCTTCACGATTACCTGAATGCAGAAAATTTAACTCGTCGATGAACTTATTTTTTCTAAAGCAAGCAAGGATATCATCATAAGTTTCTAAGTAAATTGATGGTAACAGTATTTTATCGCTGTAGATGCTGCAGAGGATATGTGCCCTTAACTCAAAAATTATTTTCGACTGCCAGCAAAGGTAATCTAATGATTCTTTATCCTGCTTTCTTCCTTTCCGCAGTTGCGCGTCCAGCAAGACATTAAGTATCTACTGATTTTTGTTTGTATGTAAATGGATTTGTTAGACCACCATATTATATCTCTTCATTTTTATAACGAAATGTAGGGGAACTTTTTTAGAACACCAAATATTGTGGCGTTGTTACCGGACTCAACGTGTGGAACACCCTTATTTTAAATAATATACACGGCTACGACACATAGAATAATCCATGTAGTAAATACAATTCTTCCATGGACCTAGCACCAATAGATGGGCCGGGCCTGGGCCCTTCAGGGCCCGGCCCAGCCCGGCCCATGCCCATCCCTATTCGTCCTATGTGTCTAACTCATTGCGATAAAACGTCAGGTTCGTTGTCTGAACGTTCTGAGTAAACGACCTACGTCCTGACGTCTATCTGTTTATTCAGGTGTTAATATCTTATCAAGACATAAAATATGTCAGTGATGACTGTGCGTGTCCTACCTCGAAGCATAAGGCCCTTGATTCAGAGCTGCGGGATCCAGTCTATAGGGTCGGGGCACCCTGATGTATGTGCTCCCGAGACCAAGTCTGTAGCAACGTCAGAAAGCCGTAACATCTCTTGGATCTCCCCAGCGAGCATTCGTCAAGTTGCTGGTATAATTGGGCAAGTACTACTGTCCCCATGTCATCTGACCACATTCCTGAAAATTCTCGAGCAGACGGAGATACTGTAACGGTACCTTATCACCTGTGGAGTCCGGGAAGAATGACTCCTCAATCTGGTATAAAATAAAGGCTCGCACGATTCTCTGCAACCTGTTCGGATCTTTCTCCCGGAGGTTTGCATCCGAGAGAATGGTGTCATGAATCCAAGTAAGCTTCAAGCGTCCGCTTGACAAATTATCTTCGACTCCATGGATGGGGTTGGCACCAAGCCACTCCTCCCAGTCGTCATCCGTAAAAATATTAGGGAGCTCCGGCATAGGTTCCAAGGTCATGTCGTAATCAACTGTAGGATCGAAGATCAGTTCACTATTGATGGAACCGATGAGTGATCCCTGACCGTGGACGTCATCAAAGTCAACACTCATGTTTTTGTTGTCTTCCTCCTCCTCATCGACAGTGTCTTCATCCGCATCCTCGGCATTCACCTCAAGAATGACAGCAGAATCCTCCTCTTCGTCATCATAACGCATATTACGATATGTGATACTGCACGTAGCATCCTCTCGTCCCCTTCGAGAAGACTCAACAATGTTGCTAACGTGAAACTCATGAGTTCCAGTGGGATCCGCATCCACCATCAGTTGCATCATTCCAAGAGACCGAGCAATGTTTAACATTAACTCGATTGTCGCAGTATCAGTAATCACTATTGTATAGAAGGTGTTCACGTTCATAGGCCATCTACACGTGACACGGACGTTGTACTCCCCTTCACTATATCCAGTAACACTACGAATCATCTGCACTACTTCCTCGAAACTGCCAGAATCCGGAAAACCTATCATCTTCCCAGCCCCCCCCCCTCTCGTACGTTACATTCCCGTTCTCAGTGATAATTCATCCATTCCAAGACACAAATAATGGAGCCATGTTGGCCATTATTTATAAAATAGCAAGGACAAAATAACTTATTCAATAATAAGCAATTACTAAATTAATATTTACTAGTTTTTAAGTAATAATCTACTAAAAGAAAATTACTATAAGTACTAATTAACTACCAAAAGGTATTGACTAATTAGTAATTACCTAATTCATAACTAGTAATTACTATATGGTAATCTTTGGATAATAAGTAATAATTACTAATTAATAATTAACAATTAACAATTAACTAGTGAGTGATACTTACTTACTAATTACCAATAACTAATAATTAACAAGCAATTATTATGGACAAATTAATAATTACCTAATTTGTAAGTAATAATTACTAAGTGGTAATCATTTTCTAATAAATAACTAGTAATTACTATTTGGTAATCTTTTGTTAATAAGTAATGATTATAATAAATAATTAATAATTAATAATTACTAATTAACTAGTGGGTGATAATTATTTACTAATTACCAACAACTAATAATTAACTAGCAATTATTATTGACTAATTAATAATTACCTAATTTGTAACTAATAATTAATAATTAGTAATCATTTTCTAATAAATAATTACTATTTGATAATTATTGTATAATTAATAATTAGTTTTTGCTAATTATTTTGTAATTAATAATTAACAGTTAATAATTAATAATTTATTAATGAGTGACACTTACTTACTAATTACCAATAACTAATAATTAACTAGCAATTATTATTGACTAATTAATAACTACCTAATTCGTAACTAATAATTACTAATTAGTAATCAGTTTCTAATAAATAATTATTATTTGCTAATTATTGTATAACTAATAATTAGATTTTGCTAATTATTCCCTAATTAATTATTAATAATTAGTAATTAATAACTAACAAATAATAATTAACTAATGAGTGATAATTACTTACTACTTACCAATAAGTAATAATTAACTAGTAAATATTATTGAATAATTAATAATCACTTAATTCATAACTAATAATTAGTAATAATTGCTCGTTAGTATGTAATAAGTATTATTTAATATTTAATAATTAACTAGTTAGTAATTATATACTAACTTCTAAGTACTAAATTAGCTAATAATTATGTAGTAATGATTAAGTACTAAATTAGCTAACAATTATTAAAGACTAATTAAAAACTAATTAATTTAAAATTAAATATTATTAATTATTAATTACTAACTACTTATTAATAATTGTTAATTATTTAGTAATTGATAATTGCTATATAATACTATTTTGTAATTATTATTAACTAATCAACTATTACTAATTACTTAAAAATTATAAATAACTATTCACTGATTAATTACTAATTATTAATTAATAATAAATAATAATAAATAATACAGAAGAACTATGGCTATATGATTGATCCGAATTTATAAAGATTTGATCTTCTAAATTGGAGATCATTGTAGTATTATTATTATACCAAATGAAAGGAAACTTTGTGATTAAATCTAACATATAAATGAAACTACTCTGATCAAAGCTAACATGTGGGCATACATTTTTTTCTCAAAAAATATTAAACTAATGTTATTAAAATTACACAATTAAATTTTTATAAAATAATTAAAACATACCTTGGATGGAATGTGGGAGGGAGGAGGAGGCTTGATGGGAGAAGAATGCAAGAGTGGGGAGGAGGATTGAGGAATGGCGTTGGGGAATGAGGGGGTGGTGCCGGGTTTATATAGGGAACCTGGTCAGCAAACGGTTCGCCGAACGGCGAACCGTTCACCGACTGGGTCCCACCCCAAAGGCACGCTTCCTGGAAATCTCGGCCCGCGTGCTCCTCGGGAGGGAGCAGGTGCCTCAGGAGGGAGCCGATAGCAAGGGCATGCACGAGCCTCGGGGGAGGAGGCGTTGAACATTGTCACCTAGTGCGTTGATCGGCGAACGGTTTGCCGATCAATGCCCTGAGCGGGAATTATGCAACTGACATGCCCTGACCAGGCATTACGAGGGCTCCCATGCCCTAAGTGGGAAAAAACTCCCTTGCGGATCCGATACACTTCGGATTAAATGGTCTGATATAGATTAAATATAAGAGGTCCATATCCTTATCCATTTTAAATACATCAAATATGCATGCGGGTATGGATTGACATATATAAAAGCTATGCTATAGTATACTTAAAAATAGATACAAATGTAAAATAGATGTTGAATGCATGCGAATAATATTAAAATATTCTATACACACTATAACAAAATTCAACTATAATGATTTTTTTTAAAAAAATCTATCATTAAATCAGCCATTATTAAATATATAATGACACTATTATTCTTTGTGAAATATTTTTATACTTGAAATTAACACTATTTTTGTACTTGAATTTAACAACGAATATCATATCAGTCGCTATATTATTAATGATAATTCATATGAAGACGCTTATCTGTTGTTATTCTTCAAATGTTTCGCTAATTTCAGGTTTTTAAAAAAATGGAGGAAATTAGTTTAAAAATATGAAAAATAGCAACAGATAAGCGTCGTCACTGTATGTATCGTCGCTAATAATATATTAACATTTATGACATTCATCCCTAATTTCAATTGTAAAAATTATTTTGCGATTAATAACATCATCGTTATATATATATTAACAACCGATTTAATGATAGATTTTGAAAAAAAAATCACTATAGCCTAATTTTGGTGTAGTACATTTATTGAATGTGATACACATATTATACATATAATAAACGGAATTATATCATGATAATAATACCAATTATTGAGAAAGAAGATATACAATTGTATTATATATGATTAAAAATAAATCTACAACTATATTATATGTTAAAATGGAGATACCAATAGAGATACGGAGATTTGCTGATTATCAAAATAATATCTATATTCACATTTATTTTGAAATGAATACAAATACATATGTCAAAATATGCATAAAACGAATATGATAGATTGGATGTGATGTATCCATATCTATTTATATCCCTATATAACCCATATAATTTCAATTACATCTATGTTACTTGTAAGTCATATAAATCTTAATCCCTTTATCCGATTAAAAAGACCTCATCCATTCATACACGGAAAAGCAGATTCTGGAATCATGCGATATATATCTACAAATTAATCTGAAAAGGCAGCAGATTCCAACCAGGGAATCCTTTTGATGACACTTAAGCATCTATATCGTCACTGGTAGGGCTGGCTATCGAGCCCAACTAGTCGAGCCAGGCCCTGGCTCAGGTTCGAGCTCGTTCGAGCTCAGCCGAGCTTGGTTCCCTTACCAGTAGGCTACTTCCCTAGTTGTATACATAAGTTAAATTATAATATATATTGTAACATTCTATTTTCTAATAAAAAATCCTAATTATCTAATTATAACTTACAATAACATAGATAAAGTGTAGGAAGTCGAAGTCTACAACAAAGTCTACCCAACATTACCGTTACATAAACCTTATAGACACATAGTTCATCATTCACAATGTTGCAAAACTAATACAAATAAAATTAAACATCATTACAGTTTCACAAATAGAATATATATATGTATATATTAATATATATATTCCTTATCGAGCTCCTTTTTGAATTATCGAACCGAGCAGGGCTCTGCACGGACTCAACTCGTTAAGCTTCCGAGAACAAAAATCTGGCTCGGGCTCGGCTCAGTAGTCTGATGAGCCGAGCTCACGATCCCTTATCGAGCCGAGCCCGAGCCTGACTCATCGAGCCGTGACTCAATAACCAGCACATGTTACCAGGCTAAAAACAGAGCATGGAATGCGGAATCGTTCAAAATAATTCCATCAATGCACAATTTATCTTATAACAAACATTATTCGATGAGCTTGAACTCATCCTTCATTGCAATGGATATATTTAGATTTTCGGTTGGTATATCTATATATGATCATTTCAGATATAGATATAAATGGTCTGGTGGTAGTGCAATACTGTGCTTTTCACCCAAAATATCAGGGTTCAAATCCCTCTGTGAGGGTTGCGTTAAGTAATCGACAACCGGCATTAGGAATAGTCGATTTTTTCTGCATGGATTTGAGGAAGAATCTATGTAACCAACGTTACTTATAGTGGACGAAGGTTTTGCCTATGATCATTTAAAAAATTCATTACATCTTGCACATATAAAAGATATAGTATTTTTCTTCCTCTAATTCTTAATACAAAATTCTCCAACAAAATAAGTATAGAATGAGGCTTATTTCAGAATCAATCGCCTTATCGTCCATGGTTAACTAATATGTAACAATACATATCATATGTTGCTGCGGAATCACTGTTTATACTTTAAATTAGCCGAGAGGTGGCATATACATTTTTATATACATTATTGGACTAATCTTTACTGCTTAATTTTAACCACGATGAATGCAAATTTTAATAATAATCAATGTTATAATCAATGTTTTATGAATTGTATCTTGCAAAATAATAGCAGATGTCAATTGTTGTTAACTTTATGTATAAAAATTTCCACATCAAATAATATCTGTTATATTTTACTTAACAAGTAATGGTATATGGCAATAGATTACAAAATATATTTTTATCGTAGTCACGTTTTGTTAGCGTGATTATGGTATTGTTGACGTAAAGTGCTTCAAATTAAATCGACCATCAGATGGTAAGTGTGAACAAATCCACAATCAGGAATGTCTGAAATTAAAACCACAAATCCGAATTTATTTGAGAATTGCGCTCATGTTCGTACAAGACGATCTCCAGCTACGACAGTATTCCATACGATTAAAAAGGTATATTATACGTACGTGTGGTTCGAAATGTCCGTACTCGGAACTCTACTACAGTACTACGGTCTGTGGACGAAGGCCTTGATCTGCGCGACCATCTCGTGCGCCCTCGCCTGCGCCAACCTCGACGTGTTGCCATGCAGGACATGGAACGCGTGGCCCACCCCGCCATGCAACACCACCTCCACGTCCCTCCCCGCCCTCCTCATGGCCCTGCACACCTCCACGTTCCTGTCCCTCAGCACGTCCATCTCCGCCACGCACACCATCACCCTGCTCGCCTCTTCCGTCCGCTTCCTCCCCGCCGCTGCCGTGGGGTTGCACCAGAGGTGGTCCCTGCTCGCTCCCTCCGGCAGCGCCAGCCGCCAGTACGTGTCCGACGCCGCCAGGGTCAATGCAGACCCCGGAGGCTGCTGCAGGCCCTTCTCCGACGCCGTCCTGGACTCCCCGCCGAAGAACGGCTGGATGAGGATGACACCCCGGAGAGGGATCGGGCAGCTGGAGCCCAGCTGCAGCGCGACGTTGTGTGCTATGGCACCGCCGGCGCTATCGCCGGCGAGGAACACACGGGAGAAGTCGCACCGGGATGACCACCAGTGGTGATGGTGGTGGGGTGCGAAGAGCCACTTGGCTGCCCTGAGGCCGTCCTCGTAGGCGGCTGGGAGGCGGTGCTCGGGTGCAAGGCGGTAATTCACAGAAGCGATGGCGCAGCCGACAGCGGCGGAGAGCCTTCATGAGGGAAAAATCAGAAGAATCATAAATATATGCAAGTTTTAGGCGAGTGCCAAGTGGAATAGAGAACAACCATATAGAATCACGCTGTATATGTTTCGAATCAAGCCCTTTTTAGAGGGCACCCCCCATATAGATTATGACTGTTGCAAACAAACCATACCTAGAAAGGAACTCATGGTAGCATAGCCATGAGGCGGAGCCGACGCAGAAGCCACCGCCGTGGAAGTAGAGGAGGACGGGCAGCTTGGACGGGTGGTGGCGGAGGGGAGCATATAGACGAGCCCAGAGACGAGTAGGTGAGTGGAGGGAGACGTCGGCGGAGAAGACAGAAGGGTCGAGCGAGTACGTGCATGGGACATCGGGGACGACGGGAAAGCGCTCGACGTGGCCGTCCTTGTAGACGCGGATGAGCCCCTCGATCTCCTCCACCACGGATGAGGAGCTCTGGTGGTCCTTGGAGGAGTTGTGGTGCTTATGCCTCGATCCGCCGAAGGAGATGGCGCCCATTTCTCTGTTTGGGATCGGAACGGGGATGATTGAAGTGGGTGAAGCTGTCTGAAGATCGGAAATTAAATATGCATGTTAGGATGGAGCAGTCACATCCTTTGTGGCCGAAAGGGGAGAGAGTGGGTGCGGTGGAGCTTTCCCAAACTCTTGACCCCATGCTCGCCCGACTTGCTTTTCTTCAACGTCAAACTACTGATAGAGAAATTTTATCTATAATAATATGGCCGCAGAAGATATTGTATATCTGCAGAAAGATGCAGGAGACTTTGATGTGTGCATGTCTGTGCTAGACGTACACTGTCGTATGTGCCCTCTTATACGCTACCATTAAGAATACTATTAGATTCAAAATCTCAAGAAATTTATAAGCAGAACTTGAAATGCGTGTTCTTGCTCGCTTGCTGAATACATACAGGTTGTCCAGATGGATTTGCGGTACGTGTCATGTCATCTTACATCTTGTCATGGATTAATTCTTAGTTTTCTTTGATTAGCATTTGTCGTGGAATTCCATTACACTATATTGGTTCGATACTTTTAAAAGATAGAAGGATAGGAATTGTTACTCGTATACACAGGTATAACCAGACGAAACATAAATTTGTCTGAAGAGAATCACGACACTTCTGCCAGTAATTAACATGCATGTAGTATGACTCAATGAGGACAGAATCAGTGATGTTTGGCAGATATATCAAATTAATTAGAGTTAGGATCTTTAGCACAATCAGTAAGACATTTGTGTGTGTATATAAACAAGGGTGCAAACATGTGGTAAGCAGATGAAGTGATGCTAACGTCTGGAACTTTTGGAGCAATAATATATATATGGGCTCCCCCTGAGATGAAAGTGGAGCTCAGTGTCACCCCACCACTAATCTATTTACCGGCTGTCCACCACTTCCTAAGCAAACCCTGATTAAATTAAGACTCCTGCTAATGCGCACTCTTGCTGGGGGGACATTGTTGGGTTTAGTCTGGACACTTTGATTTCTAAAAGGAATACCTACATGGTGAAAGTTAAAACGAAGAGAAAGTGTACCCACTGTATCTCACATTCAACAACTTTGGATTTTTTTCCTTTTAATTCTGTGGTGATCGCAGCGTTGAAACTGATGAGGTATATACTCCAGCCACGCGGCATGTTGATATGATGATATCTTCTTGAGCTTTAGTTAGATGTAAGGATGTTTTCGGATCTATGTGTATATCTGAATTTGAGGACGACATTCAAACCCAAGTGCAAATCTGGGACTGCGATGGGTGAGAGGAGGGGGATGAACTGCATGCATGTGTATGCTGTCAAGAATATATGGCGTCGTCTTCTTTATCCTCCCACAATATATTCCTTCTCGTCTCGTTGTGGTCAACGAGTGCACATACGAATCGTTGAGATCTGTTGCGGATGCCGCATCCGTTTCCTTGATCTATCTGCTCAAAGTTAAAAGATTTAGATCCCCCATGCTCCCACCTTCTTTATCCGACGATGCGAATTATCAGAACTCAAAATCTTTTGGAGAAAAATATTGATATGATTTCAGATTCTATGCTGCTTAATTAAATCCCAACAGTCTAAAGATATGATGCTAAGTTTAGAGCGCAATAAATTCATCATGGACCGTTCCCTGTATGTGTGACATCCCTTCATTGTTTGCCCGTGAAACTTATCTCAAAATGAAGATCTCGTTAAAACACCCCGGAAGCTTTCAGTAACACTCCAATCTTCAGACATAGTCCCAAATCTAAAACGCATCAAGTGTGTGTGGGTTTTAAGTGTTGGGATAATTATTTGACAACTTGTACGTAAGTATTTTGGGCCGTTGTCAACTTGTTTAATCAATCTGTAAACCCAACAAGTTGCAAGGTCAGTTTTCTCGTTAATGGACCGTGGACCTAAACCCGAGACGTTACAAATAGTTCAGAGTTAATTTTTTATTATAGTAGAAAGAGCTACCCGAGACGTGGAGTCATTCATACAAAGAGATATGAGGAAAATGCTACCCAAAACGTGCAATTTTCACTATAACTGAGATCTTGCGAATATAAGTGATGGAGGTTGTAATACCCCAACCTCCCAAATAGTCACACATCTAAAACTCGCGAAGTGTAGGTGTGGGTTATAAGTGGTGGAGATTACAACTTAACAACTTAGACATAACAATTTTGAGTGATTGCCAATGGGTTCATTCAAGACAAATAATAGTACATAGGGTATGGAAGTTGGGCCTTTGGGAATATTTAGCCTTGAATTAGTATTGAAAAACAACTAACCTCGTAAATATGGATTTTTCTGGGTCGGGGTCTTCCTTTCAAATCTTTAAACTTATATATACTGGTTGAAAAGACTACGTTCTTGTATCAACGAAGTGGGACTGACCAAGTCTTTGCTTTGTGGGATGTTTTAAGACCTACTCCATCCCTCAAAAGGATCGAGTAGGCATCATTCAGGATTAAAAGTGTTGACTTCTCTTTGTAACCCAACACTCTCACTAATGTACTTATAATATCCTCATACAGGTTGGTATTAGAATCATCCTCTATGATATTAACACTAAAAAATCCTATGAAAAAATGTATGTATAGTCCCACAACATGCAGAGAACTAAAAGAAGATGAGCCATGTCCAACCCAAAACCTCGAGAGCACGCATTATATTTTAGTATTCATATTAGTTGTACCCCTATGAGATGTTGCAATATCAGTTTTGTCCCTCCCTTTTTGAAATATCAGTTATACCTCTAACTTTTTTCTCCATTATCACATGTGCCCTTCCGTCAGATTGATCATCAAAGAATTAAAATAACTCAGGTTTATTCAAACCACAGTGGGGTTAATTAAGAGGGGCATTATGGTCAGAACAAAATCTCCCCCTCCTTTTCCCCTAGCCCCATAAGCTCGATCTCCTCTCATCTCGCTCCCAAGCATGGTCGTCTCCTCCCCGAGGGCCTTCTCGAGCACGAGGTTCTTGATGATGAATGACCTCCAGGACAACAGTAGAATCGCAAAAGGCACAACATCAGGTCGGGCCTCGGTAAGACCGTCAGGAGGGGTCAAGGTGGAACTGGATGAGGCGGGGTTGGGGAGGAGGAGGATGGGCTGGAGGGGGAATATTGGGGAGGAGGGGGAGGAGGTGGAGGTATGGGGTGACTGGTGATGAATACATGAGTCATTAACTTTCTTTCTGTATTTTATCTTAAAACCCTTTAACAAATGCATGTAAATATCCATTAATTTTCATTTCTTAATAAAACTTCATTCATGAATGAAAATGCATTTTTATGCATTAAAAATATGTAGATAATTAAAGGAATAAAAATAAAGAAGATAAAAAGAAGGCATATTATAAAGATGCATATAAGTACAATATGACTCGGCTAAATTTATATAACCTAACCCCCGAGACCAAGTCGGCATTGGTTGGTCGACAAACAAATAAGTAGGTAAATATAAGGAAGAAAACCACAAAAAGAATTGTTTATACATTACACACATTATTCATTAATCATCAAATAAATAGAAAAACTTCATTGATTTTTAATTAATTCATCTGAACATATTTTTTTTATCAAACTCTTCTCCTATTTATTTCAAAAAATGCATAAAAATATTAAAATAAGTTAAATATTATGTAATATATATGCCAAGAAATCTGACATTCAAATAGTCAATTTCTCAACTACCGAACATCGTAACTTCTTAATACGAACTCCAATTTCACTCTACTCACTTTTAAAGTTCATAAAATAATTTTATCTAATTAATGAAGTTAATTTTACTAAAATCAGAGTTTATTTGCAAAGAGTTGATTATGGGACCTAATAATAACTGGGTTTCTGCGCTATTTATTTTTTTTAGAATGTACTATTTATAATTTTAGTGATTTTATAATTTTTTTGATATTGTAGATGATGTATAAATTATTTCATACTTTTTAGAAACTATTTAATACAGTTTTAAATAAATTAAAAACCCTAATTTATAGATGAATTTGACATGGAGACTATATATCTGTATTTATTATTTATATTTATTAAATTCTATAAAAATATATACAACTCTTATTTATTATCCTAATAATCAATAAAATATAAAAATGTATGTTATTTAATAATTTATTAAAGTAAAAATAAAATCTTGTATTAAGTATTCTATGTACTTATTTATTAATATAATATTTATATTTCATTAAATATTTATTATTTAAAAAAGTAAATTATCCTATAATTTAAGTAATTTAATTATCTACATTTTTTCCTTTTACACCTATTTAAAATAAAGCCATTTATTATTTATTAGTTATTTACTAACATAATTTACATTCTAGCCTACCATGTGCTGACACATGTCAGCACCTAAGGCCCTCTTCCTCAAGAAGTGGTTGGCTGAAATCTGTTCTGACCGTCCAACTTCTCTTCTTTTTCCCGTGTTCACCTTCTACCCAATCTCCAATCTTCCCCCTCCAAACTACACCCCTAACAACCCTAACACACGTCTATCATAGGATCTTAACCAACTCCCTCTCGATCGATCCATAAATTGAGCCCAACTCCATCGTTTTCGAAAAAAATCTCAAGAACCACTTTCTAGTGACCGATCAACCATCTTCCTCTTTGAGTTCAAGCCAGATCTGGTTGTGACAGCGCCTCGTAGCCATCACGCGTGGAAGGGGGTGGATCAGAGGAGTCGTTCCAAGGCTTGCCCAACCTTTCATCGCCACCTTGTGCGTCGTTTAGCTCCAGGAAGTGCCGGTCTATTGAGCGACAACCATGAGGTCTTAAACCTCCATTCTCTAGGTACTATTTCTTCACAAAATGTTGATGTTTTATTTTTTTAGTCATCTTAATCACCTTGTTAGATCCATTAATCACCCTTCTCTTGTTTACCACCAAAGCTCAACTCTAATTTGATTTGATTCATGAGAATTTGATTTTATAACTCCACTTTTGAAACCTCTGTTCTGCGCAAGAAATAAAACTACTCTAGGTAGATTCAATCCGAATCAAGCCCGTAGAATTTCTTGCAAATTATCTTCTTGGATTGTACGAAGAGCCATGAGCATATGGAGCAAAGAACTTAGCTTTTTAACATCATTTGGCGGACAAACACAACCTGGACCTGCGCAAGTACTTGGAGCTCTAACAAGTTCTTCACTGATTCGTCCTTCGTACCTCGATATCTTCTTGTAGCATGAGAGCTCGAAGGGGGAGGAGCCCCCTTCTGGCCTTGCCTTCTTTGACTTAAGCTTTACCGTCAATCAACCAAATCACTGCAAGAGCTGCTTTGAAGATATCCATCGTCATCGTTCTTCCCGATTTTGGGAAGAACTTTTCTTCCCTCCATGTCTAGAGGTGGACGACGCATGGCGTAATCCAATGACCATGATCATGCGAGACTTTCTAATCTGAGCCGTCAAATGCGAAATGGTGTAAATATTACACATGAACCCCTGCTAGTTCCAAAATTCCAGAGCGCCTCCTTATCATCTTATAATTATAATTTTGTCCCTGTATGAGTCCTAATTGTATAGATCCCAACTTTTCTTACAATTAGGTCCCTGACAAGGGATCTAATTGTAAGAAATATTGATTCTTTTAAGTTACATTTTTTATACATTTTGTATAATAACTTTGGACACTTTGTGGACTCGTGGACACTAGTATATCATCGTAGTTTTTTCTTACACTTTATTTTGTATCGAATTTTCAATAATTTTCATCGTATTTTCTTTGGGATTTTGTTCCTTTATTTTTGATATGCTTTGATCTGTTTTGGTGTCTTTCTTTTGAAACCGTTGCTCGAGGTTTTTTATCTAGTATATAGTATCACCTATATACTCTATTTTTCACATACTATATTATAGATAATATTTTGTAAAATATCACTGAAAATAAAATAAAAATTGGAAAATAAAAACAAATGAAAAAGATTAAACATTATACAAAAAGAGTTTTCTCATCTTGAAAAAGAAAAGAAAATGGAGATAAAAATCACAAAAATATTTTCTCTTCTCGAAAATTCCGAGCACGATTTTCTGCCTCCTTGTGTTCAACCCAGGTACACTTACATGGATAAATATGTAGTGAAACAAACTTTGATTTAGAGTTTGTTAATTTTGTTTGATTAACTATCTCTCTCTTTAGCGGTTTCTACACCGATAATTTTACCTGCTTAGTCAGAGACAATTATCAGCTGGGGGGAGCGAGGGTGTAGAGGGAGGCGCGGGAGCAGAAGGAGGAGCAAGGGGTGGGGATGAGGTGGAGGAGATGGGGGAGGAGCGAGGGCGGAAGTGGAGGCGCGGGGGTAGAGAGAGGAGTAGCGGTGGGGTAAGGAGGAGGAGTTGGGGAGGAGCGAGGGTGGAGGGGAAGGCGTAGAGGCGGAGGTAGGAGCAGGAGATGGTGGTGGGGGTGAGGGGGAGGTGCAGGGGTGGGTGTGAGGGGGACGAGCTGGAGGAGGAGCGACAGTAGAGGGGGAGGTACAGGGGCGGAGGGAGGATCAAGGGGTGGGGTGAGGGGAAGGAGCGAGGGTGGAGGGAGATTCACGAGGGCAGAGGGAGGAGCTAGGGGTGGGGGTGAGGGTGAGGGGAAGGAGCTTGGGGAGAAGGAGGCGACAAAGGAGGAGCAGGGGCGGGGTGCAGACATGGGGGCAGGGGGAGGCGTTGGTGAAGGATATGGAGAGATCCTCAAGCGCATCACGGAAGCGTGAGCGACGTATCGGATACGACAAAGAACGACTAGTCGTACTAGTTGTTCGGTGCAGCGGAATTTTAAAAAATTTTATTTGATGAACCCACATGATCCAAGAACTATTCTCGGATCATTTCATCTATAACCACAACAAGTATAATGCAATACCTCTTGAAGCGTGGTTGATCGAGTCTCTAAGAGAAGAGACCTCCTGTCTCTAGTCCGATCGTCGGAGAGATCGCTTGCGAGCGCGGGGATGAACCGCGTAGTCCTCGCAATCCAAGAAGTTGATCCAAAGCACGGTTGCTCCTGATCTCGTCTCACGATATCGAACGTCTCCTTCGTAGGCGAAGCACTCGAAGTAGACGAAGAACCGCAGAGCGTCGAAGCGGCAGCACGAGGGTGCGGGCGACGATGATTCTCTCCACCAAGGTGGACGGCCACCAAGAAGGAGGAGAGAGGGCTGTCGAGTATGGAGAAAGAGAGAGAGAGAAGAGTGCTACAATAGCATGTAAAGAGAGAGCATGGTATGCCTCTCTATTTATAGGGTTTTGGGATCCATGGATCTCAATCCATGTGACATATAAAATCAATGGATGAGATTGATTTATGTCAATCCAATGGTCAAGATTGTTGTTGGTAAAAACCAACAACTTGTGATTTAATTTGATAAAAATATATTTGATAAATCAAATAAATATTAATACTAAATTAAATCACTCAAATAAGGAGAGAGAGATGGAGGGAGATCAACCTTCCTCTTTGGAAGGGGGGGCGGCCTCCAATTTCCCAAGGAAATTGGTGCCGCCCCCTCCTTTCCAAAAGGGAGGGCAATCTCATGGTAATCCATGAGATTGCACATCTCCTTGAATTTCTCTCTACGTATTTTCCAACAACAATTTGTTGGTATTTAATTCACCAAAATAATTCTCAATTAATTTGGGAATATTGCAATCTTGACATTGGAATATTGTGAATCATATTCACAACCCAAAATAAAATGTAATTTACATTTTCAATTAATTAGACAATGTGTATCCAATACACATTAATAATTAATCTACTAATATAAATTATATTTAACTCTCTCTAATTTATTATAAATCACATTTATAACATATTGTGAATAATTGGATATCACTATCCACATTATTCTTATCCATAATAATTAAATCACATTTAATTATATCGGATAATTTCTCATACATCATGATAATTAAATCACATTTAATTATCAACTTCTCTTTGCTTAGATCTTATGGAATTGCTCTTAAACCATTTAAGAGCAATGCTATTTCTCCTCAGATACTTGGAGATAAGGACAGGGCGATTGCATTGTTCCACGTATAGTGACTTGGATATTGAGATCACATCTCAAATCCAGATGCCATGGACCTCTCAGAGATGCTTGATTAAATCAAGACCGTATACCTAATCTTCTCATTGCATCTGAATCTCATTCAGATCAATGTCCAGTAAATGGACTAAGATTAGATTACTTCTCTGATGAGAGGAGTCACTAAAATCCAGACATGTTTCATCACTCCCTCGGAATGGAAGCGTCATGGTTATACAAACAATCGTTTATGATCAAATCACCCTTCAGGTATTCCCAATATCTGCACATCCTGCATACTGGAAGACTCATGATCATCATGAAGATATAGATCACTTTTATACTGTCATCTTCATAGTTTGATCATTAAGTTTCTCAATCTTGGTCCTTGGGATATGGTACAGATCATATGCTTTCACAAAGCATATATCTTACCTTCAAATTCATATCATGCTTCTAAAGCATGATGACCATGCATGGAATTTGGTCAATCCCAATACCTCATGAGTGAGCTCATGTCTCCCGGTTCACAAGTGAACCTGTATGATCCCTTTGAGAGATCATATTACTCATATGCCCTTACATGCACACCAGCTTGCCGGTATATAGACCTTGATTAGGTCATCAACCTATTGGTCTGCCAAATGTACATACTCAGACATATAGTAATACATTTGTCTCTGATCAGAGGATGTTTGCCTGTGATGTGACAGCATTCATCATAGGTCTTTGGTTATCTCGATCTCGTTAAGTCAACCCATTGACCCAACTAATCCGATACCTCCGAATCAATATTCCCATGCAGAGGACCTGCATCAAGAGGTCGATCAGATATCAGTCTAATGAGATGGGATTGCCATCTCCTACTCAGACTGGAGATCAATACTTGTTAATCATTGATGATACTTGATGAGTCCTCTATCTAACTCCTTAGATATTCATCCAAGCATCAGCCTCTATGATTCACTTAATGAATCAACAACTGTATGGTTATCAAGTTGTCCATGGTACATAACCCTTATTGTACAGAGGGACCTTATAGTGCATTCATTCATTCAATATCAGAAAGGGAGTGAAACAAAATCAATAACTTTATTGATGAATCATTTATTACAATAACATTTATTGTAGGAATGGTTCGTCTCGGGCTCACATTGCTAACAATCTCCCACTAGCCCTCAGAACCATTCAGGAACAACCCTTAAACCCATACTCATTACATGCTAGTCAAAAACCATCTGTATCAGAGGTTTGGTAAGAGGATCAGCAACGTTGTCGGCGGAGGCCACCTTGGTGATGATGATGTCACCACGCTTTTGAATCTCCCGAATGATGTGGTATTTCCTTTCTACGTGCTTGCTCTTCTGATGCCATCTGGGTTCCTTCGCCTGGGCAATGGATCCCGTGTTATCACATAGTAGCGGGATGGGAGTATCAGAGGAAACTACGCCAAGCTCCTGGACGAACTTGCGCAACCACACCGCCTCCTTTGCAGCATCCGATGCGGCAATGTATTCGGCTTCTATTGTTGAATCTGTCGTAGTGTCCTGCTTCTTGCTTCTCCAGTTCACAGCACCACCGTTCAACAGGAACACAAACCCTGATGTCGACTTTCGATCATCAATATCCGATTGGAAGGCAGAATCTGTATATCCCAAGACTTGGAGATCACCATCTCCACAGACCAAGATGTAATCTTACGTCCGTCTTAGATATTTGAATATGCTCTTTACTACATTCCAGTGTTGTTCTCCATAGCAGGATTGGTAACGACTTACCACTCCCACTGCATGGTAGATATCTGGCCTAGTACACATCATGGCATACATTAAGCTTCCTACTGTTGATGCATAAGGGCATCCAGCCATGGCTTTCTTTTCCTCAACAGTTTGAGGAGCCATTCCTTTAGACAGGTGAATACCATGTCTTAAGGGTAGGAATCCTTTCTTGGAACTATCCATACGGAATCGTTCAAGAATCTTCTTAACGTACCCATGTTGTGACAATCCCAATATCCTCTTCTCTCGGTTTCTGAACAGCTTCAGACCCAAGATGTAAGAGGCTTCTCCAAGATCTTTCATCTCGAAGGTATGGGACAACCAAATCTTCACACATGTCATCATCCCTGTATCATTCCCAATGATAAGAATGTCATCTACATAAAGCACGATGAAGACAATGGCGCTCCCACTAAGCTTCTTGTATACACAAGGTTCATCAGGATTCTGCACAAAATCATAACTCTTTATGGTTTCATCAAATCTGATGTTCCAGCTACGAGAAGCTTGCTTGAGCCCATAGATGGATTTCTTCAGCTTGCATACTTTGCCATCCTCAGTCATGAAGCCCTGGGGCTGCTCCATGTAGATATCCTCCTCGAGGTATCCATTGATGAAAGTCGTCTTGACGTCCATCTGCCAGATGTCGTAGTCAAGATATGCAGCTATAGCTAGCAATGCCCTGATGGATTTAAGCATAGCCACAGGAGAGAATGTCTCATCGTAGTCGATGCCTTCTCTCTGTATGTAGCCCTTGGCTACGAGCCGTGCTTTGAAAGTCTCCACTTTCCCATCAGGTCCCCTCTTTCTCTTGAAGATCCATTTGCACCCAATGGGTTTCACCCCTTTAGGTGGATCCTCTAGGGTCCATACACCATTCTTATGCATGGAGTCAATTTCTGACTTCATTGCTAGCATCCATCTATCCATGTCATGATCCGCGAGTGCTTCATCAAATGAAGTAGGATCATTGTCAGTTTCACCTGACACATGGAATCCATACCTTTCAGGTGGTGCAACCACCCTCGAACTCTTTCGAAGAGGTATGGGTGTTTCATCTTTATTTACTTCTTCAGTTTCTAGTTCAGGAAGCTCGGAATCCTCAGAAGATTCAATGAGTTCCTTCACTTCATATTTATCTTGACCCTTAAGGAAATCATTCTTCATAAATTTCACATCTCTAGAAACAAAAACCTTCTGAGTCTCAGGGTCATAGAGTTGGTATCCAATACCATCTCTAACATACCCAATGAAGTAACACTCACGAGAGCGAGATTCCAGCTTACTTGCATCCACATTCTTTGCATGGACCAAGCAACCCCAAACCCTCAAGTGATTAACACTAGGTTTGGTTCCATACCAGAGCTCGTGAGGAGTCTTAGGTACAGATTTGCTAGGAATCTTATTCAGGATATATATCGCAGTCTCTACTGCATATCCCCAGAAACTATGTGGTAAATGTGCTTTGCTCATCATTGAACGAACCATATCCATGATGGTTCTGTTGCGTCTTTCAGCAACACCATTAAGTTGGGGAGTTCCAGGAGGAGTGAGATTGGAAATGATTCCAATCTCTTTAAGGTATTCCTTAAATTCATCTGAGAGGTACTCGCCACCTCGATCAGATCGAATTCGTTTAATCTTCCTATCGGTTTGGTTCTCAACCAAAACCTTGAACTCTTTGAACTTTTCAAAGGTTTCAGACTTATGACGTAATAGGAAGATAAACCCGTACCATGAATGGTCATCAATAAACGTCAAATAATATCGATATCCATTTCGGGTCGCAGTACTGAAGGGACCGCATACATCAGTATGTATTAGGTCAATAATACCTTCACATCTTGTAACCTTGTTACGAAAAGGCATCCTGGTCATTTTTCCTTGAATGCAATTCTTGCAAGTAGGCAAAGGTTGAACCTGTAGAAAATCTAAAGGTCCATCCTTAATTAATCTATTGATCTTATCAGCAGACAAATGACCAAGCCTTTGATGCCAAATCTCATTTGAAAGATTTTCATCCTCCCTGGATCTTTTAGGGTTTTTATTAGTGCTTGTAACATTCATAACACATTTATCAATGCACAATTCATAGAGTCCTCCAGAATTCAAAATACCATCTGCAATATATTTATCATAACGGTTTATGACTAATTTATTACAGTACAGGAATGAATACCCACTTCTAACTAGCTTAGATACAGATATTAAATTCCTTCTGACTTCAGGTACATAAAGACACTCTTTAAGTACTAGGACTCTACCACTAGATAATGATAGTCGACAAGTCCCGACGGCGACTGCTGCAACACCTGCATCAGATCCCATCTGGATAACTATCTCCCCTTCTTCAAGTTTTCTAGTTTCCTGAAACAAATGCAACAAATTGCATACATGAACAGAAGCACCATAATCAACAACCCAACTTCCTTCTCGTCCAACGAGAAAACTGGTTTCAATGATAAAAGTAGATTTCATACCTGCTGGGGCTTTACCTTTGTCGATCGACTTCAGGTAATCCGGGCAATTACGCCTCCAGTTCCCCGGCTTCTTGCAGTGGTGACAGACGTCGGTTTTCTTTGACGCCATTAAAGTGGATGCATTGGAAGATGAGGCAACACTTTGTCCCTTCTTCTTTCTCTTCTGGATCGGACCCTTCCAAGAACCTTGCTTCCGACCGCGCTTCCCTTTGACCTGTGCAACCATTGCAGTGCCAGTGGGACCATCTTTCTTCATTACGTCCTCTGCAGACTTTAATGCAGCAAGAAGCCCGGCATTTGTCAGTTCCAGCTTGTTCATGTGGAATGACACTACAAAGTTATTGAAAGATTTGAGCAATGACAGTAGAATGAAATCGGATTGCATGTCTGCATCCATCGTCGCCCCCAGAGTCTCTAACTCCGACAAGTACCCAAACATTTTGAGTACATGCTCGCGGACCGAGGTCCCTTCCTGCATCTTGCAGCAAACGAGTTATTTCATAACATTGTACCGTTGGGTGCGGTTAATGTCACCAAACATATCCTTTAGATTCTGCATGATATCCTGGCAAGTACTCATCTCCACATGTTGCTTCTGAAGAACATTTGAGAGAGAACCCAAGATATAACACCTAGCCAAGACATGATCTTCATCATACTTGTCATTATATGCTTTGTCTTCCTTAGATTTAGGGTTTTCAAGTTTGTTTTCAGAGAGCACATAGATGATGTGCTCTGCCGAAAGCACAAGCTCCAAATTACGGATCCAATCCGAGTAATTTGGTCCGGACAATTGGTTGACCTCCAAAAGCCTGCTCAGTGGGTTCATGACCTTCATTTTCTGAAATTGAGAATGCACTATATTAGAACATATAATCATATATTCAATTTTATGATATTTGATTAAGGCATTTTAAATCAAATTATTCTTGCAATGTCAACTTTGAAAGTTCATTCCCTTATTCACTTTCAAAAGAGATATACTTACCTCTATATCTCAAGCAAGAACTGGGACCTCCTCTTTATCTTTGTTACATCCCAATAATATGAGAAACTACAACTCCAATAAAGAGAAGCGGGAACACATTCCGCCTTACAAGTCCAACTTGCATTTTCCAATTCGGTCTTTAATGCCCGGACCCACCACCCCTAAGGTGATGTTGACCCGTCATTAATTGAACCAACCGTCAACAGGATTAGAACTCGCTATACGCAATCCAATATCGCCCCAATAATATGAGGATCCGATATTGGGGTCACTACGCATACGGCCTTACTCTTTCGAGAAGCAAAGAGTCCGATCCAGATACGCTTGTATATAGGAGCTGTCACTTCGTACAGGCGTCTCCTATATACAATCCCTGGCGACGGAAACCCTTCGCCTTGACGGGAGACTATGGATGTCACTTATGTGATCCTCCACCTCTTATTCAAATTCAATTAATTACTATGAATCACATTCATATAATTAATTCTTCCAAGGGAATTATTAACTCTAATCATATTAGAGTATTCTTAATTGGACATAATTAACTTAATCATATTAAATTAATTATCAATCCAATTCAATCAATTAAACTTAATTTTATGCTTGAATATATATATGGCATTATTCTCAAAGTACGTATTAATTCGTATTTTAGTAATTAGAAAAATACATCTTAATCCTCGGACATTATCCCGGCCCTACCTGTTGTCATGGCCAGTACCGGCGGGAGTGGACGGACCGCATACGTTGCAACCCGCTACCCCAGCGATCCCCGACTAGGCACCATATCCGCCTCGGGAAAGGATAATGCCAAATTGATTAATTTGTACTTGAGATGACCATCGGTTCTTCAACCGAAATTATACCATATATTAATCAAAATAATTTTGATAATAAGGAAATTTGCTAGATAAATTCCCAATCCTATTCAAGCAAGTAGTTTGATGATTGTGATTCCAATTATGATTTAGATCAAATCTAATCAACTAATTGATTGGGGCCAAGTCAATTAAGAAAATAATCATTTTCTAATATTTCTCAAATATTTTCCATAATTATTTCTCGAAATTAACAATTAATTTCATTAATTGACAATCACATGGTTCTTGATTAGGAAAGTAATTTCAGCAGTGACCCCTACTTACTAAAATTAGCATATCTCAATCAATTTAAATCCAAATTAAGCAAAGTCAATTTCTAAAGTTTGCTAATTTGATTTAGAACAGAAACCAAGTGATGTTTCACGCATTTCGAGGCAAGTCTAAACAGTAATTAACATTTTAATCACGTTCAGATTTACAGTTCCCGCAACAGTGCATACATGTTCATTAAAACGACCATATCTAGAGCATACGAAATCTGATTTACGCAAACTCAGATCCTATGGTTTCCTTGTTTAATGGGGAACATAATCCAAATATTAAATTCGTGTTTAAACAATTTAAACAGGGACGAATTTATTTACTAAACAGATCTGTGAAATCAAATGCGATGAAAACTTTCGTGACCTTAACGAACCCAAGTCGTCCTCGGTTAGCGAATCACTATTCGAAACTGTCGACCTAAGGCTCTGATACCACTTGAAGGATATGGAGAGATCCTCAAGCGCATCACGGAAGCGTGAGCGTCGTATCGGATACGACGAAGAACGACTAGTCGTACTAGTTGTTCGGTGCAGCGGAATTTCAAAAAATTTTATTCGATGAAACCACATGATCCAAGAACTATTCTCGGATCGTTTCATCTATAACCACAACAAGTATAATTCAATACCTCTTGAAGCGTGGTTGATCGAGTCTCTAAGAGAAGAGACCTCCTGTCTCTAGTCCGATCGTCGGAGAGATCGCTTGCGAGCGCGGGGATGAACCGCGTAGCCCTCGCAATCCAAGAAGTTGATCCAAGAACGGTTGCTCCTGATCTCGTCTCACGAGATCGAACGTCTCCTTCTTAGGCGAAGCACTCGAAGTAGACGAAGAACCGCAGAGCGTCGAAGCGGCAGCACGAGGGCACGGGCGACGACGATTCTCTCTACCAAGGTGGACGGCCACCAAGAAGAAGGGGGAGAGAGGGCTGTCGAGTATGGAGAAAGAGAGAGAGAGAGAGAAGAGTGCTACAATAGCATGTAAAGAGAGAGCATGGTATGCCTCTCTATTTATAGGGTTTTGGGATCCATGGATCTCAATCCATGTGACATATAAAATCAATGGATGAGATTGATTTATGTCAATCCAATGGTCAAGATTGTTGTTGGTAAAAACCAACAACTTGTGATTTAATTTGATAAAAATATATTTGATAAATCAAATAAATATTAATACCAAATTAAATAACTCAAATAAGGAGAGAGAGAGAGAGATAGAGGGAGATCAACCTTCCTCTTTGGAAGGGGGGACGGCCTCCAATTTCCCAAGGAAATTGGTGCCGCCCCCTCCTTTCCAAAAAGGAGGATTACCATGAGATTGCACATCTCCTTGAATTTCTCTCTACTTATTTTCCAACAACAATTTGTTGGTATTTAATTCACCAAAATAATTCTCAATTAATTTGGGAATATTGCAATCTTGACATTGGAATATTGTGAATCATATTCACAACCCAAAACAAAATGTAATTTACATTTTCAATTAATTAGACAATGTGTATCCAATACACATTAATAATTAATCTACTAATATAAATTATATTTAACTCTCTCTAATATATTATAAATCACATTTATAACATATTATGAATAATTGGATATCACTATCAACATTATTCTTATCCATAATAACTAAATCACATTTAATTATATCGGATAATTAATTATCAACTTCTCTTTGCTTAGATCTTATAGAATTACTCTTAAACCATTTAAGAGCAATGCTATTTCCTCAGATACTTGGAGATAAGGACAGGGCGATTGCATTGTTCCACGTATAGTGACTTGGATATTGAGATCACATCTCAAATCCAGATCCCATGGACCTCTCATAGATGCTTGATTAAATCAAGACCGTATACCTAATCTTCTCATTGCATCTGAATCTCATTCAGATCAATGTCCAGTAAATGGACTAAGATTAGGTTACTTCTCTGATGAGAGGAGTCACTAAAATCCAGACCTGTTTCATTACTCCCTCGGAATGGAAGCGTCATGGTTATACAATCGTTTATGATCAAATCACCCTTCAGGTATTCCCAATACCTGCACATCCTGCATACTGGAAGACTCATGATCATCACGAAGATATAGATCACTTTTATGTTGTCATCTTCATAGTCTGATCATTAAGTTTCTCAATCTTGGTCCTTGGGATATGGTACAGATCATATGCTTTCACAAAGCATATATCTTACCTTCAAATTCATATCATGCTTCTAAAGCATGATGACCATGCATGGAATTTTTGGTCAATCCCAATACCTCATGAGTGAGCTCATGTCTCCCGGTTCACAAGTGAACATATATGATCCCTTTGAGAGATCATATTACTCATATGCCCTTACATGCACACCAGCTTGCCGGTATATAGACCTTGATTAGGTCATCAACCTATTGGTCTGCCAAATGTACATACTCAGACATATAGTAATACATCTGTCTCTAGTCAGAGGATGTTTGCCTGTGATGTGACAGCATTCATCATAGGTCTTTGGTTATCTCGATCTCGTTAAGTCAACCCCTTGACCCAACTAATCTGATACCTCCGAATCAATATTCCCATGCAGAGGACCTGCATCAAGAGGTCGATCAGATATCAGTCTAATGAGATGGGATTGCCATCTCCCACTCAGACTGGAGATCACTACTTGTTAATCATTGATGATACTTGATGACTCCTCTATCTAACTCCTTAGATATTCATCCAAGCATCAGCCTCTATGATTCACTTAATGAATCAACAACTGTATGATTATCAAGTTGGCCATGGTACATAACCCTTATTGTACAGAGGGACCTTATAGTGCATTCATTCATTCAATATCAGAAAGGGAGTGAAACAAAATCAATAACTTTTATTGATGAATCATTTATTACAATAACATTTATTGTAGGAATGGTTCGCCTCGGGCTCACATTGCTAACAGTTGGGGGGTAGAGGGAGGAGCAGAGGGCAAGAGGAGGAGGAGTAGGAGACCAAGGAGGAGGAAGAGAAGGGGAGTAAGAGGAAGAAGATGGGGATGGAGGAAGAGGATGGGATGACCTTATAGCCACCGTTGTTATATTTAATTCTCCGTGTATCCCTAAAGTTAATGTCCGTTTGGGTTGGGTATGGACTGCCTCGAACCCGAAGGGCACAAGTGATAGTACGACAAGAAGTTGATGGGCACAACTTATACAATCCCTATAATTTAAGTTAGGTAGAATACACGAGTTGTCTACTTTTTTCTCTTAATTAAAAAAATGGGAACCATCCAAAGGAATGTATAAGAGTCATTCTCTATGGTATATTTGCATTAGAAAATCCTATGAAAATATGTGTCAAGTCCCATGTCTGGTAGGAAACTAGATGAATCAACCATATCGGACTCCTTTCTCGATAGCACACATTTTATATTCAAAGAAGAGATAGAGAGAGAGAGAGAGATCAAGTTATCCTCCCGCTTTCTTTTACCTACTCGACTGATTAATCCGTGATTCATCGCCTTTATTCTTTCATTTTGACTAAAATCCTTGATAAAATGCATGTAAATTTTACTAATTCCCACTAATTAACATTCTACCCACTATTATTAATATTATATATAACACTTATTTTATCCAAAATAAAATAAAATAAAGAGAAAAAGGAAAAAATGAAACAAAAGGATGTATATAATATATATACAGAATGGTCCTAACTCCGAGACCCGGACAATATTGACTTGATTGATAAAATAAATAAGTAAAGAGAGATAAGGATCATAATATACAAAAAAAATCAGAAAATCAATATCACAAAAATACATTTATTCATTTTCCATCTTGTAAATATTTCACCTATTTTATTTTTCACTTAGATAACATCAAACCAAAATACTTTCTCCACAAAGTTTATTTATTAAATTATATATTAATTTATAAAATATTACAAAAATATTCAATACAAAAATAATTAATTACTATGAACCGAAAAGGCCATAACAACCGACTTTCAAGGTTCATAACTATTTATAGAGAACTCCAAACTAATCGAACTCACTTTTAAACTTTGCTTTATACTTAATGTTATTTATTAAAAATATCAAAAAAATATTCGAATAAACAGGTGAGTTTTGGCGTTCGAACCCCATTATCTCTATGTATTATATGTAGAAACTTCCTGATTTTCTAATTAATTGTCCGTAACTCCATTTAACTTAATTTATTTTGTAAAATACTTCTAAAAATCAATAGAAAAATATAAAAATAAGTTTAAGCCAAAATGTCAATAAATCCCGAAGCCACGAAGCCATGACTTAAATTTTTCGGACCTCATAACTCGACCATATGGACTCCGAATTGGACGAACTCAGTTTTAAAGTTCGATTTATTTAATTATCTACCAAATGACATAGGTATTTAAAATTGAAGTTAATATGCAAAATGTGGGTTTTGGGACCATATTGATATATATATTGTATAATGCACCATAATTTATATAATTTAATATGTGTTGTTTATTATATTTGTCTACTTTATTAATAGTATATTAAATTAAGTTAAATAAAAAATTATTTAACTATTAATTACTAGTTTATTAGTTAATTAATTTATTTAGTATTTAATTACTAACGATTATTTAATTAGTCATTAAGTTGTTTAATTATTTCAATAATTATATATAACTAAATATTTAATTATTAATTACGTATTTAATTACATAATTATTCCTTTAATTATTGATTAAATTAATATAATTATTTATTACTTATTAAATTGATTTATTTTTTACTTTCCTTTTCTCTTTGTTCCATCTCCCTCTTCTCTGATCTCTCTTCCTCCTGCGAACGCCTCCTCCCTCTCCTTCCTCTCCGCCAACTGCCCCAATGACCGGCCATTAGCCGACCATTCCTCCAACCGCAGTGGTCACCGGAGTCCACCGTCGCTAACCAGATCCGCTCACTTGGGATCCACGCAACCACCTCTATATAGGAACCCTATACCCCCATCGCCAGTAGGATCCGCCATTTTCCTCTTTTTTCTCCAGTAAGGATCGTCCTCTCTTGTGTTCGTGATGGGGATGAGTTGGGTCGTTGCATCGAGGAAGATATTCAGGAGCAGCAGCGAGATCTCACAGGCGAGTGGCTCAGCCGCACGTCGCGTGCCATCCTCCGAGTGTCGCCGTCGCATAGAGACAACGATCTAGGAGCCCCTCTGCGAGCTCTGCCCACAGGCGCACTTCTTGCAATCCTTCAGTATGGGTTAGATCCATTCTCTCCTCCTCCCATATCTTAATCTATGTTCTCGTTGATGTTCTTGTCATTTTTCTCATTGATTTCAACACTAAATCGCTTCCCATCAAATTTTACACCATCGAGATCCTTCATTTCCTTTCTATCACACAAACCTGAGTTCCTCTTCCGCGACGTCGGAACTCCTTCACTAACCCTTCCTCTATTGTTTAGGACCGAGACGTTTGTCTCGAGTCACTTTGCATCAATTGCAGGAATAGGTATTGATTCGGGAGCACGTCGAGTATCAACGTTGCGATCTGGAATCGATTGCCAACTTCCCGAACAATTGGAAATGAATCGCACCTTCAAATGGAGCGGCACATGCATGTGAAGCACTGTAACCAATTGAGATTTGCAAGACATCGCATCTGAGCGAAGAGCTCTGCCATAGATGAAACAAGCCTTCACCTGGAGGTCGATATCATCACCTACAATCAAAGAAAAACAAAGAGCAACCCATCATCAGAAGCACCGTCACACCACGGTCAAGTCGATTCGTCGTCGTGCGTGAACAACAAGACGAAGATCCATCACAAAGCATCACTCGACCTGCTCTGATCAGAGACCACCGCCTCCTGCAGCTGTGCTTTCGTCGACGTGCCACGAAATCAGTTGACCCCACCGCTTTAATTGATTAAGTGATGCACGTGCGCCTAGAGATATTATCTAGACTTTTTGCAATACATCCCTCATATTTCTTTGATTGACGAACATGTCCGGTTGCGGGTGGATGTCACGTGATCCTCACGTTTGCTGCAAGCATATTGCATAACGCACCCCCGAGCTTCTGTTACAACAACCATGTTGCGTCACGGGCCCAGTCAGTGTGGTTCATTGGTGTTCTTGCGTACAAGTCCTCCTAATTTCTATATTTTCATACGCTCCCCAGAATTTACTGAAAACTGCAGAAATATCCATGCATCTGTAAATAACTACTAAATAGTATTATATACATAATAAATAAAAATATAAAAATATAAAAATAGTATAAAAATATGTATTAATACCGTATTTTACTCTATATACAGTACAAAATCATTTTTGAAAATTTAAAAGATTTTCTATTTTTATAAATCATTTCAAAATAAATAAAATATATATATAATAAAATTTAAAAAATACATAAAAAAATATAAAAGCACCTTTAAAATTCCTAAAATTATCTATAGCATATAAAACTGTATTTTACAAAATAAACCAAAAATAAAATAAAAACTGAATAATAAAACCAATTAAAAAACAAAATAAATAAAAACTTGTAAAAATCATAACTAATTCATTAAAAATACAAAAATACACACAATATATCAATTTGAAGATAATTTCACTTACTTTTTAATAAAAATAAAATAAAAATATTTGCATCCTGTCTTCTACTTGCAAAATCAAAAATAAAAATCTATTTAAAAATGAAAATGAGTTTCAACTTTAAAACCAAGAACACATTACAAATATTTTCTAAGTACTAAATAAAAATCGTAAAACAAATAAAACAAATAAAAATTATAAAACTAAAACCAAGATATAAAACTGCAATATCTATATCTAGTTTTTACATAGGTATAATAAAATCCCAAAAATAATATAAAGTTCGTAAAAATCAAATAAAATCCAAAAAATCCCTAAAAAAATAAAAATTAAGAAACCCATTAAACCTTATTTTTCTACTATTTGCCATAGTTTTAAACAGTTTACCTCCCTGAGTTTGACACTCCTGTACTTTCACTATACATAAAATTTAGGATTCTAAATAAAAAAACTTAAATTTCTTTGTAAAAATTTGACTGATCATTACAACGACAGTTGACTATTTTTATACGACTCGGTCAGTCGTATTTTTTTCATCGGCTCTACTTATCCAAAACAGACTGGAATTGATTAGTTGTCTTGGAAGTACGAGAACCCCACTCTCAAGTAATTACCGAGAGTCAGAAAAATCAACTCGTATATGTGCGAGCCCGGTAAGATATATTAGTTGACCAGAGAGGTAGAAGTCGCGTCAAAGAAAGCTTATGGGTGAAAGAGTATAAATTTCCTTTAGTTGACATCTATATTTTATATATTTCAATAAAGGTTATAAGTGGGATGTGAGAATATATTTGGGTATTAAAAACTCTAGCCCTTACACATGTTTTTTTAAAAGAAAAAAGAGTCTTCACCGTATACATGAGTGCCCAAAAACTCTAGCGGTTACACATGTTACTCGATACGAAGAAATGCAAATTAGATAGAGACCCTTAAGGATGAATCACTCAAACTCGGACGGGATCTCAAACATCTCCCTAGACTTTTATCAATAATTTTATTTGATTAGTCCAAATATTTGGTGGCATCTATCACTAAGATAAAGGGGAACCAAAATCTCATAGTACTAATGGTTTATACATGAATTGTTTAAAACGGTTTTGGCCTATGATCGAATCACATTTCATCAGCGTGCTATATTATATACGTGGTGATGGTTTTGAGGATAATAACTTGGTGCATATAAACAATACCATCATCTCCATTGTATGCAAATTGAGAGATCAATCTAAAATCAAGAATGGTAGACCTATGAGTCTCATCAATATCTTCCTAAGAAATATTTCAAAGATCATAGTGGATCATTGGTTTGGAAAGCTTCGTGAGATCCTTTCCTCTCCTAATCATGTGCTTTCTGAAGGGTATATCTGCTTCAGATTCTATTTCGATTGCATCAGAAAATCTTTCAAATTGGATCATGTGCCGTTTGCCCACCTATCTTAATAGTTTATATTTAAACCAGTGCGATCGGATTTTACTTTAATCCATTTCTACAAGGATTAGATTTTACTTTAATCCATTTCCAATTAAATCTTAATAGATTATAACTTTTCTTAATCCAACCTGTACTACTTAATATTAAAACTCAAACCAATCTGATCCGCAGGTTACGGATTGGTTTAGATTGGATCGAATTTTTTATATTTATATGTTCCTCCCCTCGTGTTAGTAGCGCTTGATATTTGGATTGTGATTTTGATGTTGAATAGATATAAAAAGAGTGTTTATTGTAATGGATTTAGTCCAATTAATAATTCAAATACAATATTTATATATACTTTATGAAATAAATATAGAAAATAATTGCATTATTGATTTTCAATAAAAAACGGGAGAAGTACTTGACCTCGAATGCAATATATTAGCATCAATTTATGATTTGTGTTTTGTAGCTAGAAAATGAGATTGGAAAGAGGATTGTATCTCACATCGTCGGACAACGAACCACAATGAAGTTGGGATTGGAGCATATATAATTGATATATGATTAAGTAAGCTCTACTTGAGAAGGAAATACAAGGTCCATTTGTCAATTAGTGCAGTTAGCTTGTAAGAATTAGAATAGAATAGTTGAGTTTTTTATATCTCAATCTTTCAAAACAGATGTTACCCATAATATTTGGGTTGTCGATGCGTCACTCTACTTTATGAACCTCCTAGCATGATGTTACATGTTAAATTTAATATAAAGTGACACATGACTAAGGAAGATAAAAAATGACAAAGCCTTCTCCCACTATAAACATCCAAATAGGGATGGCTTCATGGATTCTTATTCAAATCCTTGTTGAAAGATTCGATTATTTTTTTGCACTTGATGTCGATTACCTAATGCAACCCCTACAATGTAACACCCATACCTCCAAACATAATGCCACATCTAAAACTCACGAAGTGCGGGTGTGGTTTTATAAGTGGTGGGGATTACTACTTGACAACTTGGGTTTAAGCATTTTGGGTGGTTGTCAACGGATTCATTTGGGCCCGAACCCAACAAGTTGTCAGGGTCAGTTTTCCTCGATAATGAACCGAGAACCTAAGCTCGAGACGTTACATGCAAAGAGGATTTGAACCATGATCTTTTAGGTGGTAGGCACACTTCACTACCACCATATCACTAAGTAGTTGTGGACAGAATTCATAAAGTATAATAGTAAAGAAAGTTGTAAATATTAATAATTATCGTATATAATAATAATGGATCAACATATTAGATCTAGTCGGACTTGTGTAGTAATCCAATCCAATCTATAATTTAATATATTAGAATGACAAAACCAAACAAATCCAATCCAGTAACATCGGATTGGATTAGAATACGGTTTTTATCTAATCCATGTGCACCCCTAGTTGTAACCTCTCTAAATCCCATTCATGTCGGGTTTTTTTGCAGTTTAGATTGAAATCAATTTGCTTACAGTTTAGAGACAGATCGATGGTTGTACAGAAGTATGCAAGTCAAGGTTTTTGAAATTGAACCGGAAACCTTGTTGAAATGGTCAGATCGGGACGAACCATGTAATCGAATCGTTCAAACGGATGATGATGTCATCATTATTTAAAATCGGATTAAATTGGACCGGTAAAAAAAGTGGTTGAACGGGCTAATCAAACCGAAATGAAATAATATATATATAATATACACTTAATATACTTGAAATATATATATACATAGATAATGTATATATTTCACACTATACATAAGGTATTTTTCTTATACACCATCAAATATCATACATATCTATGTATATATATTATTTGGATTAGATGCTCTATATAATGATAATAGTTTAATTATATTTAAAACTCCATACTTGCACAAAGTTGTGTTAGTGTAGTTGGTTAGAAGTGTGAAATAGGTAACCAAAGTTCTTGGGTTCAACTCCCACTATTAACAAAATTTTTAAATAATTTAAAAATTAAATATGGTTCAACTTCGATTGAACTTGGTTAAATCGGGTCAAAAAAATAAGTTGAATCGGATGAGTTAATTAAAATTTAAATAATCGAACCGAACCAGCATAAACCGGTTAACCAGATCGGTCCAGGCCCGGTTCACCGATCGAACCGGCTGGTCCGGTCCGATTTCAAAAACACCGATGGAAGTAGATATTGAAACATATGTATCCGTTTTATACACATTTGAACATTTTCTATCCGTATTTTCTTTAAAATGAACGCGGATATGGATATCACTGTGATCTCTGCAAGTATTTGTATCAATATATGTATATTGATTTTCATATATAAACATAATAGTAGATTTGTATTTAACCATATGCGACATGATTTATGTTGTATACCATCACAATTGATTTGACTACTATAAAATAAGTTCATTTATTATACTTATATCTTTGTGTTATCCCTCCAATATGTGCATATCCAAGCTAATATATCCAGAGTAGTGCATATCCATTTTAGGTGTATCTGTAACCTGTTTTTACTGATACAGTAACCTAGTTTTCATATAATGTCAATATCTATATCTGTATATGCAATTAAAAATGGATAGGATATGATAACGAAGCTTTCTATTCTGGAACGGATATTCTCGTGAAGAACAGTACAATGGTGCCCATCATCATTTTAGGCCAGTAAGAGAGATGGGCTGAAAGAAGTTGGGTAAGATCCACCGAAATGGAAAAGCCTTAACCGTATGTGTTAAAGAGAAGCCCAGAGGGCCATTTCCGTCCCCGTCAGGGGGATATGTCAACCATTTCTCCTTTTAAAAGGCCTTTGAAAAGGCCAGTAATCTAGTTTTTGTATAATGTCAATATCTATATCTGCATCTATAACATATATTATAACATATATTAAAAGACACCAGGTGCTTCCTTAGCCATTAATTTTCACCCACATCAATTTCCGTTTTGCCCTTTCATGATTTATCTACCGTCAGTCCCAGGCTACTTTTCCATTTTTACCCCCAACCTGTCAAAATGAATGAATTGCACAAGTCAATTTGACATATATTAAAAGGCATCATGTGCCTTTTGAAGCTCCGGTCACTATCGATGGAGAGGAAGTTGCCTTTGCCTCGGAAGCCGATCTTTGCTCTCTTGACAAGATCTGGGCCAACACGCTGGTGTTTTACGTGCTTGGTAAGAATCCATTTCGAAAGCTCCTTAATTCCTTTATTGAGAAAGTCTGGAGGCCACAAGGGGGATTCAAGCTCTTCCCTAGGCCAAATGGGTTCTTCTACCTTCAGTTATCCTCTGCGGAAGCCTGCCAGCGCATCCTGGATGGTGGCCCTTGGCTCTTCCAAGGGAGATTCATTGTCATTCGATGTTGGGAGGCCTGCTCCTGCTTTGAGCGGGACATGCTCTCGGAAATCCCCATGTGGGTAAGGTTTCATGGTCTGAGCTTGGGGCACTGTTCTCTTTCTATACTTAACAAGCTTGCTAGCCTCTTGGGCACTCCCCTTTTTATGGACGCCGCGACGACTGCCGGACTGCGGGAAGGGTATGCGCGCTGCTGCATCTCAATCCGAGCCTCCAAATCAATCCCGAAGGCCGTGCCACTGGTTTTCTACAATGGCCATCGCCAGATGATCGGTGTTGAGATTGAATGGAGTCCCCATCGGTGTGACCACATATTGCCCGTTTACCACTGAGCCCACTATTTCGGATCCTCCCAGGATTCGTCATCGGAAGGAAATGCCCTCAGCAACTCATAAAGATTTTCATCAGCCCCCCATTGGCGGTTCACAGCTCGATACGGCGGCCCAGCAACTACCCATGTTGGCCCCGGTGATCGATGATGCCCACTGCTTGGATGCGACAGTCTTGCATCCTTATAAATCACCTCTGACCACTTCAAATGTGATCTTGGGAAGCCAACGCCCAATCACGCGTGATCATACCCCCCTCGATGGCCTTCTTAGCTGCCTGGAGCAACCCCCTATGCAAGTCGGAGATGCACCCTCTCCCCCACTCCCTCTTGTCCGTCAGCTACCTGCTGGAAACTCGATAGCTGCGGCGCCGCTGGGCGCTGCCTTGGAAACACCTTCTAAAGGCCAGAGGAGGGCCCCCGGGAGGCCTTTCAGTGCCTTTCCCTTTGGGTCTAGGGCCCTCATGCATAGGCCGCCGCCGCACAGCCGCAAGCCCAGTCAAAAAGATGTTGTTGGATTCGACCTTAATATGTCGAGGCCAGTGGATGCCCCACGCCCAACCCAATCGGAGGGAAGTTCTATCTCCCAGAATATGGTTGAAGCCAATCCTATGTGGTCTTTGACCACCCACAAGAAAAAGAAGGCCGCTGGAGGCCCCTCTAAAACTGTTGGTCGCGATGGCCTACCACAAAATCCTTAATGTCTCTCGCCGTTTGCAATGTGCGTGGACTTAACCGGCCACACAAACAAAGATAACTGTGGAAATCCTTGCTTCAGATTGAAAGCAGGCACTGTGGGGGTTGGTTGAAACTAAGATTCGGCCCGAGAATAGGCAAAAGTTTGCCTAAAAAATTCCATCTGGATGGAACCTCGTTCATAACCAAACGGACTTGGGGCGCATCTATGTCATGTGGAATGTTTCCTCTTGGACTTGCACACCGCTGCGGGTGACCCCGCAAGCGATCTCCCTCTCATGCGCCAACGCTGGCGGCCTCAATATTCTGGTGACTGTTGTCTATGGTGCCAACTGCTCGGTGGCCCGCAAACAGCTATGGGAGGATCTTACAATTATTCGCCCTACGGATAATACCCCCTGGGTGGTCCTCGGGGACTTTAACTCTGTGAGATATGTTGCGGAGAAGCGAGGTGGTCAGCCTCCAGCTCGTGGTGCTATAGAGGATTTCAATAACTACATTGAAAGCTGCAACCTTCTCGATCTACCGACAACTGGTAATCCTTGGTCTTGGACCAACTCTTCCGTTGGACCCTCAAGAATAGCTTCCCGTCTTGATCGCGCGCTAGTCAACGAATCTTGGTTAGCCCTTTTTCCGAATCGCACGCTCGCTTACACTCCCATACAGTCCACAGATCATCTCCTACTTTCAATCAAGCTTGGGGACCTGCTAACCAGAGGGAAACCCTTCCGCTAGTTTAACTATTGGAGCTCTCGGCCCGGCTACATGGAGGTCATCTCAACTGCTTGGAATCTTCGCTCCCTTGGTAACCCCCTTTATCATCTTCTCTTGAAGCTAAAGAATGTTAAGAAGGCTCTTCGGGCTTAGGCCTCGAAAGAGGCGAATGTGTTCAGCGAGATCAAATCATTACATGCCACACTGAATTCGATCAATGACGCGCTAAGTATTGCCCCTCTTGATCCCGTCATGGCTCAACTCGAGGCCGAGGCTAAGGATTATATGGACACGTTGGAAGATGACCTGGAATCCGCTTGGCGACAAAAGAGCCGGGTTGACTGGCTTAAGCTTGGAGACCGTAACACGAGATTCTTCCACCTGACGGCAAAAGGTTGTACCTCCAGGAACTCTATCCCATTTCACATGGACAGTGATGGCCGTTTGGTGAACAATGATCGGGAGTTGGCTTCCAATGCCGTTGCCTTCTTTGGGGAGCTCCTGGGGCCGGATCTTCCTAGGCCCTCTAGACCGGACCCCCCGGCCCCTAGGCATCGCCTCATGAGGGAGATGAGCCAATGGCTTGTTAGGCCATTTGATGACGATGAAATTTGGCACGCACTCCGTGATATTCCCTCCTCTAAGGCCCCGGGGCCCGACAGTTTCAACTCATACTTTTTCAAATTGCATTGGGGCCTCGTTAAGGAAGATTTCAGAAGGGCTATGGAGTTCCTCCACAATGGTGGGCACATGGTTAGGGAAGCTAACCATACTTTTCTAACCCTGGTTCCCAAAAACAATTCCCCTGCAAATTTAGGTGACTCCAGGCCTATTTCGTGCTGCAACGTGGTATACAAGGTCTTCGCTAAGCTCCTTGCCAAGCGCATGGCCATGGCGCTTCCACAACTCATCTCACTCAATCAATCTGCCTTTGTGAAAGGAAGATCAATTAGCGACAACACTCGCCTGGCCCAAGAGGTGCTCGGGGCTTTTGAAAGGAAGACCAACTTGAAGAAGGCATGCCTTAAGATTGATCTTACCAAAGCCTCTGATACTATTGAACATGGGTTCATCCTAAGGAGCCTGGAACTCATGGGGTTCTGCCCTACTTGGGTGGGCTGGATTGCCAATTGCATAACCTCGACTTCATTCTCCATTCTCATAAATGGCTCCTCCAAAGGCTTCTTCAGGAGTACTAGGGGCCTTCGTCAGGGAGACCCGCTTAGTCCCCTTCTCTTTGTGGTTGGCATGGAAACCCTCACTAACCTGGTGGAGGGTTCGGTTGCTAGAGGTCGCCTCAAGCCTTTGGGGCGCGACCGTTGTATGGTGCCTACTCATCTTATCTACGCCGATGACTTACTATTTTTCTACCGAGCCTCTTCTTCCTCACTCCTCGCGGTGGGGGAGATTTTGGAGGATTTTGCCATCACATATGGGCTGAGAATGAATGCTAGAAAGAGCAAGTTATTCAGGCCTAAACGGGCCCCTAATGACTTCGCCTCCACTCCACGGCTGGGGGTGCTTAGGGACTCCTTGCCGACTAAGTATCTGGGCATTCCGCTTGCTTCTCAAATTGGGCGTGGTTCTCCTTTCAGAGACCTAGAAGATCGGGTCAGGGCCTCTCTTGGTGGGTGGAAAGCATCTGCTCTCTCCCTACCTGGTCGCTGTCAGCTTCTACATTCTGTCATCGCAGGGATCATGCTTTATTGGGCGGTTGGGACTCTCATTCCGAGAGGGACTGCCCACAGGGTTGACAAGCTTTGCGCTAACTTCCTTTGGGGATTCAATCGGCATCACATTGGTTGGAATATTGTGTGCCTCCCCAAGCTTGAGGAGGGCTTGGGGCTGCGATCTTGCGCATCACTGCAGGATGCTATGGTTGTGTCGTGGGCATGGCGTATCCTCACCGCCGAGAACTCTTTATGGGTTATCTTTATGCGGATTAAGTACCTGAATTCCCTCTCCCTTTGGGAGGCTACTCCTGCTTGCAAAGACTCCCTGATTTGGAAATCAATTCTTCGTGGCCGTGATTCCTACAGGAATGCTATCTCCTCCGCTAACGGGAGACATTATTGGGCCCGATCCTCCAAGGGCTTTTCCTTCTCTGAAGCTTTCGACCTTGTTAGACACCGGGCCTCATCCGTCTCGCGGGCGAAGGTCGTTTGGGGCAAGCGCTCCGTCCCAAGGTACTCTTGCACCCTCTACCGTGCGCTGATCAACCGGCTGCCCACTCTTGATAGACTCGCCCGCCAGGGGCTCCCCAACCACGACAAGTGTTACCTTTGTGATATTGGAGATGAATCACGGGACCACTTATTCTTTGAGTGCAACTTTGCAGCTGACACATGGTCGCGCGCATTAGCGTCCATGGGTTTGAGCTGCCCTCCGTCACACAACCTCCCTGTTATTACTGATTGGATCGCTGGGCTTTCTGTAGGGATGCTAATTGAATTGAATCATTCGAATTCAATTAGGATTCGTTCGATAAAAATTCGAAAAATGTTTGATTTGAAATCAAATGAACTGAATTTGAATTTAACTTTTGGATTCGATTCCCAAATGAATCGAATATGAATACACTTGGATTCGTTCGATAATAATTCGATTCGATATACACATATATGATATGGTATGAATCTATATATATAAAAATAAATGTAGTATATATTTTGTAAAATCCCCAAACATGATACACAACTTAAATAAATAAAAATTTCATCATCTTATTCTAAACATCATAATTTTGGGATGCCCATTGCATACTCCATATCCCATCTTTACTCCCCCAAATTCTCTCTCCCCCCTCGTCACTCATGAGAAAAAATCCTAACATTTACTTTTGCTCTCCAATGCCGCCAGCTCCAACCTCTCGTTCCTGCTCGCTCTCTCCAACATTGCTGGTTCCAGGCTCCTACTCGCTCTCTCCAATGCCACCGGCTCCAGCCTCCCGCTCCTGCTCCCTCTCTCCAATGTCATCAGCTCCAGTCTCCCGCTCCTGCTCGTTCCCACCACTGACAACACCACCCTCCCAGTAGCCAACCCCACCACCAGCTCCCACTCTCCCCGCCGTCGACAACAACAACGGTTCTAAACTCACCAATGTCGCTAGCATCTCTCCATCCCCCTGTAACTACTGGTATTACCCTCCCCCCTCCCCGTTTACCCTAAAATCTTAAGATTTAGGTATTATCCAAATAATTTATGTGATTCTAAAATACATCATCTGCAAACAAACACATACTAAATTTTTAAAAACCATCCCGAGGTCATCGATTTCAAATTTCCAACAACCTTTTCCTTAATCACACTCTTAATCCTTCCATCCATCATAATATCTAGATCTTATGATAAGGATAACCAATCATTTGAATATAAATAATATCTTAGAGACAATTATAGTATGAATAGATTTCATGGATTTCGAGATTTGCCTAAATGGCTAAATGTGCAAAAGATCACTGCAACTAAATTCCATTTCTCATCAAGATTGGAAGGGGACTAGGTTATTAAGAAGGAAATATCATCATAATCTTTAATAAGCTCAACTATGCCCCTATAAGATTACATGGAAATAAGGTAAGCATGAACTGATGCTTGATGTAGAAAAAATGTTACATATTAGAAAATTGAAGATCAGAGCCATACCAACTGAGTTCTCAATCTGGTTTGCCGGGTTTTATACACCTCAGATTTTGGATTCAGCTCCATAAGTCAGTTCACATCGACCTTTTATGGTTTTTTTGAAACCCTGAAATAGGGGGAGCCACTCGCCGGTGTTCACCCCACCTTTTATTCAAAAAGCGAAAACAAAAACAAGATGGAAATATAAAAGCTACGACAGAAGGAGAGACCAATTACAAAACCCACTCCTCCACCAATATCTTGGCATGAATCCCCACATTTTCCTTATAAAAGCGCTGGCTCGAGAAAAGCAAGGCATTCCTTCCCAGCCAAATAGCCCACATGACGGCCAGAGGATAAATCATCTCCCTCCTGGATCTACTCCTATTCTCCACCAGCGAGCCGCAAAATGTCTCGAGATCATCAACGCAACATCAGGCCAGACCGGTCCCCTGTCATACCCGAATCACCTTGGGGCATTTGAAGAACAGGTGTTCGACGGATTCAATCGCCTCCTCGCAAAGAAGGCACCTGTCAGATGTGGATCCCAGAAGCCTGGCACACCGGCCCCTCGTCATCAGTCTTTGTCTCCGAAACAACCATAAGAAGAAACCAATTCACTCAGGTAGCTTGAGGGCCCAAAGGAACACACAATCGCGAATCATAATCTCTGAGCGGGAAGGCGGCGGCCGCAGATAGCCCCAAAAGCTTTCTTAACCGTGAACGGACCCGCACGCCAACCCCAGTGGTCTCTCCCCTCCGATGGGCAACCTTTTATGGTTCTGATGGAATTTAGTGATTCTTTTTTTCTCAGATATCATGGAGATAGGTCATAATGGGAGGGAAGATATGGAGGATTCTTCATAGAAACGTGGGACACAATCTTCTGGTTATTATTTTGGACATGTACATCTATTAATCTATATCTTGTATTTCTATATTGATATAGAATTTGATATATAGTTTCGAGCATGTGTTTTCATTTTATTTTTAGAAGTCTAATTAAAACATACCATCTTCTCAAGATAGTGTCCATGAGAGGGTCATTAGGCATGATGATGATATTAATGAAAAAGTGGAAGAAGAGGGTGAAGAAATAGAAAAATCGATTCCTGAAATAATTAATAAGATTGATAGAAAGAAAAGATCAATGGTTTATGAATCATTTACCAAAGAGAATGAGAAAGTCGGTGGAGTTTCAGTTGAAAGGTGGAGATGCATTGATTGAATTTTCATCATAGGTATAAAAAGAAAAGATCAATGGTTTATCAAGATACAACAACAACAACAATAACAACAGCAACAAAGCCTTTTCCCACAATTAAGTAGGGTCGGCTACATGGATTCTTCGCCTCCATTCATATCTATCTTGGGTCAATCCAAGGCTTATATCCACAAAATAAAGATCACTTCGTATGGTCTCTTTCCAATACTTCTTGGGCCGTCCCCGCCCTCTCTTAGCCGACTCAACATACCAATACTCGCATCTCCTAACTGGTGCATCATCTGATCTTCTTTGCAAATGATCAAACCATCTTAAGCGGTTTTCTCGCATCTTATCCTTGATCGGAGCAACACCAGCTTTCTTTCTGATTGCATCATTCCGAATCCGATCTTTACGTGTGTGTCCACACATCTACCTTAGCATTTTCATTTCTGTTACATCCATTCTCTGCACATGTCTATGGTTCACAGGCCAACATTCAGATCCATAGAGCATAGCAGGTCTCACGGATGCTTTGTAAAACTTTCCTTTAATTTTTAAATGAATTTTCTTATCACAGAGAACAACAAAGGCTCCTCTCCACTTTAGCCAGCCTGCATTTATTCTATTAGTAACATCTCCATCAATTTCCCCATCATGTTGCAAAATAGATCCCAGATATCTAAAAGAATCTCTCTTCTGAATGTTATCATCACCAATCTTCACCTCAAAACCTTCACCATTGCTTCCATCAAAGGTGCACTCCATATATTCTGTCTTAGTCCTACTTATACGAAATCCTTTACTCTCCAACTCATGTCTCCAGACCTCAAGCTTCTCATTTACTCCATCTATAGTCTCATCAATCAAGACAATATCATTAGCAAATAACATACACTAAGGTAACTCATCCTGAATGTGACTTGTCAACGCGTCCATAATCAAAGTAAAAAGAAATGGACTCAAAGTTGAACCTTGATGTAAACCAATGTTGATGTCAAAATAGCCAGTCTTCCCAGACGGGGTCCTTACACAAGATAAAGCCCTATCATACATGTCCTTTATGAGATTAATGTATAGGACATGCACCTGTCTCTTCTCCAAAACTCTCCACAATATCTCTCGTGGGACAGAATCATAAGCCTTCTCCAAATCAATAAAGATCATATGGAGGTTCTTCCTTTTAGCTCTATAAATCTCCATTGTTCTCCTCAACAAATGGATGGCTTCAATAGTTGAGCGACCTGGCATGAATCCGAATTGGTTTTCTTTGACGTTGGAAACTTGTCTCAACCTTCTCTCGATCACACGTTCCCAGATTTTCATAGTGTGACTCATCAGCTTGATACCTCTATAATTTGAACAATTTTGAATGTCTCCTTTATTCTTATAAAGAGGCACCACGATACTCCTCCTCCAATCTTCAGTCATTTTCTTGCTTCGCCAAATAACATTGAATAGATTCGTAAGCCAAGTCAAGCTGCGCTCACCTAAAACTTTCCATACTTCTACAGGGATGTCATCCGGTCCTACACCTTTCCCCGGTCTCATAACCTTCAAAGACTCCTCTACTTCCTTTCTTTGTATCTGTCTATAGCTTGCACGATTCAAGTCACTTTCACTACTAGATAGATCACCCAAAGTGATCTCTCTATTTCCTTCCCCAATGAAAAGTTTATGGAAGTACTGCTCCCATCTAGTCTCTATATACTTCTGAGTAACAAGCACGTGAACTTCCTCTTCTTTAATGCATCTCACTAGAGAAAGGTCTTTGGTCTTTCTTTCTCTTGCTTTGGCCAACCTGAATATATCCTTCTGGCCCTCTTTAAAGTCAAGATTTTTACAAAACTTCATAAGCTTTCGACTTAGCTTCGCTTACAACCTTCTTTGCTGTTTTGTAGTTTGTGACAGTTTTCTCTGTTTTATCCTTAGTCATAGCTTTAAAGCATGCTCTTTTAATTTTTAGCTTCTCTTGCACCCCTTCACTCCACCACCAAGCCTCCTTTTGACCTGGGGCTCCTCCCTTTGACTCGCCTAGCATCTCTTTGGCTACCTTTCGGATACAAGATGCTACTGCCTCCCACATCTCATTTGCACTTCCACTACAATCCCAAGATAACTCTTCTAAAACCTTCTCCCTAAAGCTCGATTGCTTCAGTGGAAGATTCCACCATCTAGTTCTAGTGATCTTAGGAACCCTCCTTTTCTTTACCATCCCTTTTATTTGTACATCCAAGACTAACAAGCGATGTTGGATTGTCAAACTCTCTCCTGGGATTACTTTGCAGTCTTTACAACACAACCGATCTCTTCTCCTCAATGCAAAGTAATCTATATGTGTTCTCGTTGGCCCACTCTTATAAGTAATTAAATGCTCCTCCCTCTTCTTGAAGAAAGTGCTTGCTATGAAAAGATCATATGCCGTTACAAAATCCAGGATGACTTTTCCCTCTTCATTTCTATCCCTAAAATCGTGGCCGGTCCCAAGCCTGGGTAAATGAGGAGGGCTGCGTTAGGTAGCCGACAACCAGCATAAAATAGTTAGAGACAACTTCCTAAATAATATTTTAAAAAAAAAATATTATTTAGGATGTTGCCTCATGACAGTCGGATATTTTCAACATGGAAATGGTTTATCAAGATGTCAATAATTATTTTTTCTTTATATATTCAATTCACCGTAGGTACAAAAAGAGCAAATGAGGATTGCAAGAGACATACACGAACAACAAAAGTTAGGTACTTTAATGCAATTTATATTATCTATTGAATTTTACCATTTATGTTAAAAGTTTTTTATTTATATCAATTATTTTTTCACTTGTGAGTATCACAAAGTCTATTCAATCATTTGAAACTTAAAATATTATTAATATAATTTTTTTTAATTAATTAAGCTATTAAATAAAATTTTAATTCGATATAAAATGAATCGAATTTGAATATTCGAAACTCCAAACGAATTGAATTTGAATTTAGATTAGAAATTCGTTTAATATTCGATTCGAATTCGAATTCGAAAATTTTATAATGAATTGAATCTGAATCTAAGTGGATTCGAATGTATTCGATTCGATTAGCACCCCTAGCTTTCTGATACTAATACCCGCGAGAGCTGGGCCGTTTTGCTCGCTGCTGCCACTACGGAAATCTGGAAGGAACGCAACAGCCGGTGGACTTCCAGCTCCTCCTTGACGCCTCACAAACTTGCAGACTCTATTGTCTCTAATACACGATACATACTACACTGATGGGTGGCACTGATTTTTGAGCTCTCAGTTGCCATGATTTCACTTTTTTAACATCTTGTAAAGCATTTTCTTTTTGCGCACTTTTGTAATGGTTTTGCTGCACTCAGCAGCTTCATCAATGAAATTTTTCCTATAAAAAAGGCATCAGGTGCTTCCTTGGCCATTAATTTTCACCCACATCAATTCCCGTTTTACCCTTTCCAGATTTATCTACCGTCAGTCCCAGACTACGTAGTCAGTATACCTTTCCATTTTTATCCCCGACCTGTCAAAATGAATTGCACAAGTCACCCCTGCCCTTCCCCCTTTCCCCTCGTTAATGTCGTTCAGCTACCGAAACCCTAGCTGTCCCACCCATCCTCCGCCCCCTCCGCTCCCCTTGGTGACAGGCTCTACCTTGTCAACCTATGGATTTGGCAGTATCCCATCCTCCATTGGCACTGGGATGGAGGAGCTACAGCGACAGCTGCACGAAGTCGAGCTCTTAGTCTGGCAACAACCTCGTCAGTGAATCTCCTTCGTCGTTTCTGTCATCCTTGACATGATCACGCTTAAGTTATCGACCATTTCTTCTTCTATGTGTCTTTGTGATTATGGGAGTTCATGATTAAATCACTGCTAATCTTATATGTTTTTTATCGATTTTTTATTTGTTGGTGGAATTATTAAAAATTGGTGTTGGGTTTTTATTGTTCTTTGTGCTACTTTGGCGTGGATATTTGTTGCATCTGGTAACTCGCATTATTCTCATGAATGTGACGTTTGTATAACAAATAGAATTCAAGTTAAATGGATAATGACCCATTGTGCCTTAAATTTTGCTTGCATTACGACTGTTTAGGAGGTTTGAAAGCGTATACTTATCCAAAAATGCAATCTGTAAAGAATTCCCATTGTTATTCTGATTTCATGTTGGAATTCCATCTCTGTTCAATTATTTGTAATTTTATTGATACCTGAGATATTGAGGATAATTTTTTATTTAAATAGTTATGCAATGAGAGAACACTATCAGATGATCATGTGAAGGGATGATTTAAACCTGATATATTGATGGAGCACAAGTAAATCATGAATTGCATAGGAAGGTCAGACCTCCCTGTTCATCGAAGAATGCCAGGAAACTCGAGATAATCTAATCAAATAAGAAACATGAACAAATCTTCAAGAAAACAAACACATGATCTTATGTTTTGGTATAACGTAGAAAATAGTTAACAAATACAGAATATGGCTTACCAAGAATATTTTTTCCTTTATGTTTGGTCAAGTTTATTCTAATGAAAAAAATATATATTAGATTGTGAAAAGAAGAAAATTTTGTATTTTTGAAAGGATTTTTTCCTTTTACTATCATAGGGATTCATGCTATTCAATTATTTACAATATATCACACCAAATATACCGTGGATCTCGAAAAATATGAATATGATTGGCTATATGCCCATATAGGGATTATGAATTTCAATTCCTTCTTTTTGCTTTGTTTTACGTTAACCAATCATTTGTATACAAAAGAGCATACACATAAGCAAATTAACACTTAAAGACATACAAGTATAAGTTCTTAGAATACAATGAGAATTATGTAATATCAAATATTCTTTAGAAACATCTATTAAAATTTTCTCCATTAATTTGCAGGTTAAATTACTGCATATCAACTCCTCAAAGTAGAGGCTCTCTACGGGAAAATGTTGCGACCTTCCGATGGCAAACAAACAAACAAAGAATATTATACACCTCCGAAAGTAATATCTAATACAAATAGAATATATAATATATTCCACTACAACATTGTGCAAGGTAATTGCACTCACATCAATCCCAAACATCTCGTGTGAAGATTAACCACACTATCTCATCATTACACCCTTTTCAACACTGTTACATGTTTCTTTCTCTTCATTCCTGCCCACGGCACACTTCCAACACAAAAGTACGGCATATGGATGCACCACAATGACTCGATATGCAAACCGTTTCGATTTACAACATGCATAGCATTTAGGGCTCGTTTGGTAACGGGTTACCCCGTGGTAACCCGGTTTATCTCTCTCTTTTCTTGGGATGGAATTCTATCACAAATCATAATGACATCACATTACATTCTTTATTCCAACCCTCTCCAACTCTCGTAACCATCCCGACACAAGTACTATTCCCATCAGGTTACCCCAACCCACTACTTAAGGTGTGTTTGGTTACTGAGATGGGTGGGTTGGAGTAACCTCTTGTGAATAGTAATTGTTTTGATGATTATGAGGGTTGGGAGAGGGTTGAAATAAGGAATGTGGTGTGATGTCACATTGATTTGTCATAAATTTCCAACCCGGTAATGGAGGGGTAAATCGGGTACAGAAACAAGGCCTCTATGCGCTCATTACGGCACATGGTTAGACATTTTAGCATTGCTACATTACTGTATATAAGGACTTCATTATGTTGTGCTCAGTCGAACTTAGTGGTTAACAATTAAAATGAGTGATCGGAGTTTCCATTGTAGTTTGAGTTTTCACCATAATGGACTTTTTTTGGATTCTACTATATGTGAAGGTATCCCACACGTGAGTAGGGGTGTCAGAAAATTCTCAAGTTCGCTATTCGCTCAGATTTGGTTCGCTAAAAGTTCAATTCAGATTTGGTTCAGAAATAAACGAACCGAACATGATTACAAGTTTAGGCTCGATTAAATAAACGAGCTGAACCTAAAAATCATAGGTTCGTTCAGGTTCGATTCGTTAAAAACTCGATAAGCATACACATATACAATTTTACAAATCCTTATCCGCATTAGATCTTATTTCGAGATAAGTGGATTTTATCCAAAAGTAAGTAGACTTTGTCTGAAGATAAGTGAATATTTACGAGATAAGTAGGTTTTATGTCGGTATAAACTATCCCAAAAATAAACGATCATATAGTGGTTACAACACACATCATATACGTGTCTAGTACTTCTCCCTTCTTTATCCTCAAATGAACAGAATAAGTATAAATCTTACTAATTACTTATCCCCCCATTCTTCCTTATCATCATTTTAATGGATATATGCTTATATTATAATTATATTTTTTAGTTAGATGAATCCATATTAATCTATTTTTTTCAAAAGAAGAAGAAGAAGAGTTGGGAAGAGAGAAATTTTAAATGAATAATTATTCTAATTATAGTCGCACATATATATTTCCATTTCTTTTCTTTTCACTCCCTTTAATTAGAGAATTTTCAAGTTTGATGTTCACCTAGGTTCGATTCGATTAAATAGAGGTCCGATTCATATTCGGTTCGAAATTAAACGAACTGAACCTGACATAAGTTTATGCTCGATTAAATAAATGAATTGAACCTAAAAATGGTAGATTTGCTCAGGTTCGGTTCGCTTACAACCCTACACGTGAGATTGTTGTGCCTCATTGAAATATTCATGATATTAGGTAAGTTGCAAATCATGATGAGGATATCTCCCCTCACTATAGGAAATATCCTAGAATATTGTTAGTCCTTTGAATCTTCCTATGAATGTAAACATATGAAATCAATTACAAACCAATGCTTGGATCGAGTTGGATCCCATGCAAGCTTCTCAAGATAATTGAGATCTAACTCATATGATATACGACACATAAAAGTTATAAATATCGATCTTAATAAGATGTGTTATAACATTTTGAGTAAAGATTAGCACCCGTGCAGCGCACAGTCCCTACTAGTACGTAAAGCGTACTAACGGATAGATGTGATAATGAAGCAGAGAGATGGGCTGGAAAAAATTTGGATAAGATCCAAATTTTTCAAAAGAAGAAGAAGAAGAGTTAGGAAGATGGAAATTTTAAATGAATAATTATTCTAATTATAATCGCATATATATATATATATATTTTCATTTCTTTTCTTTTCACTTCCTTTAATTAGAGAATTTTCAAATTTGATATTCACCTAGGTTCGATTCGATTTAATAGAGGTCCAATTCATATTCGGTTCGAAATTAAACGAACTGAACCTGACATAAGTTTATGCTCGATTAAATAAACGAATTGAACCTAAAATTGGTAGATTTGCTCAGGTTCGGTCCGCTTACAACCCTACACGTGAGATTGTTGTGCCTCATTGAAATATTCATGATATTAGGTAAGTTGCAAATCATGATGATGATATCTCCCCTCACTATAGGAAATATCCAAGAATATTGTTAGCCCTTTGAATCTTCCTATGAATGTAAACATATGAAATCAGTTACAAACCAATGCTTGGATCGAGTTGGATCCCATGCAAGCTTTTCAAGATAACTGAGATCTAACTCATATGATATACGACACACAAAAGTTATAAATATCGATCTTAATAAGATATGTTGTAACATTTTAAGTAAAGATTAGCATCCTGTAATATTTTAAGTAAAGATTAGCACCCGTGCAGCTTAATCAGATATGTTGTAACATTTTAAGTAAAGATTAGCACCCTGTAATATTTTAAGTAAAGATTAGCACCCGTGCAGCGCACGGTCCCTACTGGTACGTAAAACGTACTAACGGATAGATATGATAATGAAGCAGAGAGATGATAGATATGATAATGAAGCAGAGAGATGGGCTGGAAAAAATGTGGATAACATCCACTAGTGGAGAGCCTTAACCGGATGTGTTAAAGAGAAGCCCAGAGGGCCGCGCTCCCGTCCATGTCAGGGGAGATTGCCAACCATCTCTCCTTTTATTGGTAGATTTGCTCAGGTTCGGTCCGCTTACAACCCTACACGTGAGATTGTTGTGCCTCATTGAAATATTCATGATATTAGGTAAGTTGCAAATCATGATGATGATATCTCCCCTCACTATAGGAAATATCCAAGAATATTGTTAGCCCTTTGAATCTTCCTATGAATGTAAACATATGAAATCAGTTACAAACCAATGCTTGGATCGAGTTGGATCCCATGCAAGCTTTTCAAGATAACTGAGATCTAACTCATATGATATACGACACACAAAAGTTATAAATATCGATCTTAATAAGATATGTTGTAACATTTTAAGTAAAGATTAGCATCCTGTAATATTTTAAGTAAAGATTAGCAACCGTGCAGCTTAATCAGATATGTTGTAACATTTTAAGTAAAGATTAGCACCCTGTAATATTTTAAGTAAAGATTAGCACCCGTGCAGCGCACGGTCCCTACTGGTACGTAAAACGTACTAACGGATAGATATGATAATGAAGCAGAGAGATGATAGATATGATAATGAAGCAGAGAGATGGGCTGGAAAAAATGTGGATAACATCCACTAGTGGAGAGCCTTAACCGGATGTGTTAAAGAGAAGCCCAGAGGGCCGCGCTCCCGTCCATGTCAGGGGAGATTGCCAACCATCTCTCCTTTTAACAAACACTGACCATTTGTGAACCAACCAATTATATATATTGTTATTCACTTGTAGCGGACGATATGGTGCTAAAATGACGCCGCCGCCACCAATTTCTTATAAAAAGTACGGTGGGTTCCCCCTTTCGTGTTTACATCAACAATCTCAGTATTTTTGGAAGCAAACACCGCCGTTTACATAAATGACCCTCGGAGTGTTTGACATCTATATTTGCAAATATCCTAAAGTCTATAAAGGAGTTAAAATGCGTTCAGGGTTTTAAAGTCACATGATATAATAATCATGATTTTTTTATGGATCAAAAGATACAACATTATTGTGTAGACGGATTAATTGTATGGAAAATATGGTGCCAGATTCGTTCGGAAGCTTATTTCGCTCTTCTTAGTGGAATAAAAAACAATGAGTACCATTTCGTGAATAAAAAAAGAGTTTAACGGGGCTGCCCCTCGCGAGCAGCCAACATGGCTGCCCTCGCGTCGTTTTTAGTGCTTTTATTTTATTTTTTTTGAAAAATATCGTCATGTATATTCATTCCTATATCCCTTCTATATGTCATTCGAATTCCGTCAGAAACAGAGACTCCTACGGCCTCCATCGAGACAGTCATTTTTTAACGGTAACATGATTTTTTAAATCGATATCATCTCTATGGAGGCCGTAGGAGTCTCTGTTTCTGACGAAATTCGAATGGCATATATGAGGGATATAGGGATGAATATACATGATGATATTTTTCAAAAATAAAAAATAAAAAATAAAAAATACCAAAAACGACGCGGGGGCAGTCACTGTTGGCTGCCCGGAAGAGGCAGTCCCATTAAACTCATAAAGAAAACCTAGGATAAGTATATACATAACTTATGGAAAAAAATTATTTCTCCAAATATACACAATTTATCTAAAATAAGTTTATATTGATGTTTGTTGAACACGAGTTTTAATTCAACATATAACAACTAGGTGCATTCATGCAAAGACTTGAAGAGTTTCGACATATATGCAACCCTGAAACGTTTAAATGACATTTTTATGTAAAGGACACGCGACATACATTGAAAATGTTATTTACAATAATTATTAGACCTTTCTTTGGACCTAGATGTAATTTGAATCCTTGAAAAAAGGAAAAAAAAACACCTCACTCATTCTTAAATCGACTAATTGACTATATAGTCTTTGGTTAAACTAGTGCACATGAAACCATGCACACCCCACTTTTACTTAGGGTATGTAAAGCCAACTAAGCTTCAATAGGATTTAAATAAGTGGCTTGGGCTCATTTAAACAATCTCATTAAGGTAGACCCCTAATAAAGGAACAGAACAAAAAGAAGAAGAAAAAGTACAAGATAAGCTTGAGCAATGTCAATAGTCCTGCGAGTATTGACAAAGAGAAGAGCTAAATGTACTATTTTCTTCACTCGCCTACAAGGCAGTGGCGGGCTTAGGATTTCATGTTGGAAGGTTCGTTACAGTATATACTAGTGCATGAGCCTGGTGGGTTGAAGGATATACTAGTGCATGGCGCGACCCCGCTCCCTCCCTCTTCCCCCGAGCCCCTGCGACCCAGGCCCCACACCCCTGCGCCCTCGCCCTACCTCCCCCCGCTGCTGCGCCCCGCGCCCCCACGACGCCGCGACCCATGCGCCCCCTCCCTCCTCCCCCGTCCCTGCGCCCCGCGCCGCCGCGACCTAGTCGGTCGCATCTTTTGAGTCTGTTGCCGGCCTAAAAAATGTGGCACCTTACACTTCCCTTGCATTGAATTCGATGACGAGACACTTCCGATCACTGAAGAATGCCATATCCGATCAGCTCCACTTCACAGAAAGAGCACCGGGCAAGGAGTGCCACTCCAAAGATGAATTTCCTGGATTTGGCATCTTGAATGGGTGGCTTTGCTACCCAGGAACTTGGGCTCGTGCTACCAGGACTATGTTCTTCCCAGGTCACCCCCAAGATTCATAAAAAGTTGAGTTTTTTTGTTAAATTTTGATAAATTTTTGACTAATTGATTCATAAAAAATCATCCAAAAATTCAATAAAATTCATCGTTTGATCCGTAACGAGTGATATGTCCGTGGAAATGTAAAAATTTTAGCGATTCGATGGATGCATGATGGTTTTAGTAAGAGAGAGAAATTATGAATAGAAGGAAGAAGAGCAAATGGAGGAGGAAGAAGATGAAGAAGGGTATGGACCATAATACCCTTCTTAACCACACCATGGTTTGAATAAACCATGGTTATTTTAATTTTTTGACGGTCAATCTGACGGAAGGGCACAACTGGTGACGGAGCAAGAAGTTAGGGGCACAACTGATATTACCAAAAAGATAGGGGTATAACTGATATTGCGATATCTCGTAGGGGCAGAAGTGATAAAATCCTTATTTTTTAATTAAATAAATAAGTGAATAGAAGATATTTGGAATGATGTAAATACCATTGAGTTGCTCCTATCAAAGACCCTTCACATGTTGGAACAATGTAAGTAACATTAAGTTATCCCTTTATTGAAGTTTGTTTATATTCCTACATAATTAAGCAATTTTCAAAAGAAATTCCGTATCGTTACTCTGTTTACGAGTTAAATGGAGTATACTTATTGTTATTATTAACGATGATTTTGTTTATTTTTTTATTAGTTTTAGAAGTATTTATATGTAGATTATAGATTTATAGAAAATAAACATGAGAAAATAAAATTGAAAATATAAATTTATGGTTAGATGCACTCTCGTTTGCAATTGTTGTGGTTCGTTCACTAAAAGGTTGGAAGATGGTTCCTTAAAAGACATTACATCTTATAGGCAATCGCTGAACCTAATCAAATAAAGATGTGTGATGGGGTCTCATTAGTTGTACTAAATTGTCACGCCATTTAGGGTAAAAAATACATATTAAAATTAACTATACATATCAAGAGTTCTTGTCATCATTGCATTTTATAATTCTATATTTTGTTATCAACCAATGGCATAGGTTTTGTTGAGAGTAAAAAGCATACAATCAATTAAAGTAAGAATTTTTACACCATAAACCTTTAAATCATGCAAATTTACTAACTCTCACATTACAAATCCTTTGGTCAACTCATATCAATGTGACCATTAAAGTAGATGAAATCTGTCCAAAATCGATAATATTAACCTCGAGAACATGCCGATGATCTAAGCTCGACACATTTCATTCACATTATACAACCAACCAAAATGATGGATGAAGCGAATGGTGATCGTGCATGAGTCCATTTTGTGCTAGTACGAGTACAGAATACATGTATACATGCATTGTGTGTTTTTCTTTTCAAAAACAATGATAAAACATCTATATATCGGTATATCTAGCCGTAACTTTGAGCACTCTCACAAATACATGGTGTTGTGTATAGGGGCTATCGAGTTCAACGAGTCGAGTCGGCTCCAACTCAGACTCGAACTCGATAAGTAAACTCGGCTCGAGTTCGAACTTGATAAGGTTCAAGCACTGCAATGCTGGCTCGGGCTTGAACTCGTTGAATTCGAGTTGGCTCACGAGCCTCTTAACAAGACTTATGTAAACTGATTCCAAGCAATCTGGTTCTTAATGATGGGTCTTGAATGTAAATCCATTCTCAAATTTTATACTATCTTTTGATATTGATTGCATTGGTTCACAAATTTGTAAAATAGGTTACGGTCAAATGGCGTAGTTACTCCTTTGTGCTCCATACCATTCCTATATGGTATAGAGGGGAGAAACTTAGATGCATTGCCAAAGTGGAGGGGGAAGAAGTCGACCCATACCATTCCTATATTATATTATTATATGTAATAGAAAATAAAAAAAAATCAAACCAAACTAACGAGTTGAGCACGACCGAACTCGAGCTCTAATCCTAACGAGTCAAAAATCTAACTCGAGCTCGGACTTATTAGATTTTCCAGTCGGACTTATGACCTCTTATAGAATTGAGCCCAGGTTAAGCTCATCGAGTTCAACTTATTCCGACAGCCATATCTGTGTATATTAAATTTTAAGGGACTATTTTTCCCAGTATGATTTAGAACTTTACGTTGAAATTGATTGTTGCTAGCCTGCTATAACTTTGGGTTCTGATAATAATGTAATCTTCCATGTCTGGTTGGAATCTTTATTGCCATGAAATACATCCTTAATTTCCTAAGAGCACGTTTGGGTAAACTCCCCTTTAACCCCCTTAACCCACCCCCTCTCTCTCTCCATGTGGGCCCACTTTCTTTCTTTTTTAAAAGAATAAATAAATCAATTCTCCATCAAAAATTCCATCAAAAAATAATGTATTATACCATCATAACATATAAAAATTATAAACTACTCCACTTCTACTCACTTTTCCGAACTTCAATACAATCACATCACAATAACTACTAATTTTTTCAAACTTCAATACAATCATATCACAACAACCTACTTCTAACCCACCCCTAGTTTAATCATCCATCCAAACACCAAAACACAAAAACGGGTTATCATCTACTACCAGTTTAACCTGCTTTAACCCGCGTACCAAACGCACCCTAAGAATGCTACGTGTATTATAATCTTTTCCATGTCTGATCCATTAGGGCCCCTGTGGTGTTTCTTACACAGTAATTAATACCATCATGAAATCTAATCTCATACCATAATTATTCGACACATGATATCACTGACATTTAACTCGTAACAAAGCATAATGACTCAGCACCTTTTAACCACGCACCCATATATAAATGGATATGAGAAAGGGATAATTACACCCATAATCCTGAGTAATTCCTCAATCTCAATCATAACCCTGAGTAATCGCGAATTACATGATAAACCCTGAGTAATGCATAACTGTTACACAACATGCCCTGTGTTATGTTCCGTTTGAAATGCCTGTTATCTTTGACGATTTCTGTTAACGAAAAGACAAAGTTGCCCTTAAAACATATTCTTATTTGCAAATGATGCCATCTCATCCCTGTCCAACATCAAGATGCGGAAGTTGAGGTCGCAGGCGAAACCCGTGCCCTCCCTTCCCTTCCGGCATCGCCTGGGAACTCCGCCCGTGCCCCCCCTCCCCCTCCGGCGCCGCTTGGGAACCCTCGCCCGCGCCCAAGCCCCAGGTCACCCGCGCCTTCCCTTCCCCTCCGGCGCCATTCAAGAGCTTCAGCATGTCCTTCACCTTCGCCTTCGTCCCATCGTCGCAACCCACCTGCAGCACCAGCAACAGCTTCTGGAACGCCCCCACCTGTGCCGCCTTCCCCACGCACCGGCTCCGCCCCTCCCTGCACAGCTTCCACAGCACCGACACCGCGAATTGCGTTGCAGTTTCGACAAACGCAGCATCTTCTTCACCAGCACCGTCACGGCCAGTGCGTGCATGTATGCCTTCTGCCTCCCGGAGTCCGATCCCAAGAGCCCGTCGAGCACTCCCAACGCTTTCTATGCCATGCTCCGGCAGGGAGACCTCCATGGATTTGCGGTCCTTCTCGGTGGTTGGGTTCCTCTTCTTGGTGGTTCTGAAGGTTCTCCAAATGGAAGCCATCGCTGGTTCTGTATTGCCTTAGATTCCGAGAGATCCAAAGACGAGGAGTATATATGTAGAATTGGGATCCCGAAATGGGAGCTATTCTGGACGTGTGGGATGCGAAGCGCTCCTTCCCGAGCTTTCAACAGCAGCGACCCCCATGGAAGTCCCCCCTCCTCCTGTGCAACCGGACTTTGAACCCCTCCCCGCCCGCACCGACCTTCAAGTGTCTGAGTTCCCCGAGCTTATCCTTTCGGAACCCCCAAAACCCGATGATGGGGAAAGGGGAGGAGGTCGGAGTGGGGAGGTTGAGGTGGACGAAGGGGGAGGGAAGGGTGGAGGGAGAGGGATATTTTTTTTATTATTTCCTAACCGTTGGATTGAGGGTGAGTTAGATTAACTCATTCATGTAGTTGAGTTAACTTAGTAAACTAACGGAGGGTTATAGGCGTGAGACGGAGTAACTATCCAGGATTTCCCACGTAATTCGCGATTATGCAGGGTTATGATTGAGATTGAGGAATTACTCAGGGTTATGGGTATAATTATAGAAATGAGCTCCAGGCCCGCGACAAAGCACGGCCCACTCAAAAGCCTCCAGATCACGCGCGGCGCGCGTGCTGTCATTTGCGCTGGAGGGAGGTTTTGTGTTGTGGCTTCTCCCCCTCCCACCCTCCCTTCCTGAGAAAAGCCCTAGCAGTCAGTTGAGTTGTTCTCCCTCCCTCCTCTCCTCTCCTCTCCTCCCCTCCCCTCTCGGCGAGCATCTCAAGGGCGGCGCGATGTCGCTGCGCGTGCTGAACCCGAACGCGGAGGTGCTGAACAAGTCGGCGGCTCTGCACATGAACATCAACGCCGCCAAGGGCCTCCAGGACGTCCTCAAGACCAACCTCGGCCCCAAGGGCACCATCAAGATGCTCGTCGGCGGCGCCGGCGACATCAAGCTCACCAAGGACGGCAACACCCTCCTCAAGGAGATGCAGATCCAGAACCCCACCGCCATCATGATCGCCCGCACAGCCGTCGCCCAGGACGACGCCAGCGGTGACGGCACCACCTCCACCGTCCTCTTCATCGGCGAGCTCATGAAGCAGTCCGAGCGCTACATCGACGAAGGTTCGCATTGTCGTCGTGGAAATTCGACCTGATCTTTTATTGCGCGTCTTGAAGTTAGCGTGACAAATGGTCTGCGATTTCGTATCTTTTTTTACCAGGAATGCATCCTAGAGTGCTCGTGGATGGTTTTGACATAGCCAAGAGAGCAACTCTTGAATTTCTGGAGAAATTTAAAACCCCGGTTGTTATCGGGGATGCTCCGGACAAGGAAGTCTTGAAAATGGTAGCCAGAACTACACTTAGAACTAAGGTGCCTGCTGTGTTTTAGTGATCTTTTTCTGCACTTACGTCGCTCACATGCCTTTTCCTTTGTAAAGTTAGCTGCTTGAGATTTTTCTTTCGGTATTTTTTCAGTTATACGAGGCACTGGCTGATCAATTGACGGATATAGTCGTGAATGCGGTATGCGGCTCCTCTCTGGGCGCATCTTCCTGTATTTTTGAACTCGGAATCTAATTATATTTTAAACACCAATGAGTAGTAGAATCTTTTTTCTACTCATGTTGAACCGGCATTCAGTTATTTCGTGAATCATACTGTTCTATAGGTGACTTAAATGGAAGTTGACTTTATTCTGTCACTTATATCACCTTCTTGAAGGGTTAAATGCCTGGATCTAATTGTGGCGTGTGGGTCCTTTTTTTGATAGACCACAATTGAAAATTTTTGTTGCATATATACGAGTACGTTTGCAGATGTAAATATTTGTTCCAACTAGAGCATGTTAACTTGGGCTTTTAGGACACGGCACTAGCAGAAACTGCACATTTCAATCTTTTGTTTGTGGCCAGCATTATCTTTTTGTAAGCTACAAGGCTTTCCCCTCCCATCGTACTTAATTTGGCTATTATTTATGTCACATCTTGATCTGGCTTTGTTTGTGTTTGGAAGATGCCGGGATTAAAATCCTATCTCACATCCAATTAAAATATCCTCCCTTTAGTCTCTTATCATACTTGATGACCATGCATATTTTTGCTAGTTTTCTGTGTATTTTAAAATTAAACGTTAACAGCCATACTCAAGTTTTTTTTTGGAAAAAAAGGTTTTTGGTACACCTGATGACCATGCACTGGTTTTTAATCTCAATGTATGTTTGATATTTGTATGGATGAATCCACTATACTATTGAAATCAAGTTTGACCATTCTCGTGGATGCTTCTGTTTTGCCGTTGATTATCAGGCATTACTCTGTATACATAAACACATGCGTGCAGCACACACATATCTGCATCCGATTTGCTATAATATATGTCCTGCACAAAATTCAGACATTTGTATGACCGTATCCATGTCCATTTATAAATGTAAATGCATTAGTATATCATTTTGATCTTCACAAACAGCTAGTTGTATTCTTGTAACAGTATTATAATTAGTAACGAAGTATTGCATTAGCATGTGTCTCACTGTCTTTATCAGAGTTTGTACTAGCAGAAATATTAAGATGTGAGATCTCTGGATGGAATGGGGGTGATGGAGGTGGGCATGCGCTCATGAAGTGGGAGGCGAGCGAATAATAGCATGTGAGGGTTTGGGCACGGGCTAGAGAGGGGGGGGTGCGGCGACGAGGGCCTCTTGTGGCCTTGCGGTGCTGCACAGTGGCACCTCCATGACGGCGATTGGTCGGGTGATTTGAGGTTGGAGGGCGGTAGGCGGACTGAGTAGTTTGCTCGAGGGGGGCAAGGGGTGGAGGGGAAGGATCGTATGAGGGCCCTCAGACGGTGAGTGCTGATGGGCATAGGTTTGAGAGGGGAGTTGTTGGTTGTGATCCCCGTGCCTTGTGGTTGGGGTTTATGGGTCGATGGGGGCTGATAGTGTTGTTGGCATTGGACTAGAGAAAGGGGAGTTCATCTCCAAGATGGTAGCCTCCTTCGATGATGGCGGCTGGAGAATGTTGAGGCAGCCTCATCTGTCTCCTTCGATGCATCCAATTTGGTGCTTTTTCTCTGGCAAAGATGGGCATTTTCTATAGATTACGCATGGGGTCTTGGTTCAGTTCGGTTGCAGGCCTTCAAGCCACATACTGACGATGTGTACCTCGAAATGACTATAGCAATATCATGTTTCAGCGGAGTCCACCATGGTTGCTGTCGATTCCTTAAATTTCGGATATCGATTTCGTTTCGCTGAGTTAAAAAGAGAAATTTCAGAGAATTTCGCCGAAATTTTGTTGAAATTGTCAAAAATATTGGAAATGAGTCTAAACTTAATTTTTCTCGCAAAAAATAAGCTTTTTATTGTTCTTTAATTAATGAATAGAATAGGAATACACATTTTTCTAAAGTGGAAGTGGAAATATAAGTTTTAAAGTAGTATTGCCATCATAATCACTACACATGCTGATATGTAGTAGCGATGTGCTGCCTAGAGTCAAAATTGGATACTGAATTGGAAATAAAAGACATGATACCTACCTCTTCAACAAGAATGAAATGACACATGCTATAACTTCTAATTAAAACACATATATATCAAAATAAAGAAAGAACAAAAAAATCTCTTCCGTCAGAACTTGATTTTAACTTTCAAAGCTTATTTCCAACTTATTTAATTAGGATTTTAAGCCTAAAATTTCATAACTAACTAATGGAACTTCTTCAAACAACATAAACTCTTTAAGAACTCAATACATCGACAAAAAAATAGATGAATAATTATTGATATATGCAAACTTTGATGAAATCGAAGTGTATGCTCCTTTATTTTTTTCGTTTCATGGAATCATACGGGGACTCTCAGTGGAGATTTGTTGAGATTGAGTCTGGGAACTCTTTGTGTTCGAGACCTTTTTATGGCAGAGAGGGTTGGGTTGGTGTCCGGGCATCATAGATGGGTGGTTGTTAGAGATTAACTGGTGGCATCTGCTTCTTTGAGATGGCTTGGTGAAGCACGAGATGTGGTGCAAGATTAGAGTAGAGCGCTCATTGGCCAAAGGTTTCAAAGAAAAGTGGAACATCCATGAACAATGGTTGAGGATGATTAGGTAGTGAGATTGGGGATCTAAGTGAGATCCATTGATGAAAAGTATAAGCTTGCAATCCTTAAGAATGTGTGGACCAAGGAGGTACTGTCATATTTTAAGAAGTGATCGGTAGAAGAGATCCAATCCGTGTGTACTTGACATGTAGAGCGTTAGATATCAAAGAGTATTTTGAATTGCATGGCCTCAAATCAACAAGTGATCAAAATTCGACAGGATTCTGCCTTTTAACGTGGTCGATAGAAGAAATGTTGATTGAAATGATAGAAATTTTGATCGAATTTCAACCAAAGTTTTGTTTTGGTCCAGGTCACCGATGCAGCGACCGAACTGATATTTAGGGCCATGTTTTGATGTAAAGGACAACATATGTGGTATGCGAACTCATTCAATCACCTCTCAACACATGAATCATTTTATTTTCATGGTTTGGCCACGGTTTTACTTGGGACATGTTTGATTGCCAGGTTATCCCGAGGTAACCTGGCATACCCCCTGCTCTATCCCTGCTGTCACAACCCGTCCCGCTAACCAGGTCGTGCCGCGACAAAAATCTTTCTTCTTCTTCTTCTTTCTTTAATATTTTTTTCCTCAAGTAAACATGTGGCAATCTCAAAAATAACATCTTTGTATTTCACAACAGCAAGAAGTGTATTACACAAGTTCTGTTACATATTTATACAAAACAACATACAAAAAAAACAACGAAAACCAAAAGCCTCCTCCTCCTAGTGTGTAAGCGCCAAGCGGTCCTTTCCCCTGCTAGTCGTGATTCTGCTGATCTGTACATAATTATAATATAAAGGGATGAGTCTAAACCAATTTATGAGCTTAGACCCAGTGAAAGGATCTCAAGCTTTTTACATATAGCTAAAATCTGAAATATGAGCATCATGAAAAAAATTTATGCTGAATACTGTGAAATAGCTTGAAAGAGACTTTATGACAAAAATTACATATAAAACATGCTAGTTTTGCGATTGAATGCTAAAATCACTTCAAAAGCAGATAAACTGAAACATAATCATCACTATCGAGCTGTTTGTACTAATCACCACTGTGGCTAATTTATTGACTCATGAACGCTGAAACAAAGCTAAGTCATACGCGTAGACGGTCCCAAAGACCAAAAACACCCTGCATACGACCCAAAGCCTATATGTATACAGGATGCGGACCCAAAGTCCTCTTGATACCATATCTAATGGCGGTTTCAGGGTTATATCTAATGACATCACCATATCTAATGGCTAGTTCATGATTTGTATAAAAGAGCTACTGTGGTGCTTATCTTATGATTCTGGTTCTTTTCTTGTCACTAATAAACCGTACTCTTGCTAATTCAAGCTCATAACAGCTAAATCATGAACATAAAAAAATCTTGACATAGCATGCATATTCTGACAACCAGAACTATTAAGAACTTGAAATCCGATTCATATTGCATAGTAACTACGACATATTTCTTATATAAAAAGCTTGAATCTAAGTAGTGAAACTTACGATTCGTATTCCACAAAGAACGAAATGCTTAAAAACGTGCTATCATGATAAAACACCTGAAACGACGTCTGAAATACGTTCTAAAGCCCTGATTTCATATCAACTGTATGGTACTTGTAATTCATGCGTAAAAGCTTTAGAAAACACGATTTCATACTTGTTATTCAAAACCATGCATAAAAGCTAAAGACTAGTGCTTTAAAATAGCGCTTGAGAATCCCTCACCTGAACGCTATCTAACTTGAGTCCGAATTGCCTTCTTTAATGAAATCTCCCTCTATAGCCGTCCTAGGTTTGAGTACTACAGCTCGATGCGGACAGAACTTCGTTACGGCTTTTAAAAACGCTCTCGATCACCGACAGGGCTTCGCCGTGGCTCCTCTCGTGCTCCTCCCGCAACCTCGGCGGCCTTGCGGCTCTAAGATGGAGAGATGAGCGTGGGATGAAGTGAGGAGGAGTATGGGGGGTCATGGGTATATACAGGCCTCCACCCCCATTACATGTGTGACATGTGTCAACATGTAAGGGTGCCTCTAAGCCACATGTTGCCCTTCTTCCATGTATAACGACACATGGCAATACTTGCCAACCATTTAACATGCCACATGTCTTATTCATGAGAAAACTTGTTGCCCAAGCAAGGTTTGGCTTATACATGAGAAAACTTGTTGCCCAAGCAAGAGGTTTTGGCTTATCCACGTGCTAGTCTTTGGATGGTGACACATGGTACTATTGAGTGTTTGACACTTGTCCTGACTATATAACGACACGTGTCCCATGATTTCCTCTCCATGTGTCCTACTTTTGCTAATGACACTTAATTATCACTAATGACGGTTAATTAGCACTAATCAAGTTAATTAGTCTTAATGATGTGATTATGGCTAATGAGTATAAATCTATAACATTATGGGCACTATGCTAGTAGTGGCTTCTACTACTTATAAGGTACTACCAAAATTCCAGACTACTAGATGTGGTACTATGTTTTGATGTGCTACACAATTCAGAGAACCTTTTGAAGTCCATTTTTATACAAGATGGTCTTTGATATAAAGACAACAAGTTTCAATGCAATCATTGCATCAAGGCGAATCTATTGACTATGGTGTCCGTAAAGTGTGAATACTATCAATCCAATATTTCCTTGAAATAACACCTGATAACATTCAAAAGGATAGTGTACAAAACGCGTATTACACCTGCATTCTTGGGTTGGAATTAGTTGTATGGACCATACAATTTCTTTGCTATAATATTTTTTAATCACGTTCAAATAAAAAATCAACATAAAACATATTATAATCATTAAAAAAAAGTTAATATAACATATAATCAAAGCCACACCACATTTATCATTCCAACCCTCTCCAATCCTCCTAACCATTCAAACAAATATTATTTATAGGAGGACAACCCAACCCAACCCAACCCAACCAAGTTACCAAACATGCCTTTAGAGTTCTTATTTCGAGGCCACTATGGCAATAGTCATATAGGTTTATTTTCCTTTTTCAATACGATGCTGGTCACAATCATATGCATGGCTAAAAGCCCCACCAGATGAGATCTTATACACACATATTTTGATATGCATGAAAGTGGTTGCTCTAATCGCACAATGTAGGCTTATGTGTTCATTTTGCTAGGTGAGTTGTTAGTTATGGTGACTGGTGAGGCATTATCTGCTTTCGAGGGAGCCTATTGTCTTTATAATGGAGTTGGATGGATTCCATCTAAGTTGGTAGATATTGGAAATAGAGTTCATCTATGTTCTTCAAGCAATAAATAACTAACAAATATATACTTGTAACACACATATCGATCATCTATAACTATGACCCTTATATCACACATATCGATCATATCGAACATATCGTTGTTAATAACAGAATTACACCAAGTAAAAACATCTATTCACAAAAATAAATGACAACATACACATTAATGATTAATTCAATAAAAAGATATTACATGCTGTTGAGTTTAGTTCAAAATCAAGAGTTTCATGGTGGACCGTATCGCCCCCCTTATTGTCTCTCATAGCGCATTACCGACTTAATGAACTCGTAGTAGTTCTCCCATGCCATGTACTAGTCCATGACCTTGTAATCCATTACATACTGCATGTACTGATGGTCATCGATGCTGATGACTATCTCAAGATGAGGATAAGCATCACTAGATCCGGTATCACGAGGGATACGACGAGGCTGCATAGTACTAGCCAAGGTTCAGGAGAGCAGTATGCGTATGCGTATGCGTTCGGACTGGTCACCGAATACTGATTAAGCGGTATGCGGGGGCATATGCGAGGTATATGCAGTTCTAAGCGGTTTTCTAATTTTTAATTTAAAAATAAAAAAATATCTATGAATAACATTACCACTGAAGTTATGTATCTAAGTGGAGTTAAAGAAGATCTAAGAAAAACGGTTCATGTTACATGGGTGTGCATATATACTTTTAATTGCCTCATATTTAATCACAAAAAAAACATTTACCATAAAAACTTTACATTATATGATTCGTAATAACAAAATTTCAATACACATACATGCACTACATGAGCAAAACCTCAATCGGCATATCTAAGAAATATTCGACGATACATTGCATATACTCGTGAAAATAATACATGAGAAAAACATAAAACATTGCATATACATAACGGTAATGCATTGCAATTGTATAGAAATGCATGTCATATTCTAAAAATTTAATGAAGAGGTAGAGTTACCGAATTAAGGACATGAATGAGAAGATTGAAAAGTTGGAGCTGCTGGAGCAGTATGCGGGGCATATGCGGGATATGCGTGGCATATGCGAGCCGCATATGCAGGGAGGGCGTATAATGCACTGATTCAAGTAATCGGTACGGTCTGCATGCCGCACGGGCATATGCGGCCACATATGCGGCCCGCGCGGCCGATTTAGTGAACACATGTACTAGCTTGAGATCCTTGGGATGATAATGATGGAGTTGGAGACGATCTCTACAGAGGAGGTGGGATCGTGTAGTAGTCGGAAAAAATCATAATTGTTACCACCAAAATAGCTGCTCTGGCTCTATTTAGGCTGGCTACCTTGGTAGTTTTCACCGATGTAGCTGCTGTGTCCATACTTGCTGTAGACATATGATGGAGGCATATGCGCATTAGGAGGAGGATGTCCTGGAGGATGAGCTTGAAAGTATTCTTGGAAGATGCCAAATGATCTCTCATCGTGTGATGATCCATATCCACCCATGGGACTTGGTGTTGCTCCACAATATGGGTTGTAAATGTCCTTGCTGCTCAAGGAACCTACATATGGCATCAACTGTGAACCCACGAGGATCCGGGTACCCGTTTACGCTACTTTCGCGGCATTTTATAAGATTCACACAAGCTACAGAAAACAGGGAATTTTTTTTTCGCGCGGCTATGTTTACACCTGACATTCACATTCTTTACATATACAACTGAGACAAGAAAATAAGTGTCACCACCATTTCATTTCATAAACTATCATATAAATACATCATGTACAAGGACATGCCATTATACACAATATATCCCAAAATTTTGTACAAAAGAGAAGCATTATACATAATCAACCGAACCAAAAACTGAAACAAAATAAACCATACCGTATGGTGTATACCCTGTCTCCTGGAAGCACGAGCAACTACTGAACAACAGACTGTTTGCCTGTCAAAACATGTTTAGGAAAGAAACGGAGTCACAAACGTGAATACAAATCCGTAGTTTAAAAAAATAAATGACAAGTAATTTATTATGTGCAAAAGAGAGTAAGTAGAAAGGTGGAATAAGACAATTTACATCTACGTGCGTAAGTAAAAAGGTTTTCAAGTTGTTTGTAAGCATCTTTCATGATTTCCCATTAACCCAACATTTCCCATATATGATATATGAATATATGAGCATAAGTATGTATCATTATTTTCTTCAGAGATCATGTTTGTAAGTGATGATGGAAGAGTTTGAGATTGGCAAGATTTCTCGATTTATTTAGATTCTTAATTCTAGTGGATAGTCTGTGGTCTTGGTTAGTGTGCAACCTCACACTATGACTCTAAGACTTGAGGAATGTCTTAGGATTGGGGTGCCTCCGTAGGCATGCGGTGTAGTATAAGCATCATAACTAAGTTCCCTACACGTCCACTAGCTTAATGGGATCAGATTATAGTCACTACCATTTCCTCAACTTTAATTGTAATACTTTAAACCTGAAGTGCAACTCTCTCAGATGTAAATTTGGATGAAGTAGATATAGATATGGATGATCTAGATATAGAATCGCCAAGTTTGTTGGCGAAAGTAAACTCAAGCGGTGAGAAAGCCTGCAAATGGCTCTTCCGTCTCGCCCTTTAATTGGAAGTGCGATCCAATAGAGGGATAGGTCTACTCCAAAACTACGCCACTAAGACGGGTGAGAGAGACTCTCTGGAAAAGTCACTATAGAAAAACGGCCCGACTAGTACGGGCAATCGAGCTCGTACGAAAAACTAAAAAATCGAGGATCCCCTGCCTGGGTATCCTAAAACAGAGGGTCAGCGGAACTAGTCTAAAGTCGGGATCCCAGCGGGACGTAAAAACACTGCGAGCTCGCGTAAAAATCGTGAAAAGACTGGGATCCTAGACCCGCGCACTTTTTTTTGAAGTCTAAAGGTAGGGGGAAACACTCAGTGGTGCCCGCCCCAAAATATATTAAAAATGAACGGAAAAATAACAGGAACAACCGAGACAACAAGCAACATACCCCACCCATTACAGATTGCAGACCTCAAGCAGCCGATTAACTAACACGCATACATTTTCCTTGTAAAAACGTTGGCCCGAAAAAAGAAGGTCGTTTATTCCCCTCCAAACTGCCCAGAGGACGGCCATGGGGGTAATCCGCTCCCGCCGAGGTCTATGCAGGTTGGCATGAGCCGAATCCCAAAAAGAGAGGAAGTCACCGCTGTAGCACCATGCTGGTCCCAATTCCATCTATACTTGAGTTACCACGAGGCACAAGAAAAATAAGTGCTCAATCGATTCGATCGCCGCGTTACAAAGAAGGCACCTATCAGAAATAACCCCGAGCAACCTCATGCATCTATCCCTTGTCATCAGCCGCTTACGCCTAAGGAGTAGACCCGCGCACTTGGCGGCCACTGCTCTAATTGGGCTTCCTATCTCCCGCCCAGTTGAGGGTCACCGCGCCCTCGTACATTCAGATGTAAGGATACCGTGACCGACACAATTTATGGCATCATTGATGTTTGTTAATCATATAGATGTTTCTTGATTTCTGATTTGTCTTATAATGATCTCAGTTTGACAAGGTGCAGAGATCTAAAGTAATTCTGATATTAATCAAAATGTATGAGGACTACACGAGCCTACCCATATATAAGGTTTATTAGTTGATGAGCCAAGTGTAGAATTAGTTGGGTAGTCATTAGAATTGTCAAAAATCCTATGATTAGAGAGTGATAATTTACGTGCTCGTTCCATAATATAACTTTTCGTGAAATTCATTCTCATATATTCATATAATTTAAAATGTATTTACTTAATATGTATAACTATCGTACATAACCCATTCTTCATTAAGGAAAATACAGATAGGAACATGTTGGTATTATCTCTTTGAAATATATAAAATGTCAACTATCGATTGTTTGACCTTTTTACTGATATATAAGTCTTAACCTTTATTCTTAACTAGATGTCAGTTAAAGGCATAGATCGGCAGAAGTGTGTAATTCCATATCGTTCTAGGTTAGCAATTTGCCTATAATCCACCAAAAATAATGAGACATCTAATATGCTTAGGAATATAATCAATAAAGGGAATAATGTCCAAAACATGACTGTAATACTAATCTATGCACAATCCAAACACCCAATATTTAGCCATATGTATATTTGTATACATAAATTTTTTATTTAATTATTTTTTTATCTTTGTACTGCAACATGAATCTAATTTAGATCCTTCAAATCTGTTAGCAGAGTTTTAATCTTTAACTCCCATTTTTAAATCAAATAAAATTTTTACTTTTAGAAATTTTCTCAATTTTACAATAACAGAGTAAACGAAATTCATATCTAAGTTAAGCACATAAGTTATCAGCACAAAATATAATTGAATCAAAAAATTTCGACTTTTTTTTAAAATTCATCAGAAAGTAAAACTGATCCTTATTTATATTTTAATTATCTATTCATACTATTACTTTCTTTTATAGTAGTAACTCTCATGCAAACCTCCAGATTTTAATATTTCCGATTTAGAATTATAAGCTTAAACTTAAGATCTGGAGCTCAGAATTTAGCATTAGGATCTTGAGATTTATATTGGAAAACTTTACAATAGTGACTCATAATCCTATGTGCAGGAACTTGGAATTTAAATTTAAGCAGAACATGTTGTTTTAAAAAAATATAGAAATTTAATTAGAGATTTATATCTAATCATAACAGAATCCAGGAACTGTTACTATGTATACACACACAGAAATCAGGTCTTAAAATTTGAATTTATAAAACCCAACTTTAGGCAAGATCAATCTCAAATGTAAGGATGGAACATGCATGCAATTCTTCATCAATTTCAACCATTTATCTTTGGATTTTATGGTATATACATCACATATGGCAGCAAAGGTGGAAGTAATGTACATATCATCTAATAGGACTCAAATAGTGCACAATAATCATGGATTTTAGAGGATAAGGCATGTATGGCAGCAATGAGGGGAAGAGAATGTACATGAATGGCATCAAATAGGAGGTATAGGGATTGTACCTTGAGTTTTCTCTAATTTGGAGATAATTTCTCATGCAAGAGAAGCTTCAAAAGTAGCTCTAGCTGAAGAAAAGATGGCTTGACTGTAGTCTGATTTGGAGAAAAACAGTAGGAGGGGAGGGCTGTAGCAATAACCCAAAGAAAATGGCAACAAGAGCTGCTGCTTGGAGCAATAGCAGCAATTCTAACCGCTGGATTGAAGGAGCAACTCCAGCTCCTTGAATGGCTGGGGGCTTCTCTCACGGCTGGGAAATAGAGAAGAAGATTGGGGTAATATGGGCTTCTCTCACGGCTGGGAAATAGAGAAGAAGATTGGGGTAATATGGTGATATATATAAGGGAAAAGAGATCTTCTCTATTTGCCAAATGGAGGCACCATTGACCAAGTGTTAGAGAAAATCTAGAGCCAAATGTGGCTGTCCTGGAAAGCCAACGGCAGTAATTTGTTACTGCTGCTACAATAACCAGAATTTATAATATTTATTATTATTATTTTTAACCAAAATTATCTTTATTTATACATAAAAATCGACCGTATTCTTGCCTCGAGCGTCGGATTATGACGCGCAATATCTCGATTTGATCGTCTCAAAATGACGATCAAAATGAGTATAATATTGATATACTTTCGGATGGGTTTTGAACCCCCAAAATTTTCAGGTACGGTTTTTGTTTTGTTTAAGATTAAATTTTGTAATTTAAAAGTATCAAACGACCTCCGATTGACGAACGGTCGATTCCGTTGGTCTTGATTCGTCGAATCAGATCTAATGATGGTCTTGGTTCGTTTCGCAATTTCCGAATTAGCGCCGCGGCTTTTTCACGGCACGCATTACGAAGCGACCGATTTTTGATCGATTTCACCCGAACGACTTTTTGATTCACGATCAAAAGATCGTTTTAGGTTGTTTAGTATTGACCAACAACTTTATTGGGTTACTCGGCCCTTATTCGGGTCGAAGTCGGGTTTGTTAGAATCCGGATGTTACATCAACTCATCTATGTAGTTGTCAATTGGACGATGGCCAAAATTGCATGCTTCGTAATCCATAGGTCCCAGACTTGTATTTCGAACAAATTTTCCATGTGCATTCGTCTGTCGCTCCATATATTCATGCCTTGCGTTGAGCCATTCCTCGAATCTTGTATCATGTGGTCGACGACCACCCCTGCTGACTCCCCTGAATATGTTTCCCCCTCACCAGATCCACCACGACCGTTAACAGCAACATCATCATTATCATCTCCACTGTCATCATTTGATTTGGATTTAGAACCAATGGAGAGAATGTCATCACCAACTGCATCAACCACGGCCTCCAACCCTCTAAGATGGTCGGTAATCCGCTCGAATCTAAACATATAGTCACCTACATCTGCTCCCATTTGCTGGCTTATATTCTGATTTGGTCTTCCTTCCGGTTGATCGAATACTGGAGCACTATTGGAATCCATCGACCTCTGGAGAACATATTAATCTGCATCGTCATTGTGTATTTTGAAAATGTATGCAAGATCGATAGGGTCTATTTTGTCTTCTTTGTCTTGGCTCTCCCTTGCATGTTTCGTATTTAGCCTCAAGTTATAATGCACGTAGACAAAATCATGGAGCTTCTGTTCTCCCAACCTGTTCCGTCTCTTCGTAATACTTCCAATGAATATTTTGTTAGTCTAATGGAAATATAAACCCACTCTAGATTCCAAATTACCTCATTCGTGCACGAGGTTTGTGTTTTCTCGTTTTGACAAGCTTCTCCACCACATTTTGGACAACTGCTAAAAGGTCAGCATTTGTACCAAGACTGTTCTTGTACTGGTACTTGGGATTGAAGTATCAAGTTGGACACAAGGCACGATTCTGCATAATTCAACAACAACAACAAATCCTTTTCCCACAATTAAGTTGGGTCGGCTACATGGATTCTTCGCCTCCATTCAGATCTATCTTGGGTCAATCTCGGACTTATATCCAAAAAATTAAGATCCCTTCGTATAGTCTCTTTCCAACACTTCTTGGGCCGTCCTCGCCCTCTCTTAGCCGGCTCAATGTCCCAACACTCGCATCTCCTAACCGGTGCATCAGTTGATCTTCTTTGCAAATGACCAAACCATCTTAAGCGGTTTTCTCGCATCTTATCCTCGATCGGAGCTACACCAACTTTCTTTCTGATTGCATCATTCCGAATCCGATCTTTACGTGTATGTCCACACATCCATCTTAGCATTTTCATTTCTGCTACAGCCATTCTCTGCACATGTCTATGGTTCACAGGCCAACATTCAGAACCATAAAGCATAGCAGGTCTCACGGCTGCTTTGTAAAACTTTCCTTGATTTTTAAAGGGATTTTCTTATCACAGAGAATAGCGGAGGCTCCTCTCCACTTTAGCCAGCCTGCATTTATTCTATTAGTAACATCTCTATCAATTTCCCCATCATGTTGCAAAATAGATCCCAGATATCTAAAAGAATCTCTCTTCTGAATGTTATTGTCACCAATCTTCACCTCGATTCCTTCACCATTGCTTCCATCAAAGGTGCATTCCATATATTCCGTCTTAGCCCTACTTATACGAAAACCTTTAGTCTCCAATGCATGTCTCCAAACCTCAAGCTTCTCATTTACTCCATCTCTACTCTCGTCAATCAACACAATATCATCAGCAAATAACATACACCAAGGTAACTCATCCTGAATGTGACTTGTCAACTCGTCCATAATCAAAGTAAAAAGAAATGGACTCAAGGCTGAACCTTGATGTAAGCCAATGTTGATATCAAAATAGTCAGTCTTCCCTGTCGGGGTCCTTACACAAGATAAAGCTCTATCATACATATCCTTTATGAGATTAATGTATAGGACATGTACTTGTCTCTTCTCCAGAACTCTCCACAGTATCTCTCGTGGGACGGAATCATAAGCCTTCTCCAAATCAATAAAGATCATATGGAGATTCTTCCTTTTAGCCCTATAAATCTCCATTGGTCTCCTCAGCAAATGGATGGCTTCAATAGTTGAGCGACCTGGCATGAATCCGAATTGGTTTTCTTTTACTTGGGAAACTTGCCTCAACCTTCTTTCGATCACACGTTCCCAAATTTTCATAGTGTGACTCATCAGCTTGATACCTCTGTAATTTGAACAATTTTGAATGTCTCCTTTGTTCTTATAAAGAGGCACCACGATACTCCTCCAATCTTCAGGCATTTTCTTGCTTCGCCAAATAACATTGAATAGATTCGTAAGCCAAGTCAAACCACGCTCACCTAAAACTTTCCATACTTCTACAGGGATGTCATCCGGTCCAACACCTTTCCCAGGTCTCATGACCTTCAAAGCCTCCTCTACTTCTTTTCTTTGTATTCATTTATAGCATGCACGATTCAAGTAAATTTCACTACTAGGTAGATCACCCAAAGTGAGATCTCTCTATTTCCTTCTCCAATGAAAAGTTTATGGAAATACTGCTCCCATCTAGTCTCTATATCCTTCTGAGTAACAAGCACGTGACCTTCCCAGTGTTCAGGAAATCGGTCGAGTATACCGTATACTCGGCCGCATACTCATACTCGGAAGCCTTGGCGCTCCGAGTATGACCAAATCGGCATCTAAGCGGGTCAAGCCACATACTCGGTCGAGTATACCGTATATGCGGCCGAGTATGCTGTCGATTTTCAAATAGGCATGTGGTTGTCAACATTTCTTCACCCATCCTTGATCAAAGGTTAGATGGCTTCCACGTTACACTTTCGATCCTAGAGATTGGCCCCCTTGCCCTAAAAAGCCTGATGTATATAGGTCTGTTGGTTGCAGGCTCATCTAAGGGCAATCATCCAGAATTGAATTGAATTTAGGGGGACTAACCCAACAGTGTCAACATGGTAGCATCTAATGAGGTCTTCAAGGTAAAACATGATCAGGATTTCTCAAAGAAATGTATGACAAGGATCTACATGAGTAGGCAGGAGGAGATCCAAATGAGATTAGTGAATATAGTGTGTTGATCAATTACGTTGACAAGGATGTAGATCGTTTTTAATTCATTTGCCCCTCCATAAAGCAGGTGAGGGAAGCTATTGGTAATCCATGGGAGCAGAGTGGGATGTGGATTTTTTTGCATTAAAGAATGTAACATGTGATTGTTACATGTTAACAAATTAGAGGGAACTTTGATTGTATAGGAACATCACGCTTAGGATACTACACAGAGAATGGATTCCATGGTGTGAATAGATTCCACTCTTCATTGGCTGTGTTGGATTTTGGCCAGATTTGATGCAACCTTTCTTACATATTACACAGAGAATGGATAAGCATTTTCTAAAACCCTAACCTAAACTCAGACACCCGACTTAACGCTCTATCAATTGATGCTTTTTGCTCATTTGACTCTATATTACTTTTTATCCCAATAGTTTTGTTCCTTGTACATTCAATTCTTTATTATTATAATCAAAAGATATAATATTTAGATGAAATTAACATAATATTAAAATATTATTTATATTTTTAATAATAAAAAATACCAAACCGCATAAAACCGCATACTCCCCGCACACTCTCCCGCATACCACATACTCTCTTTGCAGTGACCCCTCCGACTGAATACCGCATACCGCCTTCCTGAACATTGGACCTTCCTCGTCCTTAATGCATCTCACTTGAGAAAGGTCTTTGGTCTTTCTTTCTCTTGCTTTGGCCAACCTGAATATATCCTTCTGGCCCTCCTTAGAGTTGAGATTTTTATACAAAACTTCATAAGCTTTTGACTTAGCTTCACTTACAGCCTTCTTTGCTTCCTTCTTCGCTATTTTATAATCTGTGACAGTTTCCTCTGTTCTATCCTTAGACATAGATTTAAAGCAAGCTCTTTTAATTTTTAGCTTCTCTTGCACCCCTTCACACCACCACCAAGCCTCCTTTTGACCTGGAGCTCCTCCTTTTGACTCGCCTAGCATCTCTTTGGCTACCTTTCGGATAGTACAAGATGCTACTGCCTCCCACATCTCGTTTGCTCTACTGCTACAATCCCAAGATAAATCTTCTAAAACCTTCTCCCTGAAGCTTGATTGCTTCAGCGGAAGATTCCACCACCTAGTTCTAGTGATCTTAGGAACCTTCCTTTTCTTTACCAGCCCTTTTATTTGTAAATCCAAGACTAACAAGCGATGTTGGGTTGTCAAACTCTCTCCAGGGATTACTTTGCAATCTTTGCAACACAACCGATCTCTTCTCCTCAACGCAAAGTAATCTATCTGTGTTCTAGTTGAGCCACTCTTATAAGTAATTAAATGCTCCTCCCTCTTCTTGAAAAGAGTGTTTGCGATGAAAAGATCATATGCAGTTACAAAATCCAGAATGACTTTTCCCTCTTCGTTTCTATCCCCAAAACCATATCCTCCATGCACACTTGCATACCCTGAAACATCTTTTCCCACATGTCCATCAAGATCTCCACCTATGCAAATCATCTCTCTTTGTGGGATTCCTTGTAAAATCTTATCCAGATCCTCCCAAAAAGCTTGTTTAGTCCTTTCATCTAAACCAATTTGCAGTGCATAAACTGAGATGATATTCAGAATTTCTTCTTCAAGCACCAACTTTAGCAAAATAATCCGATCCCCAAATCTTTGCACCTCAGCCACACAATCCTTCAAATCTTTATAATTAATTACTCCAACACCGTTTCTGCCCTTATCTTTACCTGAATACCAAAGTTTAAAGCCTTTCTTCTCGATCTCCCTTGCTTTCTCTCCAACCCATTTAGTCTCTTGAAGACATAATATATGAATCTTCCTTCTTTCCATTGTATCCACTATCTCCATCAATTTTCCAGTTAAAGTACCGATATTCCAACTACCAATCCGTAACTTCCTTTGCAATCTCTTTTGGACTAACTTCTTTATTTGCATGCGTCCATTATGCGAGAACCCTTGTAAATTTTGGACTGCATCCGGGCGGTGATGCAACGGAACTAGCTTATTTACCCGCATGCGTTCCTGATGCGAGAACCCTTGCAAATTTTGAACTATATCCAGGCTGCGATGTAGCGACCCTTGCCAATTTTTCATTGCATTCGGGCGATGCAACGCGTCGCAAGTAGGGAACGCCCAACGAAATCTGTATGTTTGCTTAAATCCATGTTTAAAAGATTCGAACGGTTTCGAGATAAATTCATAAGTAGTGTTTTTAGAAGAACTTTAAGAACACTATTTATGAATTTATCTCTCCTGCGCTGGCTGTCGGCTACCTAACGCGCAACCCTCCTCATTTACCCAGGCTTGGGACCGGCCATCTTTGGGGCAACGATCCTGCATAATTATTGGAATTTAATCCATCAACAATGCTATCGAAAATTAAAGAATAGATTCATTTATTACATATTAACACCCGCCTTGTGAAGAGGATACGAAAGCATCTTGGTCCAATGTTCGTCAATGATGTCCAACTAGACTTTGTATCCTTTCCTCAAAACCGATTCTTGGACCTTCTCTCGCATGCAACGCATGTCTTCGTAGATCACTCCGATGGACACAATCATGCATAATTCTTAGATTTTAATCAATTAAAGTGCTATCAAAAATGTAAAAAATAGATTTATTACCTACTAGCCTTGTGAAAAGGATGCGAGACCATCTTGGACCGACATTCGTCTATGATGTCCAACCATGCTTTGTATCATTTCTCAAATGCTTCTCTGACCTTCTCTCTCATGCATCGCATTGCCTCGTAGATCACTCCCATGATCAGCTTTTTATCGCCATCCACGATCTGTAATGCAGATACAACCTGATCCATTATCTTCGGACTCGAGTCACGACATCTCAGAAGTGAAGATTATTGATTAATATACCCACTTTCGTCCCTCCTTTCGTCCGAGATTTAGGTATCTCGAACCATTCACCTTGGCAACATATGGTTTTCAATCATGTCTTGTGTTGTTTAAGGCTTTGCAATGATATAAAATTGGTTGCAGAGCTGTGATGTCAGATCTCATCAGTTCACCATTGCACATCCGCCTCTTCAAAATCAACTCTTTGGAATAGTTGTAAATGAAGGTGGTAATCGCCCATGCTTGCTCCACCACCTTTGAGACCAACTTCCTCTTGCTGAAGTCCTTTAGAATCAAATTATTACAATGTCTGGCACACGGTGTCCAAAAAGTGATGTAGCTGCTAGAGTCATTATTGTTTTACTCGCTTTCTTGAAGTTGCTGCCATTACCCCTGATAATCTGGGCAACGTTCTCGTTCCCAACATCCTTGTTAGTGTCCTTCATCAACTTCAGCAGGCACTTGTGGTCATTCACGTGATCGGATGCATCAATGGATTTCAAAAACTCGTCTTCCCATTGCAGTAAACGAGGAAGTTGATGATATGCTCCCTCGTGTAGCTCGTCCACCCATCGCACATCAGCGTTACTCCGTACTTTGATCATCTCCTCCTCAGCTCAGTGATGTACTCGCTCATCTCCTCCTTCTCCATCTCGAGATACATGTTCATTATCTCGCAATATGTGGGAGCCTGCACTCCCATTTCTGTTGCGATGATCTCATCGGTGTCATGCTGCAAAAATGGCTCGCTAGCAACATTGGCGGGAATGCTTTCCCTAAAAAGGAGCTTGCTGATGGCCTTGACCACTCTCTCCCGTGCATTTGTGAACACACCCTTCACACCGTATTCTGCCTTGGATCCTTGCTTGGTTGGTATTGCATTGACCCACTCCTCCTTGAGAAGGGTTTTAGTCCCTTCCCCTTGTGGTTTTTGGTGTGTGATGGTACTAGTGCATCTCCAGAACCACTCACATTGCCACATGCACCATAGAAGCCGTCTCGTGCACCACAGAGCTCTTTCCTCTCGAACTCGCTCCTTATAGATTCCTTTGTTGCTCTCCTATATGCACTTATCTCAGTGTAGTTTGGATATCAGAGGGGTAGACAAAGTCGTCGTCGTATGAATTAGAGAGAACGTTGAACTCTTTCTCAAAAATGAAGTCTTTGAATTGTTCATCCATCCTTGCCCTCCCTGTATCCATGTCCTTTCTCGTCCGAACCATCCTTAACCATGTCCCGCACATCTTTGGGGCAATACATGCCCTTGGCAACATTCTTGTTGTTGCCAACAAGATATTGCTTCATCCTAGTAACCCCCAATCCTCCCAACCTCTCACTACGGAAGTTGCATTGTGGTTTAGCTTTGTTGCCATCAGGAGCAATGGCATACCTACAACAATGCCCCCACTGAAATCTCTCTGATCCTCAAAACTATCAGATCCTGATGCGGAATGTGAGGTCATGACGATGATCGTCGAAACCTGCGAAGAAATTGCAAAATGATCATTCATGAGCCATACAATGAGAACAATTAAGTATTTGCTACTTATTTTAAGTTCTAATTTTCGAATTTATTATATTTATAATTTTTCTAACACTTAATATACTTGGTGATTAAAATTGAATATAGATTTTTTATATTCATATTTGTAAGTAAAAACATCTTAGATATGGAGATCAGGGGACCAATTTCGAGAAAAATTATACAAGAGAATCCAACCATGTAAATAATGCATACTTCTAAGGTTTGATTTTCGGAATTAATCAATCATTGAATGTAATTACCATTTTTTTCCGAATCATGTTTTCTTAGTCTTAAACTTAAGATCCGAGTTTCTCCTTTGAAAACTTATCATGATTCCACAATAAAACACAAAAGCATCAAATTTCTCTTCCATATATCTCACTATTTGTTTGAGATGTTATTTACTATATGTTAAACATGAGATCCGAGTTTATACATTCAAAACTCATCATGATTCCACATGAAAACACAAAAGACTCAAATTTGTATTCCATAAATATCAAAAATACTCATTATCTACCCACAAAATCACCGCAATATGCAATATCAACATGAGAGGAACAAAAGCCCTCCAAAAATTACTTTTTATGTCAACAAATTGAAGAAGATTTGTGTTTACGTCAAGAAATGGAAGTAGGAGGAATAAGCGACCCTCACAAGTGCATAGCAACAGAATGAAGTGCAAAGCACCCAACTCGACCGAAATTTTGATCTTATTCGTCCAAGTGGGTATTTTAATAAAGGAGATTCCTCATCTCATGCGAGATATTGAGATGTGGTGATATGTTGCCAAGATTTCTGTTTATCTCGCCTGAAATCCGAGAAAATTGATATATATGCAAGTTTCGAGATTTTAGACCCATCGAAACCAAATTCCAATGGATATTTTGCTGAAATTTCACGAAATTTGGAACCATACTTTTAACAAACCTTACGTAGAGCTGTTTCCCATCCTAACTCTTCGTTCTCTTCTGACTGTCAAGGGTTGGTGATGTGCCGACATGGGAGCGCGGGGAGCTTTTATTAGCATTGATTCAAGGGCTTGGGAAGTGGATTTGGCGAATAAGGTGTTATGTCATCTTATATCTTCTTTTCATGGGATGCATATATTGATGGCACCTAGATAGCTGATGAATTCAAGTGCAATTTGGCGACCAAATTCGGATTGGGGTTGGTTTCGCTCCCTTGCCCTTTGATTCCAGCACTTATTGGGGTCCATGTCCTTGGATTTTGATGCCATGGCAGTCATTTCGAGGCCGCTATCACCCTTGTCATGTGAGCAAGTAGACGTTTTGATAGGTAAGAATGGGGCCAAGCTTTCGAAGCTTGTGTTTGTTGGTTGTACGATGGGATTAGCGAAGGCTTTGACTCCTCAATGGCAACAAGCTCTAGTGTTTATTAAAGAGAGTGGGAACACCCAATCAATGAGTAAGCTCAAGTTTTCAATGGGCATGGTGTGCAACTTCATGATTGCAAAAATTCGAGCAGGTAGTTGAAGGAAATGCATGATACTTGGAAATATCGAGCACCAAGGGTATTTGAGCGCAAGGGGTGGAGGATGGACGAGGCAGTTTGGGATGTTCGGGACCTTGAGGAGTACACTTAGCAACATGTTATGGATGCAGTGGAGACCGCCTCTGGTGGTAGTGGTTGGTGTTTTCCTTTTAGAGCAGGTAACAAACTATGATGAGGTTGAGTTGGCAGGGTTGGCTCCCTTGGTTACCCTATTGATGCAGCATGAAATTGATAAATACGGCCTCCGTTTTTTTAGAGTCTAATTTTATGTACGAATGTTGAGTCGTCGCAATTTTTATTTAAATAAAAGAGATCGTGTGTGATCTCCAATTAGTTGGTCGATTTTAGTTTGAATTTTAAATTTAGATTCAAATTAGGATAAGGTAGATTTGAATCTTGATTCAAATCAATTAAAGTCCATTAAGATCGAGTCAGATTTTATTTTCGATTCACTTTCTATTTTTGTAATTCCACCTCGACTATATAAAGAGGTTGGTAGCCTATTGTAAGGGACAATTCAGATTATTATGAAAATTGAGATTCGTCTCCCTTTATCTCTTTCTGTCGGTGTGTTTCTCTCTTTTTCTCTCGACGCATTCTTTGCGATTCCTCTCCAAAATCTCGCGCAACCGGCACGTTCTCCTCTCTCCTCTCCTCTCTAAATTTCTCCATTGTAAGGGACAATTCAGATTATTATGAAAATTGAGATTCGTCTCCCTTTATCTCTTTCTGTCGGTGTGTTTCTCTCTTTTTCTCTCGACGCATTCTTTGCGATTCCTCTCCAAAATCTCGCGCAACCGGCACGTTCTCCTCTCTCCTCTCCTCTCTAAATTTCTCCACCAAACAACTATTTTTCACCGTTGCAAATTTTAATTTGCATCATTTGGTATCAGAGCATGGTAATCGAATCATTTGGTATCAGAGCATGGCAACCGATCCTGTCGCATGTTGGCTTTTGCAGTTCGATCTGAACCGCATATCTCATGATCCGCATGCGCATTCACGTCAACAAATGTTCAAGAAACGCCTTGTATCAAGCATTAAAGTCCAAGAATGGATAGACGCAACAATCATCGAAGATTTGCTCGACGAAGACGAAATTCAGTTCACTACCGTTCCTGTGCAACCCACTTTTAAGCAAGAAACGGAAGGTATTGTCAGTTTCGAAGAAAATTCTACTATTACAAATGTTGGCCAACACCACTATGAAGACACAGGGCTAATATTCGACGAAGGTGTGGACGAGGAATACGAAAACCTCGATTTTTTGGCAATCGATGTTGCTGTCCACGAATCAAAAAATGAAAAAAAAGAAGATTTGGGGCCAATATTTGACAAAGAGTCCGCGGTTGAAGGGTATGAAGTCCTCAATATGCCTGATTATGGAATTGTTGTACCCCTGGCGATGACTGACCATGAGATGGTTGCACCGCCATCGTTGATTCTCGCAATACCACCAACAGAAGACGTCGTCCAAGAAAATTTTAGCCATGGTCGCATCGAACGGCTTGCCCATAGCCGCCAGATCTACACGAACTGGAGGCATCCCTCGTCGCCATCACAGCTACGCCACTGGGTGTCTCCCTAGCGAGTCCCCTGTCATCGCCGCCCCACGCACCATCCACGTCGCCATTTGTTGCTTTCTCGGCGCCGTCGTCACCGCCTCGCGGGCCGTAGTTCACCACACCCTTGCCTTCCAAGAGGCTCTCGACACCTCCACCGGCTGGGCAAGGGCCCCCGAAGCCATCGCCTTTGCCACTCACAGTGCCACCTCTGCTCGTTCACGAGCTTCCCCCGTCGTTGCCCGCGCATCAGGCGTGGGCATCGCTGATCGCGCTTCAGGCGGGGCCCCCGACTCCACCTCTATTCTGGTCGCGATGCTCGTGAGGACTCAGAGCGTTATCGTGGAGCCCTCATGTGCCCTCGAACATCACGTCGCCGCTTCGAGAACACTAAATTTAGGGTTAGACGCTACCGAAGGCTCTGGAAAGTTGAACCCGGGGATGCACATGCTCCGATTTTTCCTCATGTGGAAATCCAATCCCGTGGAGCTAGGGATTGGAAGGTGATGTGGGGAAATTTCAGTGAGACCCCTCCTTCAACGCCTTTTTATCAATATAACAAGCTCAAGGGAGGCTACTGGAGTTGCTATGAGATAAATTTCGAGTACACCCTCCAGAAAAAAAATACTACGAAAAACAGGCTGGAGAGAGAGGAAATATGCACCCATCAATTCCAAATAGGATTAGGAATATGGGATTCATCTATATAAGGATCCTATGGGCTAGTTCATTGCCCTCATCTCCTCCCATCCTAGACTTGTACCACACATTTGTTATGGGTTCTCTGAAGGCTACGATGTTCGAGATGAAGATGCCCCATCAATTTTTCGATCATCACAATAAGGGGACAAAGTTCGTGGAAGCGCCGCCATTTGCACCACATATGTTCTTCCAGCATGGTGTTGACGACTCCGGCCACCGCCCCAAAGCCATATTCCGCCATTTGCTGCACATCTATTCTTCCAAGAGGCGAACAAGAAAGTTGACATCAAATCGTCAAGCTTCGAAGATAAAGTAATTCGACAGGAGACGAATTTTTCAAGCGGAGGAGAATTGATGCAGCACGAAATTGATAAATAGGGACTCCGTTTTTTAGAGTCTAATTTTATATACGAATGTTGAGTCGTCGCAATTTTTATTTAAATAAAAGAGATCGTGTGTGATCTCCAATCAGTTGATCGGTTTTAGTTTGAATTTTAAATTTAGATTCAAATTAGGATAAAGGTAGATTTGAATCTTGATTCAAATCAATTAAAGTCCATTAAGATCGAGTCATATTTTATTTTCGATTAACTTTCTATTTTTGTAATTCCACCTCAACTATATAAAGAGGTTGGTAGCCTATTGTAAGGGACATTTCAGATTATTATGAAAATTGAGATTCGTCTCCCTTTATCTCTTTCTGTCGGTGTGTTTCTCTCTTTTTCTCTCGACGCATTCTTTGCGATTCCTCTCGAAAATCTCACGCAACCGGCACTTTCTCCTCTCTCCTCCTCTCCTCTCTAAATTTCTCCACCAAACAACTATTTTTCACCGTTGCAAATTTTAATTTGCATCACCTATGCAGTTCCAACTCTTGGAATGTTTGAGGTTAGGACAACTGCATAAGTATGATACTGCGTGTTTGCTTCTAATGGTCTAACATGTAGATGTGGTCTATTTGCAGAAGATAAAATTGGAAATTTGGGGTCGCTTCCTTTGGAGGTTTGTCTCTCGGGTGAGACAACGAATTACATGCCAAGTCCTTTTGGGGTTTCTGACAATATTTGGATTGGGCGAATGGTGAATGGTTGAGTTTTTCGATGATCAACATTATTTATATGTGGTGCTACTTCGTACGATAAATGATGTACAATTGCTCTTCTTCTTGGTGCGTGACCCTTTTGCTTCGGTTTTGTTCGTTGAGCTGTGAATGGTGAGTTCTCGTTTCTTTGATTTATCTTGGATTATTGGATTGTAGACAACGATTTAAGTGGCACCTTGTAGGTTGTGGATCCCCCCAAAGGCAGGTGTCATTTCGATTCTCCAGCTTTTGTTGTGGTTGGTTTGTAGTTGGAGTCTTTAGACGCAACTAAGTCTCTTTATAGTTTATACTTGGCAAAACTCTTTGTTACGCTCCCATATCTATCGGTTACTTGGTTTTTAGGTTCGCTAGAGGCCTTCCCCTTGGCTGCAGGTCTCTAGTTGATGAGGTCTCAATTGGACCACACTCCTATTTGCTTGGATTCTGGGAGGACTATTGGCAGGACGATGCGTTTCGTTTCACATCTTCTTGGCTGTTTGAGAAGGGCTTCTTGGGTTGTGTGGCTCTCTGCTGATAAAACATCCCTGTTTTGAATGTCTTGGGATATTGTTGTTGCATGTTTGGGGCCTTGGGGCATATGTTGGTGGTTTTCAGGAAGGAGATTCATGCTAAGTCAGAACGAATGAAGGACTGGACATGCTTGGGGATTCTAGGGGGTGGTGGAAGAGGAGAGGGTGGTAGGGGCAACATAAGGTGCTTTTGTAGGAGGATAGTAAGAGCGTGAAAGAGTGGAGACATTGCTCTTAACCGATATGATTGAAGGCATGCGATGTGAACGTTTGTTTCTTCTATGCGATAACCAGTTGACGTTGGAGATGTAACTTCATCTGTTCGATTGAGACATGAGATGAGCATGTCAACGGGGGTGATTGTTGGTCAGTTCGACAAGGTGAGCAGGAGGATTCGTTCTAGCATTGCCAAGCCATTGGACAGAAATGCTCCTTTGTCGTCAGAGGCTTTGGCATCTGGGTAGGTGCATGTTTTTAGTAGTACAAAGATTCATGCACCCATCTTTGACGAATACAACTAGTTTTAGGCTTATGACTTTATATTCGGGAAATTCCATCTTTATAGGCCAACCTAGGACGTGTTTAAATGCGTTTGGCTCTTCTTGGTTGGATGTTTTTTGATTTTTCCTTTCATGAGTTTTGGGCACTGATGGAGGTAGATGTGGTGCGATTGTTGTGTTGTAGTGGAAAATTGAAAATTTTGAGAGTTTGAATTAATCTTTGATCTTTCTTCTCTTTAAATAGGAGGTGACATAATGAATGGAGGACTTTCATCCTATTGCCCTCTCAAATGTTGTATATCTTTTTGTCGCAAATGTCCTTGCTTATCGGCTTGGGAAGTTTTGGACTCCATTTCCCCTTCATATATGACTTTCATTTCAGACAGACATAAAATGGTGGTGTCGTCATGGATCTGCTAAGATCATGGTGGAATATCCAGGGCTTGCTTTGGAAAGTGGACTTCTCCAAAGAGTACAATTGTGTAGATTGGATGCACATTTGGGTTTTTTTTCGCTTAGGGGTCTCTCATGAGTGGATTGCTTGAATGAATTTGTGTTTGATGCCAATTTCTTGCTCAATAGTGAATTGGCAGCAGGAAGGGGGCGTCTGTCATCCTCATAGGGGTGTTGGGTGGGGTTATCCATTTACGTCGATGCTTTTCATTTTGGTGTCCAATGCGCTAATGATGGTGGTTTCTCATGTGGTGGAAGTCGATTGCTAGGTTTTCGTCTTGACTATATGTTGATTTCTCTATGATATGTTGGTGTTTCTGCTAGTGAGGTTGAGGGTATCACTATGATGCTTGAAATCTTCGGTGTTGTCTTGTGCTTTCGTTTCAATGGCGACACGCCTTTTTTTGTCGCTATGGGAAGGAGGCAAAGGTCGTGGCTTGTGGGGACTCTCCACGGTTTGAGCATGATGACATCTCAATCAGCTCCTTAGGTCTACCTCTAGTCCGCGATCATCTACGCTAGTTGGACCGGTCGCCTGTGGTGAAGTGGGAGCGAAGGCTCGCAAGCCGGCAAGCATCGTGTTTGCCATGGGAATGAGAAATCCCAGATTTATCAACATAGTTTAATATATTTATCTCTCTTGCTTAAGTAATTCAACAGGATTCATTGACAATTAACTCTAATTATTAATTTATGTATTGTAAATAAATATCCCTAATTCTACTATATTAAATAATACTATTATTGTGTATTATTTTATGTATTTCTTTATTATTTAAAATCAAAATTAGATTACTAGTGTACATAAATAATTTTAAATAAAAAATAACAAAAAATAAAAAGAAAATCGTTTCTATTATTTTAATGTGTATTTAATTTTTATCTATGTATGGTTGACCTCTTTTCTCGTTGACTTCTACATAAAAGTTGTAGATCTCATCGAGATCTACAACTTTCATGTTTTCTGCTTTCTCTACTTCTCTCTCTAACTATTTATTTTTGATTTTCTAAGTATTTAATTGTTTTCTAATTATTCTATTGGATCACATGGCGCTTCCAGAGCGCTCCACGTGGCTCGCCTCTTTACTCACCACCCATTTCACCTCGTGCCGTCCGATCTTCTTTCCAACTCCATCTCGTTCGCTCGTCAGCGTCTGGATCTACATCGTTTGATCAAATCTCATCAGGCGATCTCAACCATCCAACATCGCCTCAATCTCAACCGTCTGAACTTATGATCGGACGGTTGGTGTTCATCTTCAATGTCCAGGTCGTTAGCATCTCACTTCAAATGCTCAACTTCCCAGAATTTTCCCTCCATCACACCATCTTCCGACCAACCATTAACACCATCGCCTTCACCTAACTAATCTAATCCATGCTAACCACCATTCGAACCCTATCTCTTACTTCCGCAACAGTTCCTAGAGGTTGAAAACCACCGCAAAACCTCCTCGAAAACCAACTTACTCCGCCTTCAAATAGACCATCTCCGCCGTCGGCAACGGTTGTCGACCCTTTGTGAGAAGAGAGTCCTAGACTTATCATCTCTTTTGTGACAAGAAACTTGAGGATTCAAATGCGACCGTGGAGATTCATCTTCCGGTATCGATCCATGGTTAACCGCCAAGCGGCTACGGAGATGAAGAGACAACATGAGCTTCAATCGAAGCTCGTCCCAAGCCAACTCCTCCACACATGGCGACTTAGCTTCGATGTTAGGTTTTGTTTTGTTTTGTCTTCTTCGATTTTTTCTCGCGTGCATACACACTTTCACCCACATCCGATTAGTGCTGGATCTTCATCGTGGACCAATAATCCTCGCGGGAGGTCCATGTCTTTTTCATTCTTCTTCCATACCCTAATCCACTTTGATTCCATCTTCTTCTCGAAACTTGAGAAGAACCCATGATAAGGCTTCATGTTCTCCACCCACGGCCTTCCATATCACTCATTCCTCACGCACACACATTTGCTTGGTTTGCATCTAACATATGCATGATAAATCTTCAATGGTCGGAACTTCTGATGGTGCTCCGTTCTAGAGTTTCTTTTCCGGCGAAGCAACACCGACATATTATTCCAGTGACCCATGGAGCTGCTACATCCTTCGGGGATCTTCGCCGATCTTCCACAACGCTTCATGGACATCCAGATTCTTCAGAGAAGCGCGATGGAGCTCCGAAACCTTTGCCGAAGCTCTGCCCTTTCTGCCACGGCAAGGACTCAGTGGCCATAAGCAGATGTCGTTCGATCTTTTGTTCGGACGACCCATGATGAACCTGCGTCTCCCACTACGAAGCACAAACCTCGGTGGAACCAAGCCACATCTGAATCACTTGGGCCACCCTCGTGGCCCATGCCTACTGCGCCCGACCGACCCTTATTCCAAAACTCATGCGCATGCCGTGCACGTGAGATTCTTGGAATATTTGCAGCCAAGCACCCACTCTTCTCAAGAATTGCACGAAGGTCCAAGGAGAACATGTGTCACTTGCACCCTTGGATAATTTGCAGTTCTACCTCGGCTAGTTTCCAAAATGACAAATATGTCCCTGCCAAGGGGGTTCTCCATAATTTTTGGAGCTGATTTTTAATAATCACATTTAAGTCCCTGTAAGGGCCTATGTGTAAGACTTATATTATGTTTTATTATAGTTATGCCCCTAGTTTTAATCGTGAATAACCTAAGCATCTTTCATTAAATTAAGTAATTTCAGTGGCATTTTGATCCTCATTTAATTGTCTTTGATATGATATAAGATATTTCCTGATTAGACAATTAAATAAGGATTATCTTGTTAAAGTCTATATAGAAGCTTCCATGCTCATTCGATGAAACTGTACTCTGGTTTGAATCACTTTATTGGGCTCAGCTTAAATTGATAAAATTGCTTAGGTCTGATATCATTTTAGGGCATATTAATGTATATCTGTACATGTGCTGCTCTAATATCATTCTTTTCATTATGGCATTATTTCTAACATGGATTAAAATATTTTAAACTACAATTTCATTCATGCATGCATTGGGATGTGCATTGATTGTTGTGCATTGTTTTGACCCATGTGATTTATCACTCGCTTAACATAACTATAAACACCTGAATAATCGTATTATGGCTCGTGTCCTTGTGTTCGGCCCTGGACTTCTCATGTTTATAAATTAAAGCTAGTTCCTCTTTGCAGAGACATTTGCCCTAGTTCTGTGTAGTTCGCTAAGTGCCCTATTACAACGAGTACTTTTTATCACACATTTAGCAAGTTATCAAGGAAGTCACTTTGTGTCCTCTTTAAAGCAACCCTTTATGCGATTCCTATTTTCTTTCTGTTGTGTGGCTTGCATCTTGTGGGGGTTTGCAGTTGTTTGGAGGTGACAAGGTGGTGATGAAGAGGCTCTTTAGAATAATGGTTCTTTTCGTGGAGGATGATGGGCTGGACATCCTTAGCCTAGATGTTCAGATCTACCCACTTCTTTGCTGCGAAGGATCTATGGAGTTTCGGGTGGTTTTTCTTGGTTGGATGGGATGGTACATGTCTCGTCGAACTTTTAAGGGATTTTTCCCATGTTTTTTGTGAGATCTCTCCTTTGAAGCATGTCATGGGGGATGATGGCCCTTTTCATTTTTGGTTGGATGATTGGACTGGTTGAGGGACTTTGTGTGACCGCTTCCCCTTTTTCTTTGCGTTGGATATAAATCTAGGGATGGCGATTGGTCTAGGGCACTAGGATCTAGTCCTCTTAGTTCCGGTAATGGGGTTCTTCTCGCTGACTGATGATGCAGAATATGGATTCGGCGACGGTGAAAATATTTTTTTGTTGGTGGATTTTCGGTGGAAGAAGAAATTGGAGGGATTGAGAAGAGAAAGCTCGTTGTAGAACGATGGGTTTAAGGAAGAAGAAGCGCGAAGATCGCGTAGGGGAGAGAGAGACAAGCGAGAAGATAGAGATAAAATCTCAAGTTTTAATAACAATTGAACTGCCTAAATAACTAGTCTATCATCCCTTTATATAGGAAGGATGAGATTACAAAAATAGCAACTCAAATTCAAATTCAAACTACTTATCCTAAGTTGACTCTAACCGACTAACCGACTAATTTGAAATTCAAATCTCTAACTATTTGAGATCACATGCGATCCCGTTTATTTAATTAAAAATACGATGACTCAAATAAACATAACTAAAATTAACGGATAAAATTAAAATAAGTGCAACCCTATATTTCCATTTCGCGTTGCATCAATTCTCGTCCGCTTGAAAAATTCGTCTCCCGACGAATTGCTGGATCTGCAGGCTTGGAGGTTGATGGCTTCGAATCATCGTTCTCGATCATCCCATGGAAGAACTGGTGTGGAGCAAATGGCGGGATCCATACGTGCGTGACGCGGGTGTTGACGACGTGGGCTTCGTGGCGGAAGAGCAGGTGTGGCGCACATGCGGGCGCCCTTCCGGGTTTCATCCCTGTGACATGGTGCTCGAAGAACTGTTGGGGCATCTTCATGACGATCAACTCGGCCTTTGGAGAATCCATAGCAAAGCAATAGCACAAGGAGAGTAGAGGAGGAGAAGTATCCAATGAATGAAGCCATGGGGCCTTTAAATAGGTGAAACTCATGGTCCTAGTCCTAATAGGATAAAGAAGTCTACCAAATTTCCTTCTTTCAACACTCCCCATTAAATATTTCTGCAGCGGGGGGGAGGGGGGTGAGCTGCAATTTTCGTACCCCTTCAATTAAACAAATCTTGTGAGAGGGGCCCTTGACTTTCCCCTTTAAATAAAAACCTTTGCATGGGGGGACCTTCATGTAATTTTTCCCACTTAACTCCCAATCCCACTTTTTATGGGATTCGACTACCGTGGGTAAGGAGCCCCCTGTTAGGGTTCCCCTTCCCCTCAATTTGCGGCGACGGCAGCGGTGAGGACTTCGTCTCCAATAGCGATGGATGAATGGAGAGAGGATGCGGCATCGGTGGCGTTGGCCCATGGGGAACGAGCGGCACAATCGATGGTGGAGGAATGACAGTGGGTTTGGGGTGAACTGGGGTGGTGGCGGCGGAAGGATGAGATGGTGGTTGCGGCGGCCTCGGGTCAGGAGGCGATGAAGGAGGGTGGCAGGGAGGTGCAGTAGGGGAGGATATCGGGTTAGCGGTCGAACAGGAGTGGGGTTGGTGGCATCGACGACGTGAAAGGGAGTGGGCGGCGACAGCATGGGGACGTGGAGAGGGTTGGAAATGGCATTGGCGGGCTGGGATGGGAGGTTTGGAGGTGCGAGAGGAGGTGTGGGGATGGTGGAAAGGGGGGTTGATGGTGGAGGGGCTGGGGCAGGAGTTGCGGGTGTGACAGGAGGGGGTACGGGTGCTTCGGGTGGGGGTGGTGGCGCGGGGGTGAAGCCAGGGGATGGCGGTGATGGTGGTGGGGCAGGGAAAGTCGATGCCGGTGCGTGGATTGCGACGGGAGAGGTCGGAGGAATGGGAGTGATGTCGGGAACCTTTGGGAGGGTTACAGAGGCCGCTGGAGTCCTCTTTTCCTCTGATTGCAGGTCTGAAATGACCTGGGTCGGATCGACTTTTTTTTCTTCCGGAGCGGGCTGGACAGCGAACAAATCTTTGGCGATGACATCTTTTTCCTCTGAAATGGGCTGGATAGCGGTCGTTTCATTGTATTTCCCCTTTGGAATAACCTGGACATCGAGCACATCGTCATTGACGACGAGTTCTTCTTCGTCAAAAATCTTTACATCGGCTTCGGTAGTGGGAGATTTTGATGTGGCCGCGCATAGGGTCTGGAAGTCAGCTATCCAATCTCGAAACTTGGACTGGAAATCTTGATATTTGGACTGGAAATCACGCAGTGCGTCCATCGTCTCCTTGTCGTAAGCTTCGTTGGATCGTTGTTTCCGTTCTGATGAACGATGGCCCTTCGTTGCGTGATGATTGCGTGAACTTTTATATGGATCGACAGATCGTGAGGACGATCTTTAAGCCATGCTCTGATACTAAATGATGCAGAATAAGGATTCGGCGACGGTGAAAATATTTTTTTTGTTGGTGGATTTTCGGTGGAAGAAGAAATTGGAGGGATTGAGGAGAGAAAGCTCGTCGGAGAACGAGAGGTTTAAGGAAGAAGAAACGCGAAGATCGCGTAGGGGAGAGAGAGACAAGAGAGAAGATAGAGATAAAATCTCAAATTTTAATAACAATTGAACTGCCTAAATAACTAGTCTATCATCCCTTTATATATGAGGGATGAGATTACAAAAATAGCAACTCAAATTCAAATTCAAACTACTTATCCTAAGTTGACTCTAACCGACTAACCGACTAATTTGAAATTCAAATCTCTAACTATTTGAGATCACATGCGATCCCGTTTATTTAATTAAAAATTCGACGACTCAAATAAACGTAACTAAAATTAACGGATAAAATTAAAATAAGTGCAGCCCTATATTTCCATTTCGCGCTGCATCACTGAGTCCCTCTATTCCTTAAGGGTCCTACCGCCTTAATCACTATATGTGGGTGGATAGCTCTTTTTTGGTGATGAAGGTTTACATGGTTCTTTATGCATCAACGATTTTTGACCTTGGTATTGCTAGGTCGGAGTACATGCACATTTTTTTCCTAGGAGATCTACATACCAGTCATTGATCTCTTTGGCTGATGGGGAGGGAATGGGTGATAACACAACCCTGGAGGATCATACTCTTCATGGGGGTTGATAGTTCTTGCCAGTGCTGTTCAGTAGGAGTTGCGGACATTGATCACTTGTTCTTTTCTTGCGTCACATTGAGGGACATCTGGGTGGAGGGAGGCCAATCTTGATTAGGTGGCTGTTGAGAGTCGTTCTTTTTTCTGAGAGTCAATTGGACCATCTCACGATGCCTTGATGCCCATGTTGTAGCCAACTTGCCTTGTATCGGGCTATCTGGCTTGTGAAATGTTACAAACGGAGCCTGTATTGGGATGTACCCGAATCTTACGGGGGTCTTGATTTTTATAATTTTGATAGTTAACATGTTAATGTAAATTTTTTAGGGGCTTGCCTTTAGGACGCCGTGTCTTTTTCCCTTTGAATAACCACATATTGCCTTTTGTATATCTAAGCTTATTTACAAACTATTTATACTAATATCTGTAGTTGATCTATTGGCATCCGTATTCTTTTGAAGAGTAAGCAACGGATTTTTTCTGCACATTTTCTATATTTGTATCCATATCTATATTTTGATTTGAAAAATGAAAATGAAATGGTGATACATATTTATATTCATATTTGAACATTTGTATCCTAATTATACATGTTTAACTGTTCTTGTTAACTAGTTTATATGACATGCTAAGCACATGTGAAGTATACATAGAGACATTCGTTTGTCAAGTTCTGCGTAGCTATTTGATCTGCAATTCTCAAGGGCATTATTTATTATTTAATAAAGAGTAGATAACACCGTGGAGAAGTTGGGCACTATTTACTCGGAGAAAAGCCCACATTATGTAAACTTGCAGTAAAAATATGGAATTTTTATCCCAAAAGCATCGAATCTTTTTAATTACATCATTGGCCTTGTATTTTTTGTAATTGCGCCATGACCACTGCAATATTGTTAATTTTAGCACGATAGCCTTTGCAGGTTAACTTCCTTCGATTTCCTCATTATATTTATATATATCTGCATTCTTATCGACATTTGGTGCTGTGTCTTCTCCGGTATTTCATCACTTTTTTCCGCTTGTTGTTATATCTACAGGTGCTTTGTATTAGAAAGCCGGAAGAACCCATTGATCTGTTTATGGTCGAGATAATGCACATGCGCCATAAGTTTGATGTTGATACTCGTCTGGTAAGTACGGTTATAGTTTTCTGGAATCTGGAGCCCCCTCCTAAAAAATATTTCTGAGATTTGCATGCTAAGTAGTGTCTAATGAATCTCAGCGACATCAGTAAATTGCTCCAACACGTTTTTTTTTCATTGTTTGACATGTGGAAATTAAATTTTATCATCCTTATCCCGTTCATTTTTTGTCCGTACAAAGAAAAAGTAAAATAGATTGTGATATTTCATTTCTATATGGTATTGGTTTGTTGATATCCATATCCAGGTGGAGGGCCTTGTTCTTGATCACGGTTCACGGCATCCAGATATGAAAAGAATGGTGGAGAACTGCTATATCTTGACTTGTAATGTTTCCCTCGAATATGAGAAAAGGTATGTCTTGATGGCATTGATTATATTCTTTGACACTTGTCAATCAGTATCTAGTATCATCAGGTGTTAGTTCTGATTGCTTCAAAAGCCAAAGAATGGTCGCTAGAGATTATAGATCATCCCTATCTTTTTTAACCACATTTGAATATGTTATAGAGAAAATTACAACTCTAGATCCCTAGATCTGAAGTAGTGGGACATGGACTGAATCATATTCTGACAATACGGTTTGACCGTTCTAAAAAAATATTTTTTGTGTTTAGTGTACATTTTGTATTTTTCTCAAAATGCAGATAATTGGTCTCCAGAGATGACCATTTAAAGCAATAAAGACAACGCTGTGAATGTTCTCAAAAATACATATTGAATGGCACTTTTTTTTGACGCTCCATATTGAATGTCACTTGCTTTATTATGACAATGATTGAAGAGAGTCTGTAATGACCAAAACGAAAAGGCAGGGTGTATGCAATTATGCAATGACTTATACAACAATGCATCCTCGTGATTGTTCTGTATGCTCATTTGATAAGTCGATTACATCCTGGAAACAAGTCTTGCAGTTGAACTGGTCAACAATGGTGATACTGTTGTATGGAAACACTGAAAATATAAAATGCGGTTAAGCATTCAAAATGACTGGTTGCAATTACATTTTGTAATAATATGGGGTTGTCAAAATAGTTAGTTTTCTTGAAGGAAAATTATGTAGTAAAATTTTGCTTGTATGTCCTTTGCTAGATAATCACAGTTTTAAAATTTAGGTCGAGTTTTGCAGATTTTCTGGAGAGTTTTATATCTTGAGCTTCCTTTAGCATCGGCTTGGTGGTGTTGATCTAATCAAGGCAATTCTTGCAGTGAAGTAAATGCTGGATTTTTCTACTCTAACGCGGAGCAGAGGGAAAAGATGGTTGCCGCTGAAAGGCAACAAGTTGATGATAAAGTGAACAAAATTATAGAATTGAAGAATAAAGTATTACATATTTTCTCCCACTTCAGGCCCTTGTATTTCATGCCTGTTTTTTGATCTATATTAATGTAATATGCAGGTCTGTGCTGGAACAGACAATAATTTTGTCATCATTAATCAGAAAGGAATTGATCCTCCTTCTCTGGATCTTTTAGCTCGAGCTGGGGTTAGTATTTCCTTCTTCTCTAGGTTCATTTGTAAAAAAAATAGTTTCCATTGAAATAATTATAAGAATGTTCAAAATTTATGGTTTGGATATTCTACTTTTTTTGTTAGCTTTTTTGCTTAAAAAATCTCCTCGTTGTCCAAGTCAATTGGATGGTTGTTCCTAGTGCTTGCAATTCTTTTCTAATGAGGCGATATATTTTCACCATTTCTTTTGCCTGGTTCTTTCTTGTTTGGGTGCTGTTTTTGCCCGAATCTTGTGCAAGGGTGTTATATTTCCAACCTTTTTGCCCATCTTCGGTTGTTCCCACCTACAATCATTCACAATGTGGTTTCTTGTGATAGTCGACATTGGTTGGCCCGATTATGTTGCATGGTTGGGGGAGATTGACCGAATGCAATTAGATCTTTTCGGTTCGTATTTGGTCAGTCCGAATCATCGGTCCAACTCGTCGGATGACTAATGAAAGCTATATATTTTTTATTCTTTTTGGTTTTTTGTAATGTTGTTTAATGTAAATTAAATTAAGATGCACTATTATTGTTAAAATTCAATTGGTATGTTCATCTTGTTAACTTATGACCCTATGCATATATAAGAATATATTTATTAAACTTAATTTTTATATAAACGATAACTAGACAAAGATAATCGCGTATTTACAATGAGTCCGTCGAGTATCATTTATTCTTCATTCAGCAAGCTATCTAAGTAGTGACTTTTGCAACACTAGGTGGATACCCTATGTTTTATTCGAAATCTGAAGGGTGACTACTTTAACGTTAGTAGCCATCGAAAATCACGTGGTATAAATTTTAGGGTGGGGGGATAAAGTGAGGCACTGCAACATTGTGACGATGGAGGGTTAATGAAGTGACAACAATATTTTCTGGGTAGAGATCTGGGTAGAGTTAAGTGCGGAGGAGAGTGTCGTAAGGTAACCAGAACGAGTTGAATACCATGGAGGAGAGCATAAGAGGGCGGGGCGTGGCAATACTTAGATTTTGCAGTAGGTAGGGGAAGCAGAAGTAGTAGGGGAGGGTGGAGAGAGAGAGATTGGCATGTGTTGTGAGAGTGGAGGTAAAATTGTTGAGAGTGGGTTCATGTATTTCTCTCAAAGACTTGGACGCCATGCTCTTAGTAAATGAGCCATTATAGTGAGCGGTGATAAGACTTGAATACCGCGACACACTACTGAAGTCATATTTATGAAAAGGATATTTACACCCATAATCTTGTATAATTTTGTAATTGTGTACGTAACCCTCGATAATCCATAATTACACTAGAAACCCTAAATAGTTGTTAACCCTTACATTCCAAGCCCCGTGTTAACTTTCATCTATTCCCTCTGTTATCTTTGACGAATCTCTCGATTTTTTACCATTTTTCCCCTTGAATTTAATCGCATTTCCAAAAGACGCCATCCATTTCTTAGACACCTCTCCATCGTGCCTCTGATATCGCGACTCCTCTTTCCTAGGTGACGATCGTATCCCCTTCTTGCTCAAATCAATTGCCTCCTCTAGAAGCTTCGACACTTCTGCCTTAGTTGTCACCTTGTTCCTCGAGCTCGAGTTTTTCGAATTGAAGATACTGCTCGACGAACACCCGATTGCCACCAACCGACCCGAATAGGACGCTTTTCGACTGCTTTAACAAGGAAATAACGAGAGTTCGATCGAAGGATTCCTCAGCAGCATGCGATCTCGAGGGGTTGATTTCCAGGAGTAGGCGACACTCATCTGGATCATGGATGTGATCCTGCGAGACAGAGGTGGCGTGGTCGGCGACCTGATCGAAGCAAACAGAGGCAAGGTCAAGACGGCGTAGGTCGAACCAAAGGAGGGTGATGCAATGCAAGAAGGAAACAGTTTTGAGCTTAGGGAGGGGACGTCGTCGGGTGGGAAGGCAAGGTGGAGGAGGTCCGCAACGGAGTTGAGGAGGGTGAGGTGGGGGATGGAAGAGGGCGAGGGGGAGGAGTTGGAGAGGTCGACACAAGCGTTCCACATGCGGTAAGAGAGCTTCCAGAGGAGGAGAGGCGAGGGATGGTGGTTGGGGAGGATGGGAGGGGACTCGGGGCAGCATACGAGCGAAGGGGTTGGAGAGAGGGCTTGGTCACCGGAGGAGGAAAGGAGAGGTGATTAGGGTTTTTTTTTGTTTTTTTGGAATATTTAAATTCTTATTGCAGGAAAAAGCTTTGTTATTGTTTGGAATATTTTAATAGCCGTTAGATAGATCATATTTTAGATTAACCCAATTGTTTGGTTGGGTTAATGGACATAACTAATGGAAGGTTATGGGTGTGAGACATTGACTATTCGGGTTTCTCGTGTAATTTGTGGTTATCGAGGGCTGTGTACGCAAATACAAAACTACATAGGGTTATAGGTGTAAATATCCCTTTCTAAAATCAAAACAGAAAACAAAAATCAACTAGTAAATATGCAAATAAGTCCCTCAATATTTGTTTTCGGAGACCATCCCTCAATATTTGTTGATGCTGAAAAGTTGCATTGAATCCCCTAACCTTTGTTTATCGGCTTGCGATGCATCATTCGTCATCAATGTTAGCGGAATATATAATGTAGATGTATGTGTATCTGCAATCTGGATATTTATACAGATATTTCAATGCTGATTTTTAATTAGAGTAAATTACAGAAAAGTCCTTGAACTATATACCTGATTTCAATGTCATACCTGAAATTTTAAATGTGACAATGTGGTACTCCAACTTTCAAATTTGTCTCAATGTGGTCCTTCACCATAGAAATTTAGTTGATTATTTCGTCATTTTAACCTTAAATTTTAATAGCCAGGGACCACATTGAGACAAATTTGAAAGTTTGGGTACCACATTGTTACTTTTTAAAGTTCAGCTATGACATTGAAATCAGGTATATAGTTGAAGGACTTTTTTGTAATTTACTCCTATTTAATTATTACAGAGACAATCACTTCTTGATAATAATGGGATTCCTGTTTAGTCTTGTTTATAAGTAAAATCTACTGGATGACATCCCATGCTGGGCGTTCGTATTTAAGCTTCTAAAAAAGGTTTAATATATTTCTAAGTAAGAATAGGTCACCTTGATAACTTCTCTCCGATATCTTCTTTCTAAAAAAGCTCAGGTTTCTATTAACTAAAATGTGGATATGTTCTTTAGCTTTAACTAAAAAGTAGATATGTTCTTTACCTTTCTAAATTATTATGTGTTGGTGCTCGAAGCAGAAATTTTGAATATCATCTCAGTTTATGCACCACAATTTAATTTTAATGAAAGGATTAAACAAGGTTTTGGGAGGATTTGAATAAGATTATGCAAGGAATCCCCGAAAGAGAGATGATTTGTCTAGGTGGAGATCTTAACGAACTTGTGGGAAATGATGCTTCAGGGTATGTTAGTGTTCATGGAGGCCATGGCTTCGAGGATAGAAATGAAGAGGGAAAAGTCATTCTGGATTTTGTAACGGCCTTTGGTTTTTTTCATAGCAAACACTCTCTTCAAGAAGAGAGAGGAACAAATTAATTACTTATAAGAGTGGCCCTACTAGAACACAGATAGATTACTTTGCGTTGAGAAGAAGAAATTGATTGTATTGCAAAGACCACAAAGTAATATCAGGAGAGAGTTTGACAACCTAATATCGCTTGCTAGTCATGGATGTGCAAAGGGTTGCTAAAGAAAAGGAGGCTATCCTAGATCACTAGAACTAGATGGTGGAATCTCTAATTGAAGCAATCGAGCTTCAAAAACGGAAAGTGCAAACAAGATGTGAGAGGTGATAGCATTTTGTATCCGAAGGGTAGCCAAAGAGATGTTAGACAAGTCAAAGGGAGGAATCTCAGGCCAAAAAGAGGCTCGGTGGTGGTGTGGAGGGGTGTAAGAGAAGCTTAAAATTAAGAGAGCATGCAGTAATAAGGCTATGTCTAAGGATAAAGCAGAGGAAATTGTTACAAACTATAAAATAGCGAAGAAGGAAGCAAAGAAGGATGTAAGCGAAGCTAAGTCAAAAGCTTATTAGATTTTGTATAAAAATCTCAACTCTAAGGAGGGCCAGAAGTATATGTTCAGGTTGGCCAAAGCAAGAGAAAGAAAGATCAAGGACCTTTCTCAATTGAGATGCACTAAGGAAAAGAAGGACACATGCCTGTTACTCAGTATAGAGATCAGATGGAAGCTGTATTTCCATAAGCTTTTCCTTGGGGAGGGAAATAAAAAGATCACTTTGGGAGATCTAGTTAGTAGTGAACGTTACTTGAATCGTGCAAGTTATAGAAGAATACAAAGAAAGTAAGTAGAGGAGGCTTTGAAGGTTATGAAACTTGAGAAAGGTGTTGGACCTAATGACATTCCTATAGGAATATGGAGAGTTCTAGGTAAGCGTGGTTTGACTTGACTTACGAATTTATTCAATGCTATTTGACGAAGCACGGAAATGTGATGTAGACGGAAAAATCTCAAAACGGTGAAAATTAATTTTGACGGTGGGGAATAATTGGTGAAGAAATTAGAGAGCGAGAGGAGAATACACGCTGGTTGCACAATATTTTGGAGATGAATCGCAAAGATCGCGCTGAGAGATAGAGAAAGACAGAGATAAACTCAATTTTCATATAATCTCAACTGTCCCTCACAAATGCCTCCCCATCTCCTTTACATAGGAGGTTAGGAATAACAAAATTAGAAAGAAATTCGAATTCAAATAAAATCCTTATCGATCCTAATTGACTGTAATCGATTCTAATTGACTCTTAACTAATTTTATCTACCAAAAATTTTGAGATTACAATCTCAATTTATTTAAATAAAATAGGTAAACTAATTAGGGACGGAAATCCTTAATTTGAACATTCCCCAAATCAGTAATCTTCTTCGATTTGGGCCGCCCCGCCGATTTGGGAATAACTGCATCAATTCTTCCCTGCTTGAAAATTCGTCTCCTAAAGAATTGCTTTATCTTTTGGCTTGAGACGTGATATCTTGATGTCTGTTTTCTCAATCCCATGTTAAAAGAAAAAGATGTAGAGCGAATGGAGGAATTCAGGTGTCCTTGGTGCGGTGATTGGAGCCATCAAGTACCTACATGAAGAACATATGTGGCGCGGATGGCGGCGTCTACGCGGAAGTTGCTTCCCTGATGTGGTGTTCAAAAAATTGATGGGGCAATTTCATCTCGAGCATCGCAGCCTTCGAGGAATCCATAGCAAAGAAGTGGCACATGTTTAGGATGGGAGATGTGAACAATGAACTATACCATAGGGTCCTTATATCGGTGAATTCCATATTCCTAATCCTAATTGGAGAAGGAAGCAACCTTAATTCCTTTTTCTCAGCACCTTTCTTTAAGTTTTCTCGCTCCTAGGGGTTGAAGTGCAACTTTTTTACCCCTTCAACTAAAGCAATGCCTCTCCACTTCCCACCAATTTTAACATTTGAATAAAATTTTCCTGCAGGAGGGGGTTCACTGAAATTAACCCAAATGAATTTCTAATCCCTGATTTCGTGGGATTGGCCCTTCGTGGGAAATTAGTCAAGAGACCCATGTCGGACTCCTCTCTTCCCCAGTCTTTGATGATGGCAAGCCCTAGGGTTAGGACTTCGGCCTCTCCAGTGGCGGCGGCTGATATGACAGCAACTTGAGGAGGACGACCGCTGGGGTTGGGGAGTCTCGTCATGGCAACATACCTGTTGGTGGGGAGAGTGGTGGCAGAGGTGAGGGGACCCTCATCGGGAGAGGCGTTGTCGAGTTCGTCTGCGAAGCCTCCATCGACGATGGCAACATGGAGTGGGGTTCTATTGGTAGCGGTGGCAACTGCGTGGACCACGACGCAAGCGGAGGGGTCGGTGGCTTCTTCTGCGTTGGGATCGGACCGCAAGATCGCATGGACCACGACACATCGGGGCACGCAGGGACATGGTTGGCGGCTAGTGCGACACCGTTGGGAGCCTTGGAAGCGACGGTTTTGATGTTGCATCCTTCTGGACGTCACTTTATAGGGCGTTGGTGGCGATTTCTGGGGCTTCTTTTACCATCAAATCTAGAGCCCCAGTACGTTGATGTACATTGCCTCTTGTTCTTGTTGAACACCAACTTTGTCTGCACATAGTTCGATGATCTCGTATTCTGCATCCGTAGGATCTTCATCGAATAAAGGCCCCATGTCTTCCTTTTATCTGGATTTGAAGTGATATCAATAAAATATTTGTCTTGCATTTTCTTGGACGAAATCACGTTGAATAGGGGAAATGACGGCCTGAATTTTGTCATTGACGAGTGATTTTTCCTCGGTTGTTGTGCCCAACCATGCTTGTACTTTTACACATGATATAAGTCGATGCTTCAACTTTTGTTGACGCGAACGCGCATGCAAGCCATGAGATAGGCGGTTTAAATCGAACTTCATCTTCCAATATGCGATCGGATCGTCGAATTGTAATAACGATTCAGTTGCCTTGCTCTGATACCAAATGATGCCGACATAAAAAATCTCAAAACGGTGAAAGTTAATTTTGACAGTGGGAGTAATTGGTGGAGAAGAAATTAGAGGGCGAGAGGAGAAAACATGCTGGTTGCGCGGGATTTGGAGATGAATCGCAAATATAGCGTCGAGAGAGATAGAGAAAGTCGGAGATAAATTCAATTTTCATATAATCTCAACCGTCTCTCACAAACGCTTACCATCCCCTTTATATACAGGGGAGCAATTACAAAATTAGAAAGAAATTTGAATTCAAATAAAATCCTAATAGATCCTAATTGACTCTAACCGAGTCTAATTGACTCTTAACTAATTTTATCTACCAAAAACATTGAGATTATAATCTAAATTTATATAAATAAAATAAGTAAACTAATTAAAACAACAAATGGGGGACGAAAATTCCTAATTCGAAAAATCCCCAAATCAGCAATCTTCTTAAATTTGGGTCGTCCTGTCAATTTGGGAATAATTACATCAAAATGCCTAAAGATTGGAGGAGAAACATCATGGTGCCTCTTTATAAGTACAAAGGAGACATTCAAAATTGTGTGAATTACAGTTGTATCAAGCTGACGAGTCATACTATGAAAATTTGAGAACATGCGATCGAAAGAAGGTTGAGGCAAATTTCCAAAGTAAAAGAAAACCAATTCAGATTCATGCCAGGTCGCTCAACTATTGAAGCCACCTATCCACTTGCTGAGGAGAACAATGGAGATTTATAGAGCTAAAAGGAAGAATCTCCATATGTTTTTTATTGATTTGGAGAAGGATTATGGCTCTTGGACGAGTTGATTAGTTACATTCAGGATGATATACCTTGGTGTATGCTATTTGCTGATGATATTGTGTTGATTGATGAGACTAGAGATGGAGTAAATGAGAAGCTGGAGATCTAGAGACATGTATTAAAGACTATAGGGTTTCGTCTAAGTAGGGCTAAGACTGAATATATGGAGCGCATTTTTTATGGAAGCAATAATAAAGGAATCGAGGTGAAGATTGGTGATGATAACATTCAGAAGAAAGATTCTTTTACATACTTCGGATCTTTTTTGCAACATGATGAGGAAATTGATGGAGATGTTACTTATAGATTTAATATAGGTTGGCTCAAGTGGAGAGGAAAGTTTTACAAAGCAGTCGTGAGACTTGCTATGCTTTATCTCTATGGATCTGAATGTTGGCATGTGAACCATAGACACATGCAGAGAATGGCAATAGCAGAAATAAAAAATGCTAAGGTATATGTGTGGACATACACGTAAAGATCGGATTCGGAATGATACAATTAAAACGAACGTTGGTGTAGCTCTGATCGAGGATAAGATGCGAAATAATTGCTTGAGGTAGTTTAGCTATTTGCAAAGGAGGTCGGCTGATGCACCGGTTAGGAGATGCGAGGTTTGAGATGTTGAGCTGGCTAAAAGAGGACGAAGAAGGCCCAAGAAGTGTTGGAATGAGACTATCCTAAGATATCTTAGTTTTTTGGATCTAATCCCGAGAATGACCCAAGATAGATCTGAATGGAGCTAAAGAATCTATGTAGCTGAGCCTACTTAATGTGGGAAAAGGTTTTGTTGTTGTTGTATATTAGAAGTAAAGAAAAATCTGTGACTATTGTATTACAATTCCATGCACAAGAAAAGATGTGTCCATTATTTAGCATGGGCATTCTGCTATTATGGTAGGTAGCGGGGACATTAACATGCTTAATTCATGGGCATCATTTCAGTGATCATGGTAGGGATGCATGGTAAATGACTTGCATGGGACATCTTATTATTGTCAGGGGAAAAGGTAGACAAGTAAAATGACCCTGCGGTAACATTTTGATGTAGTTTTGATGGTTTCGTTAGTTTTTTGGGAATATCATCATTTAAGTTTTCTTTTTTAGAACGCTTGCTTATTATTTACAGTCAAGATCAATTATTTGCAGTCCTTTTTCATGGCATTTGCATCGTACTATTGAAGACCGTGGTAGATGGGTTGATGGATGATTGGATTGTGTAACATGAATAAAGAAAGAAGTAAGGGCCTGTTTGCTCACTGGGTTGGGGTATCCTCCTGTGAATAGTAGCTGTTTGGATGGTGGGTTGGAGAGGGTTGAAATGATAAATGTGATGTGACATTGATTATCCGTTATATTAACTTTTTCAATGATTATAATATGTTTTTTATATTAGTTTTTTATTCAAATGTGGTTAAAAAATGTTGTAACAAAGAAATTATACGGTCCATACAATTAATTCCAGTCCAGGAATATACGGATAGAGCAGGGGGCAGGGTCTCATCTTCTCTGGATTAGGACAGCCCAAGCCCCCACGACCTCACAAATTCACGGTTCTTTTGGTGCTGTTACCTTTGTTATATGTACTTGCTTTTACATATATGTGGGAAACCAATTTTTAGAAATTTATAAACATTGAATGTTTTTGGTGACACATTTAGAGAGTTTTTTGTTCAGAAGCCCAATGTTGTGCGGCTCGGGTAACTACTTTGATAATAAAAGGTGTATACATGGCAGTACCGTAGTACGAGGGCTTGAAGCCTTGTAGTATCAAGGAAAGTTCAAATCTGGGCTGTGACCTAAAAGGCTTTGAAAAAGCAAAAGTGTAAAATATAGCTATGTCCAACATGGTCTTGAAGGAAGCAAAAGTATATCTACTTGAAGGAAGCCAAAGTCTATCTAACTTGGGCCAGAACGGCCTTGATGCAAGAATGAAGAAAGGACCAAAACTGTGCAATGTGCCCAAATCCTTAATTTTCTTTCATAGAAAATAAAATAAGTCCTCGGAGCCATACTTCCCGTTTGGCTTGAGCCTTGTCTTCTTGGCTTGTTGCGCTTTCTATCCATATAGTCTGTTTCTAGTGAAGTTATTTTTCAAGGTGGAGTGGAGAGCCTAAGTTTGGTCCCGATTCCATCCTCTGAAATTCTGCAAGCTCATCATTTTGCAATGATTCTTGTCCATAGATATAGGAAAAGAACCCTGATATATTTAAGTAGAAGGTCCTATGCCAATTGATTTAATGGTGTAGATATCTAGAGGGAGAATCTGTATGTGGAGAATGTAGTTTCTAGTTCCCCCTCTTTGTGGTCATCTTGAATTGGTTTCCGGAATGTGCATGGGGGCAATGAATGCTTGGTCTTCATTGTCTTGTTCGATTTCGTTGACCGACTGGATGGATTTCCCATAGCCGAAAATGTCGCTGATAAACTGCAACTGGCTTACTTCCCTTGTTTAGTAAATTGCTGGTCTATGTATGTAGAGACTTATCTGTAAAATGTCACAACGGGGAAGTTTTTGCTCTGTCTTGAATGATATTAAATTTTCAATTAATACTTGTATAAATATATTTATCTGTTTTGTTTTTCATGATGATAGATAGTTGCACTAAGGAGAGCGAAAAGGCGAAACATGGAGCGGTTGGTATTAGCTTGTGGTGGTGAGGCTGTGAACTTTGTTGACGGCTTGACTGCAGACTGCCTTGGGTGGGCTGGCCTTGTGTATGAACATGTCCTTGGGGAAGAGAAGTACACATTTGTGGAAGGCGTGAAGAATCCAAACTCTTGTACAATTCTCATTAAAGGTTTCACATAGTATAATTTGTCTTAATTTCTGGTCCTGAAATGCACTATGAAGTTGATCAAAATTTCTTTTTATCAGGACCTAACGATCATACAATAGCTCAAATCAAGGATGCTGTCCGTGATGGCTTGAGGTCAGTCAAAAATACAATTGAAGATGAGGCAGTTGTTCTGGTAAGTTTGAACAACTTTAATGCTTTTTAAAATCTGAACGAGCTGCTTTTGTTGTTTTTTCACTGTTTTTGTGATTGAATTTAAAACTCAGACTTCGACACATAGCTTGGATATAAGCTCGGGATTGACCCAACATAGATCTGAATGGATGCGAAGAATCCATGTAGCCGACCCTACTTAATTGTGGGAGAAGGCTTTGTTGTTGTTGTTGTACTTCGACACATAGCGGCATTTATTAAAAAACCACCTAGCGGTGTTATAATGCACCGATTCTGGTCTCTGGTGCCATAGCGACATATATACCTTTGGTTAGACCTCTCATTGCCATAGTGTATCTCACTTAGCTCTTTCAACCATGGATAGTCGGTCTCTGGTGCTTTTTCCTTAGTTGCATTTGTTGCATTTACAATATTCAAAGGATGCTGAGATGCTATTTATTTAGAGACATGGGGTATGGCAACATTGACTATGTTTGCGGCACTGATAAGATTCTCTTTTCTCCAAGCTAGAAAACCGTTTTGATCTAAAGGTATGAGGTATCATGTAATTAATATAGAATAATTCTTTCAGTCTGTTCATTGAACATAGCATTTTTTCTGCTGTACTTGTGACCTTGCTGATTGTGTGATTCATTTAGAATAATTCTTTTAGTCTGTTCATTGAACTTGATATCTTTTCAGCTGTACTTATGGCCTTGCTGATCATATTAATAAACCCTAAATTTTGGTGTCAAAACAAATTATATTGTCTTGATTAGACCGTGCAGTCAGTATCTGAATCTTTTTGTGATGTCATGTGTGTACTTATTTTGAATGGCTCCAACATTTTTATCCCTGTGTATATGTAGGGTGCAGGTGCATTTGAAATTGCGGCCAGACAGCACCTCATTAACAACGTCAAGAAAACTATTCAAGGGGTGTGTAATACGTACATGATGTTATACCTTAGCTTCCTGATTAATGTTATGAATCATGTCAACATATTCCTATGTTCCACTGATCAAGAATTGGCTGACAACAGAGAGCACAGCTGGGTGTGGAGGCGTTTGCAGATGCTCTTCTTGTGATACCTAAGACACTTTCGGAGAACTCTGGACTTGACACACAAGATGTCATCATTGAACTCACTGTTAGTGTCTTTGGATTCTTAAGGATTCTTGTGGTTGTTTCTTGTCTAATGATTGTTCTCGTCTATAGGGTGCGCACGATAGAGGAGAAATTGTGGGCCTAAACCAGCATACTGGAGAAGCCATTGACCCGAGCTTGGAAGGAATTTTCGACAACTACTCTGTGAAACGCCAACTAATCAATTCTGGGTACATAAGATTTATATCGTCAAATTTTTAAGTGGAATATTCTCAAGTCTATTTAGTGACATCCTACTCTATTATTCTTGAACAGGCCCGTCATTGCTTCCCAATTGTTACTTGTTGATGAAGTAATACGTGCTGGCCGAAATATGCGAAAACCTACTTAAGCACACGATGATTATTTGCTTCAACTGAGTGTTTTCCTGAAGGTCATGTTGGCCGGACTCTTCGTTTTGTTCCTGGTCATAGTTTTTTCTTACTTTTATCTGTCTTGACATTTTCTTCGGAGGGGTTTTCTGCTCCCATTGGTGAAAGGATTTCAGCGGGAAGTGGAATTTTGGAGTTTAATTGCTATTGTTCTCGTGTAGTAGGAATCAAAGTTCTTATCAGCTAAGGATGTTTTGAGTCTTCATCTGTTAATTATTGATTTTGGCCGAATTTTGGAGGTATTATTGGACAGTATTTGTTGGCTTGGAGGTTTTGTGGCTGTCTCCGGTTTCTTGATGTATACAAGTATTTCATGTTGTATAACTTTGATGGATGTGGTTGAGCGCTGGACTGTTCAAACACAAAGCGAACAGTGGTACAGATGAATATAGATGTTGATATGTAATACCGATATAGTAGTGATGTGGGTTTTTAGTTATTCAAATACTGCTAACTGAAATGATTAATTTCAATATTTATTATACAAAATGTATAAAAATAAAGAGGATTTTGAGTGATAGGTAAAGAAATAATTCGAAATGGGTATAGAGTGGTTCAAGAACAATTTTTTTAATTGTTTTCATCTAATTGTATAATAATTACACGAACATTCACATATACAATAAAAAATGATATTCCACTGATACATGTGCTTGTATAGTTTTAAACATGCAAGGGGTGTTCAGTTCGAGAATAAGCAGAAATAAGGACGGTGGAATATGGAGAATACGAGTATATTTTTTATTCGGTTGGAAAGATAGGAAAGTAGAATAATGAGAAAGATATGTAGGTAAGGTGGAATAAAGATAAGAATAATGGTGGAATAAGGTGAAATAATGAGATGTGCACGGAAGTTGTACTCTTGGGAATTGCGTAGTCCTTATTCCCTAGTATCGTACATTAGAAATATGAGAAAGGAAAATGTGTTCTTGAGCACACACATGTGTTCACATGGGCATGAAATGCATAATTTTTCAATTGAAATATAAACCATTTTACTATAAAATAATGATCGTAAAATTACAAGTCATTTGAAGTTTTGTAATATATCCATCAGTTGATGTAGGATTCATTTTGTCAAAGCCATTGATTATTTCTTTCGACATGACTGTGTTCACAGTAGACCTTAGATATTTAAAACTTGGTGTGAAATATATATATATATATATAGAGAGAGAGAGAGAGAGAGAAAGATAGAGAGAAGTAGGTAATTATCTACACCCAGGGGTGTAGGTAATTATCTACACCCGGCTCTTTTTTTCAATATTTTTTAATTTTTCTGAAATGAAACTTTTGAGGAATTAGATCACTATATATCACCATGGTGTCATTCAAAAATCAACTTAATTCAAGACTTCTATTATCTCCATCAAGACTGTCAGATTTTAACGGTCTCAGAATTGCTGAAATTGACCCGTTCTATATGAACATGTTAGGAATGTTTGTTTTGCATGAAACTTGAAACACATATTTCCCTCAATATATTAAGAAAATTCTCCTAAGGTTTCTTTCAAAAAAATCCAAAAATAATGAGAAAAAAGGACGGGTGTAGGCTCCCAGCCCACACACACACACGCACGCACGCACGCACGCACGCACGCGCACACACACACACACAGGGCTTATCTAGAGAGCGTTGTGCACATTTGAGACTAAATGAGCCCATCTTTAGAATCATTAGATCCTAATAGTATGGTTTAAAATTAAATAATAGCGAATGCGAAATTAGCAAAATGATAACAGCGCGCGCGAAATCTTCGAAGAGTAGTTTCCTTCCTTAACGAGTAATTAACGTTTGTTTAATACCAAAAAAGATAATCGATGTTTCTTTCTTGCCGATTCACGGATGACCATCGGAGAAACCCTACTTCTTCTTTGACGGCGATCTTTGGTTGAAGTTCATCGACGATATACGTAAGTTTTATTGTATTTTAACTTTAGCTAAGTTAGTTTTAATCTACTACAAACGAAATATAAAACATATGCAAACATTTTAATCGTTTAATCTGTTAATATTATCATTTTGAATAAAGTTGTTGCTAATCGCTCCTAAAGAGGTATTTTCGATCTCAGAATTATCGCTCATACGTCTTAATAGTCTTGCTCTAGCACCTTAGTTCATATGCTCGAATACTTTTTCATCGTGTTACTAGTCATTCTCTCTAATATTAATAATCTTAATTCTTACCTTAACATGTTAGTAATGTTACCAATCATCTTTTTACAAATTACTATCTTTCAAAACTTTCTTACTAAATATTTAATACATATTAATGGTCGATTACGCATTCTTACTTCTACAACATAAAATCTTACTAAAGGTTTCTTTCGTTCTTAACAAAATCACTTATGGTTCGTAATGCACATAATGTCATTTCATCTTTTTGAGAATACCAATCGTATATATATGAGTTACTTAACATCCACTACAATATTACGAATCGGGGCTATAAGTTTTACTTGTTGCCGATAGTGTTACTTGTACATGTTAAAGGGTTACTGATTTAGTTCAACAAAGTTACCAATGCTTAGGTCTATACTTACTAATGTATGCGATAAAGTTACCAATATTTGTGTTACTTATCATCCACTACAATATTACGAATCGGGCTATAAGTTTTACTTGTTGCCAATAGTATTACTTGTACATGTTAAAGGGTTACTAATTTATGTGAACAAAGTTACCAATGCTTGAGTCTATACTTACTAATGCATGAGATAAAATTATCAATGCTTGTGTCGATTAAACATTCATACTTCTGCAAAGTTTAATGTTAGTAAATGATTCATTCGATATTACCAGCATTAATAATAATTCTTATTGGACATACTCTCAATACTTCATTTGCATATCACCAGACGCGATAAATATGAGTTACTGATAACCATTGCAATATTACATGTCGTAGATATTACTTTTACCAACGCTTATGTTAAAAGTTACCGATGAGTGTGAGATTATTACTTCTTTTCTATTGGAGCCATTACTAATACAATTTCAAGTTCACGATGTTACCAACACAAGTATGTATTTCTTTTAGGTTATTCTTATTCTTCAACTTCGCTCTGGGAATACTCGTTCGTTTGGAGGTGGTGGAAACACTTCTTCTTTCGTCCTGATTGAAGGTCTACAAGGTTGAATAGCGAGCGGAAGTTTAAAGAAGGAACCTAAAATCGGTATGAATTCAACTATGAATTACTCATTTGCAAACTATATTATGATTCATTGTTCAATCCGTGTATGTGCTTATAGAACGATATATGCGTTTCGCTAGGGTTAGCAATTTTGAGTTTCATTTCTTTTTACACTATTTAGGGCATCTGTATTGAATATTTACGACATGAATGATACAACTTTCAGTATTACAACTTGTTACCTGTTCATCAAATCCATTTATTCTACTTCAGTTATCCTTTCTAAGAAAAATATATTACTTATGTTATAGTAACAAATTATTAATAAATAACAAGTTGTTACTGATTGTAGCCTGGAAGTTACTATTGAATTTGTATTGTCATTTTACAACAGATATTGAGGCAAAGATTACTGATCCAATATTTGTTAATTGTTATATCAATAGATCTCTTCCAAAGGGACGAATCAAAAGGTTATCAAGTTTCATACAAGAGGAGAAAGCATGACGTTGTGACAGCTCCAGCAATAGAAAACTCACTTGGTACAAAATATATAGATTTATAAAATTTTTACTCTTTAAAATGTGAAATAACTACATCTTTTGATATAGGCCCTAGCAATGAGATTGACAAAGCTACTGATCAATCCAATGGTAAGTTATGCTATTAAGTTCTGTTATATCTTGATTATTTGATAATGTACTATATATCATGTAATATATGTTTGTATAATGCAGTAACTCAAAAAAATCAATCAAATGTGAAGGATATTGCAAAGATAGAGACAAAAAATTCCAAATTTTGTATAGAAACTGTTCCAGGTAATTGAATATTGAATTGATAATTTATCAATTGTAAATTAGTCAATAAAAAATAACTGAAATTTATCCAAACTTCTTGCAACACGATATTGTGTGCAGCACCGTTGCTACATTAAATAATTTGTGACCTATCTCAGAAATAATAAATTGACTGGAAGGCACATAGACTTGATAGATAGATCTGCTTTTTCAACGATTGTCTCCATCACAAAACTTGATATCAATTATCAAGTATTGGATTTTATTATTCAGAATTATCAAGGCAATCGAGTTTTCATATTTGGTGAGAAAGAGCTTACCTTCTCGGACAATGACATAGGATCGATATTGGGTTTACCGACATCCGGATTCCCAATTCACCTAAGGAGGTTTTCTTTTGAATGACCTAGTTCCTTAGAGGATCTGATTTTTCATTCAAACATGTCGCTGAATCGTCACAATATTTGTGACATTCTCGATTCGTTACGTAACCTCGAAAATGACCATTCTGTGAGGATGTACATTACATGTATAATTTCATTGATGTTTTGTACTTTCTTGTTTCCGGAAACCAACTTTTACTTTCCACGAGTTTTGTTGAACTACATAGACTCAATTGAAGACACTCGTTTCTTCAATTGGTCTAATGCGGTTGGCAACATGATAATGAACCGTATGGACGATATTGTTGAAAAAATGAAGATGCGAACAAGTATGTATGGGAAATGCACTGTGGGATAACTCACTGGATGTGCTGCATGTTTATATATAAGTATATATAATTTCTAATATTGTTAAATGCTTCTATTTAAAAAATATTTGATAATAAATTTACCTTTGCATTTCAGACATGGGCACTAGAACATCTCTTTCCATTGCATGCACTGAATCAAAACTTGCTGCCAAGGATACGGAAATGGGCAACTCCGTGCAAAGTTTCAATAGAACAAATTCTTATGCTTGGATGAAGACCATGTAACATATAAAAATACAAAATATAACTTACTAGTCTTTTTGACATAACTAAAAAATCAAGTATAGGAGTTTCAAGTACTTGAATTACCTACTCTATAAAAATTTATTACTGATTAAATTAACATAGCAAGTGTACTGGAATTACCTACTGTATAATGTAAAATATTGCTCTATTCATCATCACTGAAACATTGTATGATACCTCTTTTATGGTCATCCATTAATTCTTTCTTTTACAAATTACCAATAGCAAGTAGTGGAATTACTGGTCTTCCTGTTAACTATTAAGGATGGTTTTGCTTAATTTTGCAAGCTACAATTGTTACTTATCAAAATGGTAGGTGATAGTACTAATCTTTTCATTACTACTTACAAGGTATAAGTTACCAAGCTTAAGGAGTGAAATTACTGTTGGCACTCCATCTTAGAAATAATAATATATATCTTACAAATAGAGATGATACTTCTTACTGGACCTCCAATCATTCTTACATTTTCAAGTTACCAATCATATATAATGGAATTACTATACTATAACTCAATTATTACAGATCTTAATGCTTTCTTTCACAACAGTAAATGTTACTGTCAGACTTCTCAATATTACTTAAAGAAATGGTATATGTTACTGATAGACTTTTTAATTTTAATTAACGAAATGGTAAATATTACTGTTAGACTTCTCAATATTACTTAAATTCAGATGAATATATTAATTTTGCTTGACAATTGTGATAACAAAATTTACTGAAAGAAACTATTTTTCAATGTTAGATTGTGGTTCATTTGGATTATAAGGAGAAAGAATTATTCAAGGTTGACGCAAACAAATTTATATTTGATTATGAAAGCTTCATCAACGAGGGTTTCATTTCAAATGCATATGCCTTGCGTGTTGTTTCTTCTCATACAAAACGCTTTGAAGATATTCAACAACCTCAATCTTGAGGAGTGATCAAATTCACAAAAGTGGAGAATTTAGTTGTGAAATACATAAGAAGAGAATAAGAGAGTTGGAGGATATCATATCACAACTACCAACCTTAGATGAATTTCAAAGATTAAAAAATGAACATGATAGTACAAATAAAGGAGAATGAGAAGCTTAAAATTGAAATATCAGTTCTAAAGCAATGGTTTGAAGATTTCTTTGCAAAATCAATTGCTTCAAAGAAAAAAAGAGGAGGCTGAAGTTGTAAATGTTCAAAATGAGGATAAAGGCAACCTAGAATCAAAGAATGATTCACCTTCATTTGACCTCGATTTTGAAAAGGATTTACAAGAATCGGAGAGGGACACAATAAAAGGTACTAAGAGAGGAAGGGACAGGAAATGCATTACTCTCAGTAGTTTGTCAAAAAGAGTAAAGTCTAGAAGAGCACAGATGAGATATGGAAAAGAAACAAAGAGCCCGGTCAAGAATAAAATTCAAAAAAAAGAGGAAAACTTGTGAAAAAACAAAACGATAAAGTGTTACAAGTGGAAGATGAAGATGAAATTAGCAAGTTAGAAGATAACCAAGAAATGTCATTAGAGGTATGAATCTTATATATATTTTTTAGGATATATGAAACATCAGTTCAAATTCCTTATAATTAATTATTCTGTAGGTTTTTAATGTGACACGCATTGAGTATGCCGGATATAGTTTGATTTCTGAAACTGATATAAGTATCATTCATGAATTCTTAAAGGATCCGGTTACCAAGTAAGTTTGTAGAAGATATATTATAAGTAATGTTTAAGATTACTATTTTCAATAAAGTTATAGTGTTGTTTCTTAATTAACAATTGAATTTATTGTCAGTATTGGAGCAACTTTCCACAGTCCAGGAGATAATTTTTGCATTGGAAGACACATCGAAGACTTTTTGTACAACAAGATGGTGATAAATGTGATTTTGAACATGTACATGGATGTACTATACACTACTCATCGAGTAAATGAATTGAACGCTCCTTACATCTTTGCAAGCACTGCACAAATGGTAATATTGCATTTCTTTCAAATATAAAATTTTTAATAATTTCATAAATGATATTAGAGATCTCTAGATGAACAATGTATAGAAATTTGCTGAGTTTATGTTGAAAAAATTAACATTTTATTACAATGCAGCAATTATTCCAGAAAACTGTCAATGAAGCGACTGTAGAAGATTTTGAGCATTTAAACAATTTATTCACATGCACAAAGACAATGTTCGTACACATAAAGAAGGCTTTTTGTGTAATTCATATTTCAAATCATTGGCATCTTCTGTTTCTGACTTCGATGCGAAAAAGTTCATTTTATACAATTCACTGTCGGGAATGAAAAAACACTGGTTGGATGTAAAGAAATGGGTAACACTCTAAACTCATATTAATCATTATAATGATATTTGAATGAATTTAAATTTTAATTACTATATTCTTTTTTTGAAGGTTGATTGGATTGTCGAATACTTCATGCTATACACCGATGAACATCTTGAGAACTGGCCGGTGGTTATGGCAAAAGGAATCCCAAAGTAAACAAGTGATTCGATAGACTGTGATGTTTTTATGATGAAATATATGGAATACATTTGCAAAGGATTGGAGCCAAACTTTAACATTGAAGATATACTAAGGTTCCGCGCAGAGATTGCTTCTATACTACTAAAGTGCAGGGAAAAGAAATGAAGAAATATGCTCTTCCATTTTTGTGATTATAGCTTTTTTTAATATGTAAGAAATGGGATGTGTTTACTTAGGAAAAAATAAACATTACTTTGTATAATTAAATGCTAATGAATATATTAATTTTGCGTGACATTGGTTATGAGTTGCTTGAGATTGTTCTATTGCTCTATTTATAATAACTGAGCTATTGTATGATTCTTCTTCATGGTCAGCCATTAATAATATCTTTTACAAATTACCAATTGCATGTACAGGAATTACTGGTCTTTCAGTTAAATATTACGGAAGGTTTTGCTTAAATTTACAAGCTACAAATGTTACTTATCGAAATGGTAGGTGTTACTGGACATCCATTCATTCTTTTATTTTCAAGTTACCAATCGTAAATAATGGAATTACTAGTCTATCGCTCAATTATTACTAATCGTAATGATACTTCTTGCTGTACATCTTGGATGTTTTTTAGCATTTATCGAGAAGACTATCATAATATCCATCCTTTCTTTCTTTCATTTTCAAGTTACCAATCGTAAATAATGGAATTACTAGTCTATCCATCAATTATTACGAATTGTAATGCTTACTTTTACAAGTTACAAATGTTACTTAACGAAATGGTATATGTTACTGATAGACTTCTCCATATTACTTAACGAAATTGTAAATGTTACTAATACACTTCACAATATTACTAAAAGTCTAATGAATATATTAATTTTGCATGACAGTGGTTATGAGTTGCTTGAGATTATTGTATTGCTCTATTCATAATCATTGAACCATTGTATGATACTTCTTACAGGACATCCATTCATTTATTCATTTTCAAATTACCAATCGCAAGTAATGGAATTACTAGTCTATCACTCAATTATTACAAAACGTAATGCTTACTTTTACAACTTACCATTGTTACTTAACGAAATGTTAATGTTACTGATAGACTTCTCAGTATTACTTTTATAAGTTTTACAAAATACCATAAACATAACTTGAGTATTCCTCCAAAATATATAACGTAATACGTCACTATAATGATACAACATGATAAGAAACAAAACACTACTCTCAAAGTACATAACATATGTATGATCAGTATTTTAAAATTGATTACATAGTCATCTCCTCTATCTTGGAAATATCATATGCATATCATGTTACCAATAGTAAATAATGGAATTACTGGTCTTTACATCAACTATTACGTATCGTATTGCTTACTTTTATAAGCTACAAACGTTACTTATCGAAATGGTGGTTGGTACTGATAGTTTTCTCAATATTACTTATAAGTTACCAATCATAAGTATTTTAATTAATATTCTTTATCTCCTCTATTACGATTCGTATTAATTTCTTTTATAATAAACTAATGTTACTGATCGATATGATAGGTGTTACTGACAGCTTTCTCAATATTACATATAAGTTACCAATCACAAGTATTTGAAATACTGGTCTTTCTCTCAACTATTACGAATCGTATTGCTTACTTTTATAAGCTACCAATGTTAATCAACGAAATGGTAGGTATTACCAAGCGTAAGTAGTGTAATTACTATTCTTATATAAATAATCTTCTATATCTTACCAATAGAAATGATACTTCTTACTGGACAGCCATTCATTATTTTATTTTCAAGTTACCAATCGTAAATAGTATAAATACTGTTCTTAACCTCAAGTAATACGTATCGTATTGCTTACATTTACAAGCTACCAAATTTACCAAGCGTAAGACTGGAATTACTAATCTTCTTGCAAGTAATCATTTATATCTTACCAAAGTACAAATCACTACTCTCAAAATATATAACATATGTATGATCAAAATTTTAAAATTGATTATATAAATTATATAAAAAATATTCTTCTGGAACATTGAATTATTTGGATCACATCTTGAGCCTTTAATCTCTTCCAGATGCTTAATAGTCATCTCCTATATCTCAGAAATATCATCTACATAGAACAAGTATAGATATGAGCATACATATAAAAAATAATTAATGATGATCGCATAAATGAATAAATGAATGATAAATTTACTAAATAAACCATCTCTCTTACACCAATAGTAAGACGTATGCATAGAAACCATCTCTCTTACACCAGAATATTATCTGCTTATAATAGATATGGATCTGTTGCAATAAAGAAAAATATATTTGGCATGTTAGAATACTATATAAAAACCAATGCTTTGATAAGCATGAAAAGAAGTACCTCTATTGTTTAGCATCAGACTTGGTAGGACAATTTCGTGAATAATGTCCAGCATTTACTTTATTGCATAATTTGCATTGTCTACGCTTAGCAGCAGTTTCTTCACCAATAGTTTTCAATCTATTTGTGCTTCCCTTTGGTCTGCCACTTCTTCCTGAACCTTTATGTCTTGTTACGTTGGGATTCTTCACATTGCTAACTGACTTGTCCAATGTTCCATTTGTGTCATCAGGCTCTTCAACAGTAACACTATTACTTTTGCTTTTAATAGCTTTGACTGCCTCTGATGCATCTATAAATATCTTCTTAATGTAATCAAATACTTCTTGGTTACCATCAACTTCACTAATGAGTTCATTGGACAACACACGTAAATGACTAGAGTCGTCTTCTATTGTCCTCTTTCTGTATAAAGGATAATAACCATTAACCTTTATATCTTTCTTCCATCTTTTCAATAAAAGAGAAGAATCAACATCTAACACATCTCTATGTTTTAACACACTGATGATGTGTCTACATGGAATACCCATTGATTCCATTTTCATACAATCACAATGGAATTTATTATTGTAAGAATGATAAGAAACTCTGTTAAAACTTTGAATATTGACAATGGGATACACCCTGTATTCTATAATATCATCATCCATTGGAAGTGGAATAATATTCAAATTAATTCCCTCCTTAAGCTCATTTTTAACAATGTAAAACATTGTCTTTGTAAAATGCGTAGCAAATTGTTTTTTAATACTCCATTGCGTATCCAACTTCGGCTTTTTATTTTCAGAAAAATTTTCCATCATGTTGACCTGCTCCCTCATTCTCTTAACAACAGTTTGGAATCTGGTCATGAACTCGTATAGACTATTCAACTGATTGACATTGTTGGATAAAAAAGAATTCAAGCTCTCACTCCTCTGAGTTGTATTCATGTCGACGAAAAAGAAGCTTCTCATATATATAGGAACCCACTTTCTCCTAATGCGATACATTACGTTGATCCATTTATTCTTTTCTAAATCACATTCTGTCACTATTCTGCCCCACTCAGCTTCAAAATGTTCTTTATTTTCTGCACCCCATATAATCTTATTCAAAGCAGGGATTGCTATATCAGCTTTTTTCGTTAAACCAATCCTCTTCTTCATGTTGGCTGTAACGTTCCAACCACAGTATCTATACTTTGTAGTCGGAAAGACTTCCCTTATAGCCGCATTAATCGATGGGCACTGATCAGTAATTATAGACTTGGGAGGAACCTTAATAGCATCCAAAAAATTTGGAACAACCATACAAATGACTCTTTTAACTCATTCATTAAAAATGCATTGCAGAAGAATACAGTCTTGTTGTGATTATTCACGCCACAAAAGGAAGCAAAAATTAGCTTGTACTTGTTGGTATCATATGTGGTATCAAATGTAACTGCATCGCCAAATAATTTGTAATCTTCTATATAATAAGAATCTATCCACATGCAGTGTGTTAAGGATGAATCATCGTCTTTCTTGTACACATAGAAAAAACGTGGTGTTAAACTCTTACAATACTCAAGATGTTCCAAAAGTATAACCGCATCATGACCATCTGTTTTTTTCTTCATATCTCTCTTCAAATTATAAATATCCCTTTCTATAGAGCCAACACATTCAAAAGGACCGCCTTGCTTGCCCAAAAGGCTATTTGTTTTGATGTAGGAATGTTAACCTCTGTCATGGAAGATAACAAATTCTTTGTGGCCTTAGTAATTCTCCTATTAGGTCTTAGGTACTTCTTTTTGCTAAGAGAAATAAGTTTATGATTATGTTCCTCAACAAAAGAAACCACATCCCACTGTTTTGATAATGGATTTAACTTCACCGAAAACTTTACTTTACAACCACAACGACTTATTCGACATCTTCTTCCCTCGCTATCTATTCCTTCTGATTGTGCTTCTTCGTCAACCGTAATCAAACTTGAAGATATCTTCCTTTTTTTCGGAAGTTGAACATAAAATCATTCCTTACAGCAAACAAATTTTTTGAAAGAAATATTCCTGACTTTGCTTTTCCTATCATAAGAATACTTCGTGCTGCTCTTTCAAATATTAAATCCAATTTCAGTGGTATACTTTTCATAAAATAGTTCACAATCCTTAAGAGTTGCGAATGAAATACCCTCTCGAGGAATAATAGCAGGATCTACAGATGATATAGGTGATTCTTCGTCCATTAATCCTTTAGAGCTTTCAAATTCATCAAATTCTGCAGATATTGAAATAAATATTCTTATTCAAACAATAATTCAAAAACACATCATTCAAGTTGAATTAAATAAAGATATTAACATCATTCCAACTGCATTTAAATGTTACTGATGAATATATATAATATTACTTGTTATTTATTTTAGTTGCTAAATTCCTATTCAATGCAACAGAATTACTAAAGCTTATAATATATATTACTGATCATTATGGAATAGTTAATGGTATGATATAGCATCGATACTGAACAACTATGTATACATCACAGAATATTAAGATATAGCTAGAATATGTCAATACTAAATGTACAATTTTACGAAGGTTAATTGTCATTAATTTAATGTTAAAGATTTACTAATGAGAAAAATTACTTGTCAATAATAAAAAGTTAACAGTAAATGTTAAAGAGTTACTAATGAACGTTAAATATTTACAAAGATTACTTGTCAATAATAAAAAAGTTAACAATCAATATTAAAGAGTTACTGATGAATATTGATAATATTACTTGTTATAGATGATACTTGTCGTTCACTTATAGTTACTGAAATGTTATAATATACTTACAAACGACCGTATAAAATTTACTTATTACAAAAAACTGTCAGAAAGTTAAAGAGTACAAAGGTTGCTTGCCATTAATGTAAAAGTTAACAATCAACATCAAAGAGTTACAGATGAATATTGATGATGTTACGTGTTATAATTGTTACTTGACGAACACTTATAGTTACTGGAATGTTATGATATATTTACTAACGAACATTTAAAAATTACCTATTACAAACAACTTACAGATACAATATCAGAAGTTATTGAAAGTCATAACAAAGATACCTGATAACATATCAAAATTACTTTCTTCAAAATTTAACTCATTAATATCACTTCGACGTGCATCATCTTCAAGAAGTTCGTTTTCCATCAAATCTTCAGAAATATATTGATCAAATTCTCCACTCGAATGATCCATATATGCAACCTAATGAAAATGATATTAGCAAAGAAATAAACACTTAGAGTCGACTATTAAACAATCACAATACCTTTTTTCGACAACTGCTGTCACTGAAAGATCCAAGAAGAAAATTCTCGAAATCGATGGATGGTAGAACACGATTCAAGAACAAGAACCTAAATTTTTCGCGAGCGCGATCGATGGTAGCGCTCCGGAATTAGGGATAACCGATCAATTGCCTAATCAATATGATTACTATTTTTGGAAAATCATTAATTAATAAACTTAGACGATGCTGAAAATAAGGGATGAAAGTTCAGATCGCACGGCTGATATGTTGGGCGCATGGAATATTAAATGCGCCCTGTGCACATTAGATAAATATCCTATATATATACACGCTCAAATATTTATATACTACATATGCACATACATGTGCATGGCGTGATGTTTGGACAGCTATCTACAAAGTAGTTTTATATTTTTTCTCCATGTACATCCATCAAAAGTTATGAAACCATGTTAATACACGGTTAAAAATTATAAATTAATATTTACTAAAATTTTAAAATACATATCCATATTTTTAAAGAACCTGATATGCGTAATAATACACTTATCAAAGCGTATGGTTCTGTACTCAGCATTTTACGATTGTAAGAGTTTGAATTTTGTAGAGTTAGCCTGTTAAGTAGGAAAGGTCCTGGTGTCGCTGGACGCGATAAGAGGGGAGGAAAGAGTCCGTGACTTTATATAAAATGCCTCTTGTATCCCTTTTTTTGCTACCATCTTTCATTCCCATTCCTTTCCTTTCTTTTTGCCACACTAAATTTATTCATAACCAGTAAACTCAGAAGTAAAGGAAATGCCATGCTAATTTTCTCTTCACGAGCAACATCATACCAGTTATTTGGAGCCACCCATAGTAGAGGGGTTTTCTTCTAAGAAGAAGGATAATATGTGAATTTTCCTTGTCTATTATGCGACGAATGTGGCAACAAACATCAAGATGTTCATCAAGAAGAATACAAAAGTAAAAAAACCAGTAATAATGTAGCGATGAGTAATGTAATTTCCACATAAAATAGGATTGCCAACAAAATGATCCTAGAATTCTTCTCTGTCATCTAAATTCAGAAGGTAAGCAACGAGACCAGCTACCGGGATGAATCTGAGTTTGCTCACTGTTTCCGCAGACCTTTTCTTCAAATTCCCAATATTATCTCCTATCAGCCACGACTGAAAGATGGAATACAGAACAATGTCCCATATGAATGCATAAGCCAGTCTCTCTGATCCGATATAACTTTTTAGGTACTCAAATCTATCGGAAAATCCTCCATAGTCTCCGTCAGCTCTCCCTGCTATGCACCAGAACACTGAGAAAATGCAGACGGCACTGCCAATTATCCCGACAACTTTTGCACCTCGTGTCATGGTCGAGGCGAGTGGGGACTTCCTTTTAACCAAATCGTCGGAATCAAACTTCTCGAGACGTATAGCCATGTAAGGTATCAGGAAAACTGAGGAGCAAAGAACACAAGAAAGCAACACTGAATTGAGGCCCTAAAACAGAATAAAACATTTGCTAGTCAGAAAGTTTGAGATCAAGTTTACCATTTGTGAGAAACATCTGCATCCCCCACAGGAGTTCAAGTGATCCTTTGAAACGGCCTCTTCTGCAATCAGTGAACAACAGAGGTGCAAACAGCAACGTCCAACCAATTACGAAGTTGAACAAGCCTTCAGAAACCTGAACCAAAGACACACTACGGTTAACAAGCATCGAAATCCCGGCTCATTTTTTACAAACAAATTCACAGGAAAGTGCTTCGAGGAAAATGACAGTTCTTACAGGGTGAAGTACTGGTGCCTCCATTACGTGAACCCCGACTACACTGACAAAAAGGATGCAGCAGGAGGGAAAAGTGCCATGTTATACTGGTTCAATACATAAAAATAGTAGCAAATACAACATTCTTTTTTTGGCAGAATTGCTAATGACAGCTTTGGCTAATTTAAAGGAAAAATCATGAGAAAACATTAAAAGTAGAGGGAAGGAAACATCTGCAAGCACAAGTGCCACAGAAATCTTGAGATCATGACTATGGAGATCGAAAAATAAAAAGAAAATTAACATGGAATTGTGTTCAATGACCCATAAGTTCAATGCAAAATAGAGCAAGATTCTTGCCCGAACAGAACAAACATGAAAAGCTTCATCTTTGTAATTCCTGCCTTAATCATCAGAAATACTTCAGACATGAAATGCCCACAACTTCAAACATCACAACCTCACTGAATGTTGTTTAGTGAACTTCGTGAGCAGATGAAGATACAATTTTTCATTATAGGACGAGCCTGTAGCTGGAATCAAGAATATGCGCATCTCATACAAATGGGAGGTTTAAACACTCAACAAAAGGTAGATCAAATCATGGCAAGGGTCTTTTCTTTTTAGAAAAGTCAATGGTTGATTACGCAGTTAGTAATCAGCAAAATCGTACATAAAAAGAAACACATGCAACAAGCGGCCTCACATAGTGAGTATGCCTGTGCAGTGCAATTAGGCTATGGCCTGGCACCAGTATAGCCAACTGGGAAAAAGAATGCACTATTTTCAAGTGATCCTAGGGACCGTTGACTTCATTTCAAATGGAAGTATGTGAACTTCCTCCCACATTACTACTGGAAAATCGCTGCCCATTATGCCGGTACCATGTAAGATTCATGATCAAGTTACACTTCTCTATCTGATAGGAAGGGCTGTTGCACAAATGTACTTTTATAAATTCGAGCCAAAAGGGGGAAACACTTTGGAGGTGTTCGCCCCAAGATTCTATTAAGAAGGAAGTACAACAACAACAAAGCTTTTTCCCACATTAAGTACGGTCGGCTACATGGATTCGTTGCCTCCATTCAGAATTTCAGATCTATCTTGGGTCATTCTCGGGCTTAGATCCAAAAAACTAAGATCCCTTCGGATAGTCTCATTCCAACACTTCTTGGGCCTTCCTCGCCCTCTCTTAACCGGCTCGACATCCCAACACCCGCATCTCCTAACTGGTGTATCACCTGCCTCCTTTGCAAATGGTCATACCACTTTAAGCGGTTTTCTCGCATCTTATCCTCGATCGAAGATACACCCACTTTCTTTATGATTGCATCATTCCAAATCCGATCTTTACATGCATGTTCACACATCCACCTTAGCATTTTCATTTCTGTAATTGGCATTATCTACGGATGTCTATGATTCACATGCCAAAATTTAGATAGATATAATATAGCACGTCTCACGACTGCTTTGTAAAACTTTCCTTTGATTTTCATAGGAATTTTCTTATCACATAAAACATAGGTTCCTATCCATTTTAGCCAACTTGCATTTATTATATGAGTAGCATCCCCATCAATTTCTACATCTATTAAGGATTTGTTACAGAAAAAACTTACATCAACCAGGTCAATGGAATGTACTTCTATAAATGATCATTGAGATATTATAAATATCTATATGAAGAAAAAAATCATGTGAAGAAACGGATTCTACTTTCAAAAAAAGTAAATAAATAGATTCTTATTTGGATAAATGGTACTTCGAACTTGGAACGAGAACGAAGAAACTAACAATACTTCTTTATATGTTGAGTTGTTTTGCCAGATCAGTCAGTCAAAATCGATATTTGATCTCCACTTGGACTCATGAAAAGATCTGTATCACTTGTTATGGATTCGTTGATATGATTCTGATCCAAAGATTATCACCCACTAGAATACAAGGAGCTCCGGTGGGATTCATGCTATTACTTATAGATTGTTACTCATTACGCTCGTAACACCTTGACGGCGACGCAAAATGTCAAGTAGATAGGAATATGTAATGAAACAGAAGAACTTGAGGAGATCAACAAAAAGCCAAAACTGAGTAATTTTTATGTTAACAGCATATGTGATCTAACAAGAAATCTTATGATGATCCGAGTGCCCAATGGTCGACTTAACAAACGCAGAAAAGATGAAGCATACATACCAGAATTCAATACTGGAAGTACGAAAAAGAAATTGAGAGACAGGTTGATAACATCGTTCACGCTGGCCGACGAAATCGCCCATAAGGGATCACCCTGCAACGGAATTCGAAACAGACATGAAAATTAATCAAAACTGGATTACTAGAAGAATCAAGTTCCCGTATAAATTAGTCCATGACGACGTAAGATCGATAAATACCAACTCGCTATCTTCCCCCTTTTTGTTTTGGCAAGTTGAGATTGAAAAAAATGTTTTTTTTGGAAGAAGTTCGTTGAGCTGGAAAAGAAGAAGCGAGTAGACATGAAATTAGGGTTCCGCACCGGGGCGTAGGGGAGGAGGAAGAGCCAGGTGATGTAAGTGGCCTCCGATCCCCAGAGGACGGCCCGCAGCAGCGCGTTCCTCGCGGGGTCTTCCCCGAACTCGCTGCCCCTGGCATTGGCCCTGGCCTCGGTCTTGGCCTTGGTCCTGGAAGGGAGGAAGCGAGGGATGCCGAGGGTTCCTCTGGGGGCGAAGGCGGCGGAGGGGAGAGAGGGCGAAGGCTTGGAGGTGAAGCAGAAGCTGCTCAGGAGCACGGCAGAGGCCATTGTTCTCCTCTATCTTCTATCTTCTAAGCTCTGTTGTTCTGTCGCTTTTTGTTCCACAAAGAGAAGCGATTGGTGCAACGATCGCCAACGTGGATCTCTTCAGACGGAGCTCCAACATTTTAATTCATATTTTCTCGTGAAATGTTTTCTCCGTTGTTTCCTTGGAGCGTTTACACCCTCCTTAACACAAGTAGGGTGCTTGGCGGCGTGAAGTGAATGAAGTTTTTAAAATAGGTGATTAGAATAATTTAGGGATTTTTACACCCATAATCTTGAGTAATATTGCAATAACATTCATAACCTTGCATAATCACGAATTACATGAGAAACTCTGAGTAATGCTTAACTCTTACATTACATGACACTGTGTTATATTGTGTTTGGGATATCCGTTATATTTGACGGTTTTTATTAAAAAAAGACAAAACCACCCCTAAAACTCATTCTAATTTACAAAACATGACATCTTCTTTTCAAACACCACCTCCTCCTCCCCTGCTTCGCCGCCGCCGATCTCCTCCTGGTCCGAGCTTATCCTCCCGGTGTCCCGCACTCCCCCCTCGGCCCAGGCCCACAGGCTCCCCTGCCCTCCCTCGCTCGCATGCGCACCCCTCCCCTCCCCCCTGGCCATGCCCACAGGCTCCCCTGCCCTCCCTCGCTCGCCTACGCCACCCCACCCCCCCACCATGCCCGCAGGCCCGTCGAGCCCCTCCCTCACCTGTGATTCCCCCACCCCACCCCGAGCTCCTCCCTCCCCCCGCCATGCCCGTCGATTCCCTCCCTCGCATGGGATCCCCCCACTCTCCGTCCGCAACTGCGCCCTCTGCAAGCCCCCCGTCGCCCCCCCCGGAGCTCCTCCCTTCTCCTGCCATGGCCGTTGATTCCCTCCCTCGCTTAGGATCCCCCTGCTCTCTGCCTGCAACTGCGCCCTCTACAGAGCGCCCAACCCTCGAGCTCCTCCCTCCCCCTACCATGCCCGTTGATTCCCTCCCTCTCCTGGGATCCCCCCCGCTCTCCGCCCGCAACCGCAACTGCGCCCTCCCCACTGTGGAACTGCCAGCCTTCGACATCTCCACCCTTGGTGGAACCTCTGCAACACTGCAAACCCCCACTTCCCCCCCACCTCCTCCACCACGGAACCGTCTGGGACGAACTCCCCCCCCCCCCCCCCCCCGCACAGTCCCCCGGATGGGTCGACTCCCCCCACCCGCGGTCTCCCGCCTGGGTTGACTCCCCCCGCGTCGAACTGCAGACCCACGGATGCTCCGCAACACTCTCCGCACAGTCCCAGCTAGCTCCCTCGAACCCCGTCGACTTCCACCATTGATGGGATATTTTTTTAAGTTAATCTCGGTCGTTAGATTATTGATTGGTTAGATTAACTCAATCATCTAGTTGAGTTAATGAAGTGAAGTAACGAAAGGTTATAGATGTAAGACGATACACTTATTTAGGGTCCTGAGCATAATTCACGATTATGCAGGGTTATGAATGTTATTGCGATATTACTCAGGGTTATAGGTATAAAAATCCCAATAATTTACTAGTTAAATTTTATTGTGCAAAACTGCGGACTTCCTTTTTTTTATTAATCATGATTCCGCTATCATTAAACTAAGTATGTCGTATTTTTTGAGTAAAGTATGAAATTAAGAGGTTTGAGTATAAGAACATATTGGGAATGTAGTATGTGAAGCATGGAAAAATATATTGTGATGAAAAATTTCTTATTTGGACGATACTGATTTCTAAAATAGCATGTTTCATTTTCATTTTCATCCCAATTCTATATAAATATCAACTAATAAAAATTGTCATGGAAAAAGCAAAATATAAGTGCTGCATTATGAATCATTGCTAGTAATTCAGCAATATATATATATATATTAAATTTAATTTGAATTTTGAAGTATAGTCATTAATTTAGTAAAAACTATTATTTTTTGCAATATATTTAACATAACATTGGATTGTTATACACTTATTTTCTTGTCGTGTTAGTTCAATAGTTTTGTTTACCCTTCATTATAGATGAATTTTAAAATTTAACATTGCATATATTTCTATATTGACTGATACATGATGTGAAAAGTATTTTAGTCATCTTTTCCTATTTTTACAATGCAAAAGAACTTGTAACTTCGTGTCCAACAATTGTAGAAGTAAAAGTATATTATTATGTTCGCTGCCATGTAATTTGATATAAATTATATTTGCAGTATAATTATTTAATCCTTAATGTTTGATTTTGAAGTATCTCTGTAATTGACATCATAATATGAGATGGTACGGTAAAGATTAATTTTTACAAAAAATTGTAAATGTACTTTGATAGTGATCTCTTTAGTTATAAACTAGTCTATGAGCATGCGCTTTGCGACGGATCCGTACATGGTCCCTGTACCAATTTCACTTGCATGTTGCACAATTAAAAGCTCTACTCTTCTCTCATTCGTCCATGCATGCAGATGGAACACGATTTAAATTTCAAAATCGAATCCGATCCTAGCGTGGAACATGTGATTTGGGAACCGAAACCACATCCGATCCCCATCTGACGCCAATTTCACTTGCGCCGTGGAACCGATCGTTCTTCTTTCTCTTCTTTCATGTGTGTGGATGACATGCAGATCCAGTATCCCGTATATCATCGGATCCACAACCACCACCACCTTTGCGACCTAGACTTCGACATCTCTTCCGCATGCGAACGTGCATAATCCACAAGCTCAGGTCCATGACTACTCGCAGAACAAGTAGCATTTCAATTACCCCGAACATTCTAGCCATCGATTCATGTACTTACTACAACCGTCAGCCCCGGCTCGTTTTCGACGTGAACTTGTTTCCTCCCTTGGATCACCCATCTCCTCCCTATCTGACTTTACCGTCTTTGTGGGTACCTAGAAGCTGGAACCAGCCCAGCAAACATCTTGTAGTGGTATATAGGATGGAGAATGAAAGTCTCACTCGTTGCATTGGTAGATTATGCGAATAATGTATCTTGAATATATAGATTCAATCGTGCCAATTGGAAAAGTTCTCAAAGAGAGAGAGAACGGGATAAAGAGTTCTAATGCTTGGTGGATTGACTGTGGTACTTCAATACATATTTCCAACTCCATCACGTGCTTTATGATCAGAAGGAGACCACCGAAAAAATTAAAAAAGAGTATTTATAAGAAATCGATGTCTTTAAATGAAGAAGCGATTGGAATGCAAAGAATCATTTTACAATCTGGCTATATTCTTGATTTAGAAAATATTTTTTATGTACCCAAGTTCTCTATAAATTTGGTTTCTATTTCTAAACCTTTGCAAACTTGGACACACATTTTTATTTGATAAAATGCTTTTCTAAATGTTCACGAATGATAAGTTGATTGCACAAAATGCATTTAGATTTGCATTTTGAAAACAATCTCCATATTTACAATGTTGTTGGTAAAAAGCAAAAATGTAGTAGAGACCAACCATCAGTGTTATGAAATAAAATGCTAGGACACATCTCCATAAAAAATCAAAAAGTTAGTGAATGATGGGATAATTGATGCTCTTGATTTTACTGATTAAAGTGTTTGTGGAATGTACTTAAGGGAAGCATACCAACAAATATGATAAAGGATCGAGGAGAAGTATTAGTCTTTTAAAAAGTATACATATTGACATATGCAATCCATTTCCTATAGAGTGCTTTGGTGGTCAAAAATATTTCATTACATTTATTAACGATTTTTCACACGTATCTTTATCTTTTATTTGAAAAATCAGATGCTTTAAATGCTTTTAAGGATTATCAACTAAATGTAGAGGGACAATTAGAAAAGAAAATTAAATTTGTTAGATCAGATAGATGTAAAGCTTTGAACTTGGCATATCTCGGATCCTATATAATAAGATCCGGCTCGTAAAGAGGAAACCAACAGAATTTGTTTCGTGTGAATCGGACTTCGTTTCGATTTGTTATGAATTTCGGAAGAAAGAGAAGTAAGGAAGGCTAAGATGTCATTAATCCATAATGACTGTCATTAAGACTAATTAAACATGATTAAATAAATTAATGACGATTGAAAGCCGCTAATGATCATTAGTAAACACTAATCAACAGTTAACAAAAGATAAGCGTAAGCCGCGAAAGTTAAATCGTGATTAGTGAAAGTTAATCACGATTAGTGTTAATTAAGCGTCATTAGCGAATCTAGAATCCTCTAGAATGTTCTAACTTAGGCTCCAAGTTTGGGATAAGTTTTGGCTAAAACCATGGGCCGCTAAACCATGGTTAAGGTCTAAACCATGGTTTTCTAACCATGGTTAGTGGTTTTCTGGGGCCTATAAATAGACCCCCCTACTCATTCATTCTCTACAACTTACACTACCACCACCACCCCAAGGGCTAGGGTCGAGAGGTTGGGAGGAGGAGTGGGAGGCGAGGGAGGAGCGCTAGCGAAGCGCTGCCGGGAGAACGAGGAGAAGAAAGGTATGATCCTCTCTTAGTTGCTTCGTAAGCTAGGTTTTCAATTCATACTCTTGTTCTTCCAAGTTTTGTTTTTGATTCATATTTCTTTCCGATTCGTTTTCCTGTTGTGGTCCGAGGAGAAATCTGTGTAACACCCTACTTAGGTGCGGGCGGCTATGCACGTCAGTGACCCTATGATTCGTCACACGTTCACTCATCTAAGACGCGTGGTGTCTACCGATTCTCCATCGTTTATGTTTCTATTCTTCGTATTATGCTTTTATAGTTATTTTGATGGAGAAATCTGTGTAATACCCTACTTAGGTGCGGGCGGCTGTGCACGTCAGTGACCCTGTGATTCGTCACACGTTCACTCACCTAAGATGTGTGGTGTCTACCGGTTCTTCATCTCTTGTTGTTGAGTATATTCTTTCAGTTTCATTGTTATTTTCCTCTCGATTGATTTTATAGAGGAAACTCTTTTCGTTTTTATTTAGAAATATGTCCCGATATAAGGGGAAACTCTGCTGAAATTTTCCGAGAAATATATCCCGATATAAGGGGAAACTCTGCCGAAATTTTCCGAGAAATATATCCCGATATAAGGGAAAACTATGCCGAAATTCTAAGAGAAAATATGTTCTTGACGTTCTTCGTGTTCTTCGCGTTCTTCGCGTTCTTCGTTCGTTCTTCGCGTTCTTAACATGTTCTTAGCGTTTTGATACGAAAAATGAAATTCGATCTTTTCAGGAGCCTTAAATTAGCCTTTCTAAAAACGAAACTCGATAAAGTCTTGCATACACGAGAGAGAGCTCGATTAGGTAACGAAATCCTTCCTTTTGCTGTTGGGTTTTCATACGAAATTATTGAAATTCTTGATTTTGTATTCTTTGCTACGAGGAACCCTAATTTTGGTTATTTTTGAAAAAGTCTAAAGAATTGCTTTGTGATTCCCACAAAAATAAGATTTACGCATCAAATTGATGCGTTGGCTCTGAAAGTTAGGGTTTGGGAGTTAAAATAAGCATAAATAGGAGTATATATATGGTTATGAATAATATATATGTGAGTCGATACCAAGTATTGCGGTTTAGGCAAATCAAAGACGTAACAAAAGAATTACATCATGTGAATTGGTGTGATTTGAGTTGGATCCCGAAAAGGATCTTGTGTCACGATAAGGATGACTGGGAGTAGTACTACAGGTCGGGCATGCAACCTGTAGGTCGTCGGAAGGAACCCGTATTGGCACTTCCCTACCTAGGTGGTACACGGTTGCCCTGTTATGATAAGTGCGCATAAATTGAATGTTTTGCAACGCGTGGTACCGGGAGCCAATATATTCGGGTTGGAACGACGGAAGATGTGGTCGTGCCATGTGGAGGCACGGGTGGTTCAATAGCGGCTGGGTCACGATAACATGTATTTAAAGCCGCTAGGTTATATGATTAAATGTTAGCCTGAGGTTTTAAGCAACCGAGTCCTCGAGGACGGTGTGCTCTTTTGTTTTTTCAGGCTGAGGGTTGAGACCCTGTTTAATAAAAGAAAAGGAAATTGTCAGGGTAGTATTGGAGGATTGGTTGAGGCGACGTGCGGCGGCATAAGCTTACCAAGATCAACACAATCTCCAATCCTGAAGCATCCACAGCGTCGGAGTCCAAGAATGGTGGGGTTCCCCTGGACTAATCCCTGATGTGGAATAGAAAGGAATAGGACTTAAGTTAATGAAAAGGAATGAAATTTTTGTGATATCAAGTTTTGAAAATTACACAATTTGTTTGCTTTTCTCTTCTTCGTTACTTAGCATTCGCTAATTTTTTATCCTATGATTTATGGAAAACCCAACAGGTATCGGTGAGCAATCGCAAGGACTTTAAAATTCATACGGCCTACATACTAGACATCCAGCCAGCCACAGTAGCTTTACTCTTTAAGGTAGTTAGTAATATTTTGTGTATTTTCCTTTGAAGCTGATGTACATGTAAATGGTTATAGTGGGACAGTGTATCATCTGAACTATATTTTGTGAATGGAAAAGTGTTGAAATACTTTCTTCCGAGTATTTTTATTTGCAGTATATTTCTGAATGTTAGTTGTGATTGCTGAATAAATTATTGCTGAGTAACCAGATCCGGATATGGGAGGATCCGACGACCCGGGAAACGGGGTCGCGACAGATTGGTATCAGAGCTTGGTTACTCCAGTAATTTATTTAGTAATTAATAACTATGAGCGGTATTCAGAAACTAAGGTTGTATTAAGATCCTTTGATCTTAATAAATGACTGCAGTACCATTCACAAGTCATTGTCCCTTATGTACATCATGCTAAGACATATAGGATCTGACCTTTGACCTTGACTCATCCCAGGATCATGGCAGACCAAGACATGTCTAGACAATTAGCGGCTATGATGGCAATGCTCCAAGACATGGGGCAAAGGCAACAAGCATTGGAGGAGAGGCTCAATGCACAGGCTGAGAGACCCGAGGCATCTAAGCCTGCGGATGCTAGGATTGAAGGTTCTGTTCATCTTTCTGAGGAAGAATCTAGTTACCATCCTTCAACTGAGTCTGCTCCTACCCCGGTTGAAGGAGCAATGGAGAAGGCCCTTCTTAGACACCAAACATTACTAGATAATTACCGAAAGGGAAAAATTCCTCGATTCAAAGGTGTAGAGACACCTGCCGAGGCTGAATTATGGCTTGATGACGTCAGTAGGATGTTGAGAATAATACACGCACCAGCAGATACTTGGGTGCACTTTGCTGATTACTCCTTAGCAGACTATGCAAGACGATGGTGGAGAGCAATTTCCAAGAAGTTAGCAGACCCTGTTCCATGGGATATCTTCGAAGAGAGGTTCCAAGCTCACTTTTGTCCCTCTCATTGGGAAGAATTAAAGAGGAGAGAGTTGGCTTCTCTGAATCAGGGTTCTAAGACTGTACGAGATTATCATATCCACTTTACTGAGCTACTACGGTACTCACCAGCTCTAGAAGCTTCACCACAAGAGTGTCTTACCAAATTTGTTAGTGGTCTTCAGGGAGATCTACGAGAAAAGCTTGCTGGTTTTAGAGCCACAACCGTAGATGAAGTAATGGACATCGCCTCTCGTATTGAGATGGAGAGGGATGAAAATCGCCAAAGAAGAAGTTTCCACTTTAATGGTGGACCGTCCAAAAGCAAGACACATTATAATCGTAGAGATCGTCGCTATCATCCAGCCAGTTCCAATATAAGCTCACCACAGACCTTGGGTCAGGAATTATCAGGAAGAAGGGGTTTCTGTAGACCTCCACTATATCCTCGCGACTCAGCAGCAGGAGCTATCACCTCTATGGCTGGATCTTCAGCTCAAACAGGAGCACGTTTGTGTTTTTACTGTCATCAGGAAGGCCACATCAAGAAAGATTGTCCGAAGTTGAGAGGTTCTGGATTTAAATCAACCCCAATTAATAGTATAACATCCACCTCGAGCAATGGAGCAACACATGGAGGAAGACATGGTAGAGGTCGAGGCTTACAAGGAGCGTCTCCTACACAACAACCACCACAAAGTGTTGCGGGTTCTAGCTTGCCTATTCCTAATGGCTAGCTCAATGCAATTACTGAAGAACAAGCCTACAATTCTGGCACAGTCGTACGAGGTACCGTTATTATTCATGGCTTTTCAGTACATGCCTTACTTGATTCTGGTGCTTCACATTCATTTATTGCTCGACGGTTAGTACCCACTTTGGGTAAGAAACCAGTAGAAGTACAACAGTCCTATCTGATCAAGGGACCAGGAGGACAAGTGTTCATAATCCGAGAAATGTTGGATAATTGCATAGTAGTGATAGCGGGACATCAGTTACCTGTTTCACTACTACTAATCGAAATGGAGGACTTTGATCTTATACTAGGAATGGATTGGCTAGAAAGGCATCATGCATGTCTTGACTGTTTCCAGAAGACAGTAACATTCCACCTTCCTAACTCGATAGAGTTCCAGTTCATTGGAAAGACATCCAATGATAATATCAAATATATCTCTACATTGAAGGCACAACAGTTGTTAGAGCAAGGGTGCCAAGGTTATTTAGCTTATGTATCCACTACATCAGGGTCAGAAAGAATGATAGAAGATGTGCCTATAGTCTGCGAGTTTACTGATGTATTTCCAGAGGAACTACCTGGATTACCACCTGAGCGAGAGATTGAATTTGAAATCTCTCTCATACCTGATACTCAGCCTATCTCTATCCCTCCATATAGGATGGCACCAGCTGAGTTACGAGAGTTAAAGGTACAATTGCAAGAACTGTTAGATAAAGGATTCATTCGTCCTAGTACTTCACCATGGGGTGCACCTGTCTTATTTGTTAGGAAAAAAGATGGCTCGATGCGGTTGTGCATTGACTATAGACAACTAAACAAGAGGACAATAAAGAACAAGTATCCTCTGCCAAGAATAGATGATCTCTTTGATCAGTTACAAGGTTAAACTGTGTATTCCAAGATTGATTTAAGATCTGGATACCATCAGTTGAAAATTAAAGATACAGATATTCCCAAGACAGCTTTTCGAACTAGATACGGGCATTATGAATTCTTAGTTATGCCTTTTGTACTAACAAATGCCCCAGCAGCCTTCATGGATCTCATGAATAGAGTATTCAAGGAGTTCTTAGATCACTTTGTAGTAGTCTTTATTGATGATGTGCTTATTTACTCAAAGGATAAGTATCTGCATGAACATCATCTCAGGAAGGCACTTGAAACTCTAAGGAAGAACAAACTGTATGCTAAATATAGCAAATGTGACTTCTGGCTATCTGAAGTATCTTTCTTAGGCCATGTTATTTCTGGGGAAGGTATATCAGTTGATCATACAAAGGTTAGTGCGGTGATGTGTTGGGAACGCCCGAAGACTGTCACAGAAATACGATCTTTTCTGGGTTTAGCTGGATATTATAGAAGATTCGTGAAGGACTTTTCACGGATAGCATTGCCAATGACTAGACTAACTCAAAAAGAGATCCCATTCTTATGGTCTGATACATGTGAAGCTAGTTTTCAGACACTGAAAGAATGCCTAACATCTGCACCAATCCTTACTCTACCCTCCGGGAGTGAAGGGTTTACAGTGTACACTGACGCATCAAAAGAAGGACTTGGGGCGGTTCTTATGCAACATGGTAAGGTAGTTGCGTATGCATCACGACAGCTCAGGACACATGAGAAGAACTACCCAACACATGACCTTGAATTAGCTGCCATAGTGTTCGCTTTAAAGATTTGGAGACACTACCTGTATGGTATTACTTTTGAAATCTTCACCGATCATAAAAGCTTGAAATATCTATTTGATCAGAAGGAACTCAATATGAGACAGAGACGGTGGCTAGAGTTGCTGAAAGACTATGATTGCACTATCTCCTACCACCCTGGTAAGGGGAACGTCGTAGCAGATGCCCTTAGCAGAAGAACTTATTCACCCGGGTTAGTGAGTGCTATCCACTTCTGGGGTTTACTATCAACGTTAAGTGAATGGAAACCATTTGATAGTAGTGCTGATACTATAACTATTCCTCATCGATACAAACCAGAAATATGGGATAAAATAAAGAAAGGACAGGAGGATGATCCAGTCCTCAAAGACTTAAAACAATAACTTGAGAAGAATAAGATAGAGGGATTCCAGATACAAGATGGTTTACTGTATAATCATCACAGAGTTTGTGTACCAAACACACCTGAACTAAGGAAAGACATCTTACGAGAAGCTCATTGTTCTAGATTATCTATTCATCCAGGAATTACGAAGATGTATAAGGATCTTCATTCATACTTTTGGTGGCCGGGAATGAAGAAAGATGTTGCTGAGTTTGTGAATTCATGTTTCACTTGCCAGCAGGTAAAGGCTTCACACCAAAAGCCACCAGGATTATTGCAACCCCTCCCTATACCTGAATGGAAATGGGAAAGCATTTCCATGGATTTCGTTATTGGCTTACCTCAGACGACTGGTAGTAAAGATAGTATCTGGGTTATAATAGATCGTCTGACAAAGGTAGCACACTTCATTCCGATAAGCTTATCTTTCACTCCAGACCAGCTGGCTGAGTTATATATTACACACGTGATTCGCCTCCATGGTATCCGAAGGAAGTAGTTTCTGATCGAGATTCACGATTCACCTCACACTATTGGGAGAACTTCATGAAAGCCCTAGGTACACAACTATGCTTGAGTACAGCATATCATCCACAAACAGATGGTCAGTCAGAACGTACGATTCAAACACTAGAAGATATGCTACGAGCATGTGCCTTAGAATGGAAGGGATCGTGGATTAAACATTTGCCTCTTGTAGAATTCACCTACAATAATAGTTACCATACAAGTACTGGCATGGCACCATTTGAAGCACTATATGGACGAAAGTGTACTACTCCTTTGTGTTGGCAAGAGGTCGGAATAAAGAACCTTTATGATTCAGATAGACTTCAGGAGACACGGGAAGCTGTAGAACTTGCTAGAAAAAAACTATTAACTACTCAGAGTCGCCAGAAAAGTTATAGTGATACCCGGAGAAGAGACCTTGAATTTGAAGTAGGCGACTTTGTATTTCTCAAAGTATCACCTATGAAGGGTGTTCAGAGGTTTGGCTTGCGTGGGAAGTTAGCACCCAGGTTCGTGGGTCCCTTTGAAATTATTCAACGGATTGGAAAAGTTGCCTATAGACTTGCACTTCCTCCACATCTTTCGGCAATACATGATGTATTTCATGTATCAAATCTGAGAAAGTACATTAAGGATCCAGAGCATAAGATAAGTTATGATGATTTACATGTTGAGCCAGACTTGTGCAAATACTTGAAAGGGATATCAAGAAGTTGAGAAACAAAGAGGTGCCTCTAGTTAAAATATTGTGGCGAAACCAAGAGTTTGAAGAAGCCACATGGGAACCTGAGGTAGAAATGAGAGAGAAATATCCGTACTTGTTTGAATAATAAAATTATGTATTATGTATATGTTCATGACATGACGTTCATTCTCTTTAAGGTTGTTATGATTTCAATCCTCTTTAAGGTTGTTATGCCTGCATTTCTAGTCTCGAGGACGAGACTTCCTTTAAGGTTGTTATAATTGTAAAGCTTTGAACTTGGCATATCTCGGATCCTATATAATAAGATCCGGCTCGTAAAGAGGAAACCAACAGAATTTGTTTCGTGTGAATCGGACTTCGTTTCGATTTGTTATGAATTTTGGAAGAAAGAGAAGTAAGGAAGGCTAAGATGTCATTAATCCATAATGATTGTCATTAAGACTAATTAAACATGATTAAATAAATTAATGACGATTGAAAGCCGCTAATGATCATTAGTAAACACTAATCAACAGTTAACAAAAGATAAGCGTAAGCTGCGAAAGTTAAATCGCGATTAGTGAAAGTTAATCACGATTAGTGTTAATTAAGCGTAATTAGCGAATCTAAAATCCTCTAGAATGTTCTAACTTAGGCTCCAAGTTTGGGATAAGTTTTGGCTAAAACCATGGGCCAAAACCATGGGCCGCTAAACCATGGTTTTCTAACCATGGTTAGTGGTTTTCTGGGGCCTATAAATAGACCCCCCCTACCCATTCATTCTCTACAACTTCCACTACCACCACCACCCCAAGGGCTAGGGTCGAGAGGTTGGGAGGAGGAGTGGGAGCGAGGGAGGAGCGCTAGCGAAGCGCTGCCGGGAGAACGAGGAGAAGAAATGTATGATCCTCTCTTAGTTGCTTCGTAAGCTAGGTTTTCAATTCATACTCTTGTTCTTCCAAGTTTTGTTTTTGATTCATATTTCTTTCCGATTCGTTTTCCTGTTGTGGTTCGAGGAGAAATCTGTGTAACACCCTACTTAGGTGCGGGCGGCTATGCACGTCAGTGACCCTATGATTCGTCACACGTTCACTCATCTAAGACGCGTGGTGTCTACCGATTCTCCATCGTTTATGTTTCTATTCTTCGTATTATGCTTTTATAGTTATTTTGATGGAGAAATCTGTGTAATACCCTACTTAGGTGCGGGCTGTTGTGCACGTCAATGACCCTGTGATTCGTCACACGTTCACTCACCTAAGATGTGTGGTGTCTACCGGTTCTTCATCTCTTGTTGTTGAGTATATTCTTTCAGTTTCATTGTTATTTTCCTCTCGATTGATTTTATAGAGGAAACTCTTTTCGTTTTTATTTAGAAATATGTCCCGATATAAGGGGAAACTCTACTGAAATTTTCCGAGAAATATATCCCGATATAAGGGGAAACTCTGCCGAAATTTTCTGAGAAATATATCCCGATATAAGGGAAAACTATGCCGAAATTCTAAGAGAAAATATGTTCTTGACGTTCTTCGTGTTCTTCGCGTTCTTCGCGTTCTTCGTTCGTTCTTCGCGTTCTTAACATGTTCTTAGCGTTTTGATACGAAAAATGAAATTCGATCTTTTCAGAAGCCTTAAATTAGCCTTTCTAAAAACGAAACTCGATAAAGCCTTGCATACACGAGAGAGAGCTCGATTAGGTAACGAAATCCTTCCTTTTGCTGTTGGGTTTTCATACGAAATTATTGAAATTCTTGATTTTGTATTCTTTGCTACGAGGAACCCTAATTTTGGTTATTTTTGAAAAAGTCTGAAGAATTGCTTTGTGATTCCCACAAAAATAAGATTTGCGCATCAAATTGATGCGTTGGCTCTGAAAGTTAGGGTTTGGGAGTTAAAATAGGCATAAATAGGAGTATATATATGGTTATGAATAATATATATGTGAGTCGATACTAAGTATTGCGGTTTAGGCAAATCAAAGACGTAACAAAAGAATTACATCATGTGAATTGGTGTGATTTGAGTTGGATTCCGAAAAGGATCTTGTGTCACGATAAGGATGACTGGGAGTAGTACTACAGGTCGGGCATGCAACCTGTAGGTTGTCGGAAGGAACCCGTATTGGCACTTCCCTACCTAGGTGGTACACGGTTGCCCTGTTATGATAAGTGCGCACAAATTGAATGTTTTGCAACGCGTGGTACCGGGAGCCAATATATTCGGGTTGGAACGACGGAAGATGTGGTCGTGCCATGTGGAGGCACGGGTGGTTCAATAGCGGCTGGGTCACGATAACATGTATTTAAAGCCGCTAGGTTATATGATTAAATGTTAGCCTGAGGTTTTAAGCAACCGAGTCCTCGAGGACGGTGTGCTCTTTTGTTTTTTCAGGCTGAGGGTTGAGACCCTGTTTAATAAAAAAAAAGGAAATTGGCAGGGTAGTATTGGAGGATTGGTTGAGGCGACGTGCGGCGTCATAAGCTTACCAAGATCAACACAATCTCCAATCCTGAAGCATCCACAGCTTCGGAGTCCAAGAATGGTGGGGTTCCCCTGGACTAATCCCTGATGTGGAATAGAAAGGAATAGGACTTAAGTTAATGAAAAGGAATGAAATTTTTGTGATATCAAGTTTTGAAAATTACACAATTTGTTTGCTTTTCTCTTCTTCGTTACTTAGCATTCGCTAATTTTTTATCCTATGATTTATGGAAAACCCAACAGGTATCGGTGAGCAATCGCAAGGACTTTAAAATTCATCCGGCTTACATACTAGACATCCAGCCAGCCACAGTAGCTTTACTCTTTAAGGTAGTTAGTAATATTTTGTGTATTTTCCTTTCAAGCTGATGTACATGTAAATGGTTATAGTGGGACAGTGTATCATCTAAACTATATTTTGTGAATGGAAAAGTGTTGAAATACTTTCTTCCGAGTATTTTTATTTGCAGTATATTTCTGAATGTTAGTTGTGATTGCTGAATAAATTATTGCTGAGTAACCAGATCCGGATATGGGAGGATCCGACGACCCGGGAAACGAGGTCGCGACATAGAGGTGGTGAATATTATAGTAGGTATGTTGGAGGAGAACAGAAGCTTGGACCATTTGCGAGATTTCTTAAAGTTGAAGGCATTGAACATCAATTTTCAATGCCAAGTGAACCAGATCAAAACAGTACTGTTGAAAGACGAAATCACATGCTCATGGATATGGTTCAAAGTATGATGAGTATCTCTTCATTACAATTACCTTTTTGAAGTGAAGCTCTAAAGACAACCATGTATATATTAAATAGAGTTCCAACAAAATCAGTTTCATCCCCTCCATTTGAGCTTTGGAAAGGACGGACACATAAAATGGAACATATACACATTTGAGGTTGTCAAGCTAAAATTAAGATCTATAATCCACATGAGAAGAAGTTGGATATGACGACCACGAGTGGATACTTCATTCGATTTCTAGAAGGATCCAACAGTTATAGATTCTTTTATCCAAATAGAGAATCGAGTGTTGTAGAGTCAAGAAATACCATATTTTTAGAAAATGACGAGAATAGTGGGAGCAAGATGGAACTCAATCGTATTATCTTTGATGAGTTACCCGATTTTGTTATACTACAGGAAAGGGAGGAGCATGTTACTCACTAGATATTTTGATTGAAGGGTAACATTCTGAAACCATTATCCATCAACCTCAAGAAATTCCTTTAGTTCAAACAATGGAGAATCCTTCGCTACTTGAGAATCAAGTTGAAATTGCACCATTCATTCAATAAGGTGTTGTAACAACTAGATCTGCTCGGGTAGTAAAATCTACAATCTCTTCACATTTTGTGACATACTTATAAGAATGTGATTATGACACAGGAATTTCATAGGACTCGGTATCATTTCTCAAGCCATGGAGTGGAATTAATTCTACAAAATCGTATAATACCATGAGGGAGGAGATGTATTCTATGAGTGTAAATCAAATATGGGATTTGATAGAGTTACCCAAAGGAGCGAAACCTATTGATTGCAAAAAGAAATACTCATTAGGCAACATTGAGAGATATAAGGGCAAACTTGTGGTTAAAGGTTTCACTCAAAAAGAGGACATAGAATACCATGAGATTTTTGCTCATGTACCTTGAAATGATTCATTATGGATTATCATGGCATTAGTAGCTCATTTTGACTTAGACTTACACCAAATGAACACGAAAACAACCTTTATTAATAGAGACTTGAATGAGTATGTTTACATGCGACAACCTGAGGCAAGCATTTGTTTTGTAAATTAAGGAAGTCCATATATGGACTAAAGCGAGCATCTCGTCGATGGTCCATTAAGTTCAACAATGCAATGACTTCATTTGATTTTATTGAGAATATTATTGATAATTGTATATATCTTAAGACGAGTGGGAGTAAATATGCTTTTCTAGTCCTATATGTAGATGGTAATTTGCTTGCTTGTAATGACCTTGGGATGTTGCGAGATACAAAGATATTTCTTTCAAAAAATTTTGAAATGAAAGGCATGGGTGATGCTAAATATGTCAATGGCATTTAAATTCAGAGAGACGGGTTTCGAAGATTACTTGGATTATCTCAAAAGTTATATATTGAAAAAATATTAGAAAGATTTGGTATGAAATATTATTCTCCTACTCCAGCACCTATGGTAAAAAAAGATTAACAAATCTCATTCAATTATCCCCAAAACAGTTTAGAAAAGAAATAGACGAAGGATATTCCATATACATCTATCATCATGCGTTAATGTATGCTCAAACCTACATTAGTGTAGATATATGTTTTGCAGTTGAAATGTTGGGTAGATATCAAAGCAATCCAGACATGGATCATTGGATTGTGTCAAAGAATGTCTCGCGATATCTGCAAGGAACTAAGGATTTTACAATAATCTACCAGCATTCAGATATCTTAGAAGCCATTGGCTATTTGAATTCGGATTATGCATGTAGTAAGGAGGATAAAAAATATAGCTATAGATATATTTTTCTACTTACTGAAGGTGTTATTTAATGGAGAAGTGTGAACAGTCACTTGTCACATTAAGTACTATGGAAATCGAGTTCGTGGCATGTCATGAGGCTCCTACGCAACACTTTAGCTAAAGAATTTCGTTGCGGATCTCAAGATAGTGGATTCAATCTCAAGACCATTATAAATTCATTGTGATAATCCTACAGCCGTATTTTTTGCTAACAACAAGTATGCGGTGCCGAAATGGGAATCGATATTAAATATCTTATTGTAAAGAGAAAGTTAGGGATCATCTAGTATTGATTAAATATATAGGTACTAAGTACATGATTGCAGATCCTATGACAAAAGGATTGCCGCCTAGTGTATCATCAATCATGTAACTGACATAGACTAATCTAGTATCTTTTAATAATATCAATACATCCATGTGTGTCCCCATTAAGTTTGATATGATGATCTATTTGTTTATTATCTGTCATTTTTCAGTAGCATGCAATTAATAACATAAATAAAAGTAAGGATCGATATTAATATTTGAATATTAACACATGAAGTTTTGTTAGGATAAACAAACTATTGGTATTATAATGCTTGGAAAGATATATCTGCTTGAAAGGTATCTACCGTCAAGATTCTTAATAATAGAATTTAACTTAACAAATGGAAAGCAACAAATCGGTTACATGAGCCAAGATAGAGAATGTTGGATTTATCATATAAATTTCATATATAGTAGTTATATTTTTAATTTATTTTGTGTCTCATGATTAAATTGAAAGGATACATAATTGGATGGTTGCTTTTGATAGTTACCTTAATGGAAATGTAACCATCATGTTATATATATGTGATTGGGATCCCCTCTTGCTCAATTAATAAATACATTACTCAAGCATGTTAGACAAAATTGAGAAGAGAAGGAAATCACATTTTCATCACTTCATACTACATTTCCATTGGCTTCCGGTTAGTAACTTTAGATTTATCATCCTCTCCTCTCCTCCCCTTTCCTTCTCTTCCACCTGCAACAAACCCAAACATCCATAGAATGAACCTAACCAACAACATCAAGATTCCACTGGTCGTTCTCCCTAAACACCTAACTTCCGGTAGACAACATCCTAACTTCCGCTCACTCTCCAATCATCTACCCCTCTCCATTCCTATAAATAACCCCCTGGTCCAACCCATTTATCCACCTGCCATTAGCGACCTCAGCTTCCACGTCGAGTTCCAGAGAGAGGTAGACTCAATTGTGATAGAGATTGAGTCCTTGATGTCAGTTAAGCTAGAGAGAGACGCGAAGAGCTGGGTTAGGTCCGTAGTCCCTCCACCACTGTGTGTGCTCTATTGCACTGCTCAAGCCTCCGGTGGTACTGCCTCACTAGTGTATGCCAAGACCAAGGTGCAGAAGCACCATTTTAGACGAACCCTTTTTTGTTTATTTAGGATTTCTAGGTATTCTTCCTCTTTCCTATCATTTCCTTCTCTTTACTTAGATATAGTTCTAAATTGGATTCATTTCCTTTGGTTTCTCTTTTCTTTTGGATTTGATGAGTTGATAATTGATTTAAGTTTCCATTGTACTCGTAAAATTGGGTCGTTATTCGATTTGAATGTGATTTGTTCTTTGGTTCAATAGTCTTGAATGTAATAAGAAAGTTGAGGGATCTGGAATTCGTAGAATCTTGAGAGAAGTTTAATGCTTTAGGTGAAAGCAGACTCAAGGATTGTTGGATTAGAAGTTGATTTTGTTGGAAACAGGATCAACACAACATACATTAAAGAATAATTATCCGGATTAACACGAATCAAATTAGCAACGTCACATAATAACAAATACATATACAAGCAAAACAGATTCATCATCCAAATCCAGTATGCACGCATGAACCAATAAAACTATAGATAAACTAATTTAGGATGAGATTCAGGAAAAGGCAATGCAATTTATGAAAAACTAAATAATAAATAAATTAGATAAGAGATCACCGAAACGTCCATGAAATGAACTGTCCTTAGAGAGGATATCTCCCCCACAATACCGGTGCGAAGGGTACTGTCGATTCGCTCCCAGGATAAGACGACACATGATCTGCGTCCGCGCACACCGATGAGATCGCCCTCGAAAGTACCTCAGAGAACTTGGAGTCGTGCAGAAGAAGAAACACATGTCACAGATACGATGAGGAAAACAGAGGGCGAAAACGATGTGAGAGTTTTCTTGCGGATGAAGAAAATAATGTCTAGAGGTATAAGAAGAACTAGGGCACAACTTTTTATCTTCCGAAAATACCCTCCAACGGGTGCCGATGCCGGTGACGGAGCTGAAGACGGAGCGGAGAGCGTGCGTGTGTGCGTGTGTGGTCCTCCATTCCTCCTCTCTACTATTGCTACAAGAGGGGTGTGAACTCATATATAAGCTGAAGGATATTGAGAATCCTCAAGCGCATCACGGAAGCGTGACGATCGCATCGAATACGATCGGGGCGACTAGTCATACTAGTCGCAAGGTGCAGCGGAATTTAAAAAATTTATAAATCAAACAATGAAACCACATGATCACGAGAACACTTCTCGGATCGTTTCATCAAACCACAAAGTATAAGGAATACCTCTTGAAGCGTGGTTGTGATCATGAGATCCCAAACGAGAGATCCTCCTGTCTCAAGTCCGGTCTACGAAGAGCGCACTTACGGGCACGATGATGAGTCGCGTTCCTCCTGTAATCCTTGACAAAGATCCAAGCCTCGAATCTCCTGATTTCGTCCAACGAAATCCGTCATCTTCCTCTAGAGCAAGCATCCCCAAAGAAGAAGGAGATCCTCGAGTAGTTGATGGCGAAGGCGAGAACTTCTCTCTTTTCTCAACTAAGGTGGTCGGCCACCCTATGGAGAGGGAGGGAGAGAGAGCACGAGAATGAGAGGGAGAGAGAGAAGTAGAGTAGGCGTCTACTTGGTGTACCCTTCAAAGGCTAGGGCTACCCTCTTTATATACTAGTTTGGGATCCAATGGATCTCAATCCATGGCTCTCATGGATTCAACGGTCATTATAATCTAAGAGCCATCCAACGGCTATGATTGGTGTTGGTTAAAAACCAACAACATTAATTTATATTAAATTAAATATATGTTGAATTATTATCAACACAATTTAATTAACATAAATTAATTTATTAAGAGATAATAATACAACAAATAAGAGGAGACAACAACCCTCCTAAAATCAAGGAGGCGTCACCTATGACTAAGTCATAGGTGACGTCATAGGTGACGCCACCTATGATTATTGGTGGTTTTGTCTCCATTTATTTATATTATTATTTCTTAATTAATTGCAATAACTATTATTGCAATAATATCCACCAAATTTATTTGTGAATATTTCAATCATGCCATTGAAAAATATGTGAATCATATTCACATCCCAAACTAATTTATAAATTACATTTCTAATTAATTAACTAATGTGGATCCAATCCACATTAATAATTAACAAATGCAATTTACAATATTTCTATCTCTCTCTAATATATTATAAATCACATTTATAATATACACAGATATTCTGGATATCACTATCCACAATCTGCTTATCCTTGATAATTAAATCCTATTTAATTATCTAGGACAATCATTCTCACAACATGAATCTCATTCATATTGTACTTGATAATTAAATCTCACTTAATCATCAAGACCTTCTTGCTTGGATACTAAATTCATCACAGGAATTAATCTTGAACTCCTTCAAGAATAATGTGCTTTCTCCGCAGATACTTGGAGATAAGGACATGGCGATTGTATTGTTCCACGTATAGCGACTTGGATGTTGAGATCTTATCTCAAATCCAGATCTAACGGACCTCCCATAGATTCTTGACTAAATCAAGTCCGTATACTTAATCTTCTCATTGCATCTGAATCACACTCAGATCAATGTCCAATACTTGGACTAAGATCAAGTTACTTCTCTACTGAGAGGAGTCACTAAAATACAGACCTGTTTCATCACTCCTTTGGACTGGAAGCGTCATGGTTATACAATCGTTTATAATCACATCACCCTCAGGTATTCTCAATACCTGCACATCCTGCATACTGGAAGACCAATGATCAACCTGAAGATGAAGATCTATTTTATACTGTCTTCTTCAGGGTTTGATCACCAAGTTTCTCAAGCTTGATCATTGGGATTTGGTATCGATCATATGCTTTCCCAAAGCATATATCATACCTTCAAATTCTTGTCATGCTTCCAAAGCACGACGACCATGCATGGAATTTGATCAGTCCCAATACCTCATGAGTGAGCTCATGTCTTCCGATTTATAAGCGAACCTGTATGATCTCTTTGAGAGATCGTCTTACTCATATGCCCTTATATGCACACCAACTCACCGGTGTATAGACCTTGATTAGGTCATCAACCTAATGGTTTGCCAAGTGTACATACTCAGACATATAGTAACACATATGTCTCTGGTCAGAGGATGTGTGCCTATGCTGTGACAGTATTCAACACAGGACTTAGGTTATCTCGATCTCGCTAAGTCAACCCATTGACTTAACTAATCTAACACCTCCGAATCACTATTACCATGCAGAGGACCTGCATCAAGAGGTCGGTCAGATATCAGCCTATGTGAGAAAGGATTGACATCTCCTACTCAGGTTGGAGATCATCTCTTAATAATCATTTGACGGTGTTTGATGAGTCCTCTATCTAACCCATTAGATATTCATCCAAGCACCAGCCTTTATGATTCATTTGATGAATCAACAACTATATGATTATCAAGACGTCCATGGTACATAACCCTAATTGTACAGAGAGACCTTATAGTGCATTCGTTCACTTAATTTCAGAAAGGGAGTGAACAATAAAAAACTTTTATTGATAAAACATAATTATTACAATAACATTTATTGTAAGAATGGTTCGCCTCGGGCTCACATGGCTAACAATCTCCCACTTGCCCTCAGAACCATTCAGGAACAGTCCTTAAACACATACTCATTACATGCTGGTCGAAAACCTTCTGTGTCAGAGGTTTGGTAAGAGGATCAGCAACGTTGTCGGCAGAGCCCACCTTGGTGATGATGATATCACCACGCTTTTGAATCTCCTGAATGATGTGGTATTTCCTTTCCACGTGCTTGCTCTTTTGATGCCATCTGGGTTCCTTTGCCTGTGCAATGGCTCACGTGTTATCACAGAGTAACGGGATGGGAGTATCAGGGGAAACTACGCCAAGCTCCAAGATGAACTTGCGCAACTACACCGCCTCCTTTGCAGCATCCGATGCGGCAATGTACTCAGCTTCTGTTGTTGAATCCGCCGTAGTGTCCTGCTTCTTGCTTCTCCAGCTCACAACACCACCGTTCAACAGGAATACAAACCCTGATGTCGACTTTCGATCATCAATATCTGACTGGAAGTCTGAATCTGTATATCCCAAGACTTGGAGATCACCATCTCCATAGACCAAAATGTAATCTTGCGTCCGTCTTAGATATTTGAATATGTTCTTTACTGCATTCCAGTGTTGCTCTCCATAGCAGGATTGGTAACAGCTTACCACTCCCACTGCATGGCAGATGTCCGGCCTAGTACACATCATGGCATACATTAAGCTTCCTACAGCTGATGCATAGGGGCATCCAGCCATGGCCTTCTTTTCCTCAACACTTTGGGGAGCCATCCCTTTAGACAGATGAATACCATGTCTTAAGGGGAGGAATCCTTTCTTGGAACTATCCATGCGAAATCGTTCAAGAATCTTCTTAATGTATCCATGTTGTGACAATCCCACCATCCTCTTTTCTCGGTTTCTGAACAACTTCAGGCCTAAGATGTAAGAGGCTTCTCCAAGATCTTTCATCTCGAAGGTATGAGATAGCCAAATCTTCACACTGGTCATCATTCCTGTATCATTCTCAATGATAAGGATATCATCTACGTAAAGCACGATGAACACAATGACGCTCCCACTAAGCTTCTTGTACACACAAGGTTCATCAGGATTTTACACAAAATCATAACTCTTTATGGTTTCGTCAAATCTGATGTTCCAGTTACGAGAAGCTTGTTTGAGCCCATAGATGGATTTCTTTAGCTTGCATTCTTTACCGTCCTCAGCTATGAAGCCCTGGGGCTGCTCCATATAGATATCCTCATCGAGGTATCCATTGAGGAAAGCTGTCTTGACGTCCATCTGCCAGATGTCGTAGTCAAGAGATGCAGCTATAGCTAGCAGTGTCCTGATGGACTTAAGCATAGCCACAGGAGAGAATGTCCCATCGTAGTCGATGCCTTCTCTCTGTGTGTAGCCCTTGGCTACGAGTCGTGCCTTAAAAGTCTCTACTTTCCCATCAGGTCCCCTCTTTCTCTTGAAGATCCATTTACACCCAATGGGTTTTACCCCCTTAGGTGGATCCTCTAGGGTCCATACACCATTCTTATGCATGGAGTCAATCTCTGACTTCAATGCTAGCATCCATCTATCCATGTCATGATCCGCGAGTGCTTCATCAAATGAAGTAGGATTATTGTCAGTCTCACTTGACACATGGAATCTATACCTTTCAGGTGGTGCAACCACCCTCGAACTCCTTCGAAGAGGTATGGGTGTTACATCTTCATTTATCTCTTCAGTTTCTGGTTCAGATTCCTCAGGAGATTCAATGAGTTCCTCTACTTCATTTCTATCTTGACCTTTAAGGAAATCATCCTCCAAAAATGTCACATCTCTAGAGACAAAAAACTTTTGGGTCTCAGGGTCATAAAGTTGATATCCAATACCATCTTTAACATACCCAATGAAGTAGCGCTCACAAGTGCGAGATTCTAGCTTACTTGCGTCCACATTCTTCACGTGGACCAAGCAACCCCAAACCCTCAAGTGTCTAACACTAGGTTTGGTTCCATACCAGAGCTCATGAGGAGTCTTAGGCACATATTTGCTAGGAATCTTATTCAGGATATATATTGCAGTCTCTACTGCATATCCCCAGAAACTAAGAGATAAACGTGCTTTGCTCATCATTGAACGGACCATGTCCATGATGGTCCTGTTGCGTCTTTCAGCAACACCATTAAGTTGGGGAGTTCCAGGGGAGTGAGATTGGAGACAATTCCATTCTCTTTAAGGTATCCCTTGAATTCATCTGAGAGGTACTCGCCACCTCGGTCAGATCAAATCTGTTTAATCTTCCTATCGGTTTGGTTCTCAACCAAAGACTTAAACTCTTTGAACTTTTCAAAGGTTTCAGATTTATGACGTAGTAGGAAGATAAACCCGTATCGCGAATGGTCATCAATAAACGTCAAATAATATCGATATCCATTCCGAGTCGCGGTATTAAAGGGACCACATACATCAATATGTATTAGGTCAAGAATACCTTCGCATCTCGTAACCTTGTTACGGAAAGGAATCCCGGTCATTTTACCTCGAATGCAATGTTCACAGGTAGGTAAAGATTGGACCTGTAGAAAATCTAAGGGTCCATCCTTTATCAATCTATTGATCCTATCAACAGATAAATGACCAAGCCTTTGATGCCAAATCATATTCGAATGATTTCCATTCTCCCTAGATCTTTTAGGGTTTTTATTAGTGGCAGTGACATTCATGACACATTCATCAATGCACAATTCATAGAGTCCACTAGAAGTCAAAACACCATCCGCAATAAATTTATCATATTTATTAATGACTAACTTATTACAGAATAGGAAGGAATATCCATGTCTAACAAGCTTAGATACGGATATCAAATTCCTCATGACTTCAGGTACATAAAGACACTCTTTAAGTACTAAGACTCGACCACTAGATAACGATAGTCGACAGGTTCCAATGGTGACTGCTGCAACACTTGCATCCGATCCCATCTGGATGACTATCTCCCCTTGCTCCAGATTCCTAGTTTCCTGAAACAAATGCAACGAATTGCATAAATAAACAGAAGCACCAGAATCTACAACCCAACTTCCTTCTCGTCCAACGAGAAAGCTAGTTTCAATGATGAAAGTAGATTTCATACCTGCTGGGGCTTTACCTTTGTCAGCAGACTTTAGGTATTCTGGGCAGTTACGCCGCCAGTGCCCCGGCTTCTTGCAGTGGTGACAGACATCGGTCTTCTTCGATGTCATTAATGTGGAAGCATTAGAAGATGAACCAACTCCTTGATTCTTCTTCTTTCTCTTCTGGGCCGGGCCCTTTCGAGAACCTTGCTTCCGACCACGCTTTCCTTTCACTTGTGCAACCATTGCACTAGCAGAGGGGTCGTCCTTCTTCATCACGTCTTCTGCAGACTTTAATGCAGCTAACAATCCAGCGTTGGTGAAATCAACTTTGCTCATTGATGAACGTAAAATTCGCCTCTAAAATAACGATGAATAATGTTGTAGCACATGAGGCGAATTTTGTTCAGCAAAAACCACAGTCTATGAATGATGTGGAGTATTTGTACTTGGCAAGTGTACCAAGGTCGAACACAGGGACACAGCTGCTTAATTAAGGCTTTTGAATTTCGATTCGTGAAGTTCACTGCGATTTAATCTCAATTTCAGGTCCTCATGCAAATTATGATGCACTATGATATTTGCAAGGCGATGCCATGATGCATGCATTTTTTATTTTGTTTTTATGCAATTTAAAATGATGCATGGGCAAATAATGCTAAGGAATATGCATGAAGAATAAAATGCTACAATTATACCCTAAAATGTGAGCATTGCAATGTAGAATGAAATTAGAGTCTAATTGAACACTTCATTAAAAATCGGTCATCAAACCCAGCAAGACAGATAGAGCATGGTCCCATTTTTGACATAAAAATTCACTTAATTTAAAACAGTGTCAAATGAGACAAATAAGTATGCTAGATTGTAGAGGACAAAACAAGGATCAAAACGACACTAAAATCATGCAATTTGGACCTACGATGCTCAAGTTATGCTAAAAATAGTGCAAGGGCATAATTGTAATAAAAATGCGAGGAAATAAAGGATAAATATTGCATTTAGGTCCCTGGAGGGACCTAATTGCAAATAGTAAAAACCGCCTGGGCCTGTCTGTAATTTTCCAAATGCGCGCAGGGGCCTTTTTGTAAATCTTCAAACTCTGAGGGCCTTCCCTGTAAAATACCCAGGCACGCACGTGGGGCACGTGCCTGGGGACCAAGTTGTAATTACATGAACTTCCGGGTCTTTCTTTGCAATTTACCCAGCACCTCACGTGCTCCGCACGTGAGGGCCCAGGCTCGGGAGGCTGGCTGAGGCTCGGGTCCACGTGTCATCTGCCTGTGGTTCGGATTGAAGCTCGGATACCCCGAGCCTATTGGTCTGGAGGGGAGGCTCGGGGTGCCACGCGTCTATATCTCGACCGTCCGATCAGGAGGATCGGACGGAGGCTGTACCACCTTCTTCCTCCGCGACCCACCGGAGTAGGCGGGGCTCCGGCGAGGTCGATAGAGCTCCGCCGCCTGCCGCAGACACGTCTGATGATCGGAAAAGTTAGCTGGGGGTGCTGCGAAGACGGTGGAACTCCGGCGATGCTCCAGGCGTGGTCAGAACTTGGAGTCGATGAAGCTTCGCCGGAGGAGAAGATCGTGAAGATGCTCCGGTCTGCACTCCGGCCAATGAACCTGCAAATCGTTAAAAGCATAGCCGAAGCGTGCGCGTGAGGGTTTGTGAGTGAGCTGAGGGCCGTGGGATGGCTGGAAGCGGGGGCCCGGGGTCTCCTTCTCCGGCGAGATGGAGGAGGAGGTGGGTCGTGGTGGTAGGGGGTTCTGGAGAAGGGAGAGTGGTCGGCGAGGGTGCTGGTGGTCGGGTGGAGCTCGTGGGAGGATCAGATGGGAGCGATGGTGGTTGTAGATGGCGGAATTAATCGGAGAAAAAGATAAATAAAGACAAAAAAATCTCCTCGCCGGAGCGAGGAGTTGGCGGAGGAGGAGGTCTGGGCTTGAGCTCAGATGAGCTCAGGGGTCTTCGCACGACGGGGGCGACCCTTCCCCGGTGCTCAGCGGCTCGCCATTGGTTGCCGCGACGTGGCCGGGGGCCACGGATCACACCGGGGCTTCGGTCGTCGACGCCCCCTTGCAAGGGCTCCTCCGCTGTCACCGGAGAGCCAGGGGCTCGGGCCGAAGCTCCCAAATGGTGGATGAGTGGCTCCGGTGGCTGGGGAGGGGTTTTATAGGTGGAGGAGGTCGGAGGTAACGGTGATGGAGGGACGTTTTCGAGGGGGGTTTTATGGCGAACGATTTAATGGGGGTGAGTGATGAAGGTGGCGCGGGGATGTTGGTCGAACGGAGAAGCCTTTCGTGGCGTTACGACGAGGAGGTGGTGGCTGGAGCGTCGGCTAGAAATGGAAGGGGGCGAAGGATGCGCGAGGTGAAACGGCTGAGGAAGGGGGAGGTTACGGAGGTTGACGACGGGTTTTGGACCGTTGGATCGTTCGATCCAACGGTCAGGAGGGGTGCGCTAGCGGAGGGATGGGATCAGATCAAAGATCTGATCGGACGGTGGCGAAAGGGGCGCTAGGGAACGGTTTAGATGTCTAGGAGGGAAAGATCGACGGCGGAGATGTGACGGGTGACGTGGAGCATTTGAGAGACGTTGGATGAGGAGGGGATCGTGCGGCTGAGGTTTGGGCGGAAGTGGGTGGCTGGGATTAAATCAGGAGTTAGATCTGACGGTTCCCAGTGGAGAGGTGATGGACGGCAAGGATGAGGGCGATGATGGAGTGATCTAACGGCCCAGGAGAGGGCCGGGTGGCGGGAGATGACGGGGGCCACGTGGGCGGCCCAGAGGGCGCCACGTGGCCCAATCAGATTAATTCAAAAAAATAAATACAAAGAAAAATATAAAAGAAATAGGTAGAGGCCGAATTTGGAAAAAGTCAAAACATGAAAGTTGTTCGTCTCGATGAGATCTACAACTTTCATGTTGGGCAAAAAGCCAAAAGAGGTCATCTGTACAAAAGCTATTTTTGGGGGTATTTTTAAGGGGATTAAAAACACCGATTTTGTGGTTTTGAGTTGTTTTTGCATTTTTTAGTGGTTTTAAAGGTCAGTGAATTATAGACAACTTATCTACCTAATTTTTAGGGGTTTTTGAGTGATAAAATAATTACAGAAAAATAAGGGCAATACAATAATTAAGGTTAAATATAGACAATATAATACATGATAAAAATAGAGTTTTAGAGGTGATTTTTATTGGTTTGTTTAAGCAGGGATTTTAATACGGAGTTCTTAGCATGATGAATACGAGATTCATCATACCCCTATACTTAAACCATGCTCGTCCTCGAGCATCTAAAGAATGAAGGAGTCGGATTGATTCCTGACAGTGCGCGTGAAAAATACAAGGCTTGATCTTTCGAAGACCCTTGACCTAAGTGATCCTAACATTCTGGGTTTATCCAAGCCTTAGTCAGAAGGAATCCAACTTCTCTGATTATCAGACTCTCTTTTTGTACATATAATATAAGGATATGTCATTTAGTGTACTGCATTTCATGAGAGCCGAGTCGATGCATCACCCAAAGTTCCAGTCCCAAAGACTCTCCTCTAGACCTAATCCTCAATACTAGGGAAGAAGTCTACTCTTGCTTCAGTCGTCCATCTCTTTAGTTTGTCAGACTTTAAAATGTAGATGGACGGCCAGATGATGGAGGTACATGGGATTGTGTATATTTTTCTCACCCTCACATTGGAACAAGGGGCCTCTCGAGTGCCTTTTACTCAACACATGTAATTTATTATTTGTTGATCAATGTATCCGTCAAGAGAGTTGGAGTCGTCTGCACTTGTTTTTCTGGGAATACACCGGGGTGTGTCTTTTCTGAGTATCTAAGATACCTTCGACACCCAGACTTGTATCGCTTACGATGCAGGGCCCTTTTTGTGGTGTCAGCCCGACTCCTTGGTCCTAATTAGCGCTTGGTCCAAGTGGACACTTTAAAAATGGTTGGGAGCGCTCGCCATTGGTGGAAGCTCATTTGGAATTGACTTTGATTTTAGAGCTTTTCTTTGACATTTCATTTCTTTTGTTGGCTAGCTCCACTGCTTTTACCAAGAGATTGGCGCACACTGATCAACAAGTTCTTTAAGTTTCATCACACCCTGGCACTTTTAGGTAAATATCAAGAGATAGCATATGAATCTTGTTCACATACTGGCTAGGGTTTTTGCTGACACTCAGGTTTTCTGAAGCCTTCATTAACTTTATCCCATCCTCGAATATCATTAGATCAGATCTAAACTTAAATCCATGGTCCTAGTTCCTCAAGTGATATTTCATCTCAGCTCATCAATCATGCAGTTGTGGAAGTTACTGTGCTGATCATATTTTCTTGAAAATAGAGATTAAGAGTGCAATATAGCACTCAAATCTTTCAAACTAGAGGAGTGTGGATATTTAAGTTATGAAAACCCTAATGACTAAGGCATGTTAACTCAGACTCTTAAGATCCCAGAGATCCAGTGTCCTCAAAAATCCTCAAGCCTTGCGTGAGCGTGAATGTGTCAGGAATACACCAACTCCAAGGATTAGTGAATTTTTGTATGATTTTTATCTTTTGCAAATTTTTATAGGTTTTAATTTTATGCTCTTTTTTTTTAAATTCCTCGGAGAGACAATGACTGGCCCAGGCTCAAATAAATAAAAGTATCCACTCTCAGCCAGTATGGGTGTAAGTGCGGGTCGAGACCCGTGATCCTTAAGGACGGTGCCATATGCGGTGTCCTTTAAACCACCCACTCTGCTAAGGGAGACCGAAGTTCCCTCACTGAAAATATCTACTAAGCCTAGTAGTCAGAGCCAAATTCCGAAAAACATTTTTAATTTTTCAATTTTTTTTTGAACAAAGATTATTTACAAAGATTAATCCCTCAAATTTTAATTTTTACAGGTTTTTACTCAGTTCACTAGTTTACCAAAACCCAGCCCGAAAAATAAAATTTTAAAAAGTTTTAAAAACACGAGCTAAGGCTAAAATAATATACAATAATATACGGTATACCCCCCTATACTTAAAATTTGCTATGTCCTCATAGCACAAGTGCCATGAAGCCAAAGCTCGGTTCAAGTACAATGAGATATATCGGAACTGAGGAGGAGGGTCCCCCTATACTTAGGCCAAAATCGGCCTAAGCACAAGAAGACCGAACGAGGGAGGAATGAATAGGCAGGTCCCCCCTATACTTAGGCTACAATTAGCCGAAGTAAGGTCTGTGTTTAGGGGGGATGTCTATGATACAAGGTAGAGGGGGAGGGGGTTCGTGAAGAGTCGATATACACACACACAGAGAGAGAGAGAGAGAGAAATATACAGGGGAAAGGTGGTGGTGAATATGTGCAGTGTAGGTGTGTGTGTGTGCGGGGGGGGGGGGGAATTTTTTTTTGAGTACAATATGCAAGACTGAAATAAACATGCAGATGCAATTTTTTTTTTTACAACATGCAATGCTATTTGACTGATAATAATCCTAGAATTTCTTCACGGCTTCTTTTGCGGCCTCTTCAGCGGAAGCTCCCGACTTCGCGCCTCCATGATGATCAGGCGTCCCCGATTTTCATGGGCCCTGCCACAAAAGAAAAAAGTTAGAAACTCAGAGAAGTTAAATCAGCAAGAAATGATGCATGAAATGAGGACCTAAAAATATTTGAAATTAAAAAAAAATCAAAATCCAAAAAAATTAAGCTAAGCCGTGTCCCCGGCAACGGCGCCATTTGATGAACGTAAAATTCGCCTCTAAAATAACGATGAATAATGTTGTAGCACAGGAGGCGAATTTTGTTCAGCAAAAACCACAGTCTATGAATGCTGTTGGAGTATTTGTACTTGGCAAGTGTACCAAGGTCGAACACAGGGACACAGCTGCTTAATTAAGGCTTTTGAATTTCGATTCGTGAAGTTCACTGCGATTTAATCTCAATTTCAGGTCCTCATGCAAATTATGATGCACTATGGTATTTGCAAGGCGATGCCATGATGCATGCATTTTTTATTTTGTTTTTATGCAATTTAAAATGATGCATGGGCAAATAATGCTAAGGAATATGCATGAAGAATAAAATGCTACAATTATACCCTAAAATGTGAGCATTGCAATGTAGAATGAAATTAGAGTCTAATTGAACACTTCATTAAAAATCGGTCATCAAACCCAGCAAGACAGATAGAGCATGGTCCCATTTTTGACATAAAAATTCACTTAATTTAAAACAGTGTCAAATGAGACAAATAAGTATGCTAGATTGTAGAGGACAAAACAAGGATCAAAACGACACTAAAATCATGCAATTTGGACCTACGATGCTCAAGTTATGCTAAAAATAGTGCAAGGGCATAATTGTAATAAAAATGCGAGGAAATAAAGGATAAATATTGCATTTAGGTCCCTGGAGGGACCTAATTGCAAATAGTAAAAACCGCCTGGGCCTGTCTGTAATTTTCCAAATGCGCGCAGGGGCCTTTTTGTAAATCTTCAAACTCTGAGGGCCTTCCCTGTAAAATACCAAGGCACGCACGTGGGGCACGTGCCTGGGGACCAAGTTGTAATTACATGAACTTCCGGGTCTTTCTTTGCAATTTACCCAGCACCTCACGTGCTCCGCACGTGAGGGCCCAGGCTCGAGAGGCTGGCTGAGGCTCGGGTCCACGTGTCATCTGCCTGTGGTTCGGATTGAAGCTCGGATACCCCGAGCCTATTGGTCTGGAGGGGAGGCTCGGGGTGCCACGCGTCTATATCTCGACCGTCCGATCAGGAGGATCGGACGGAGGCTGTACCACCTTCTTCCTCCGCGACCCACCGGAGTAGGCGGGGCTCCGGCGAGGTCGATAGAGCTCCGCCGCCTGCCGCAGACACGTCTGATGATCGGAAAAGTTAGCTGGGGGTGCTGCGAAGACGGTGGAACTCCGGCGATGCTCCAGGCGTGGTCAGAACTTGGAGTCGATGAAGCTTCGCCGGAGGAGAAGATCGTGAAGATGCTCCGGTCTGCACTCCGGCCAATGAACCTGTAAATCGTTAAAAGCATAGCCGAAGCGTGCGCGTGAGGGTTTGTGAGTGAGCTGAGGGCCGTGGGATGGCTGGAAGCGGGGGCCCGGGGTCTCCTTCTCCGGCGAGATGGAGGAGGAGGTGGGTCGTGGTGGTAGGGGGTTCTGGAGAAGGGAGAGTGGTCGGCGAGGGTGCTGGTGGTCGGGTGGAGCTCGTGGGAGGATCAGATGGGAGCGATGGTGGTTGTAGATGGCGGAATTAATCGGAGAAAAAGATAAATAAAGACAAAAAAATCTCCTCGCCGGAGCGAGGAGTTGGCGGAGGAGGAGGTCTGGGCTTGAGCTCAGATGAGCTCAGGGGTCTTCGCACGACGGGGGCGACCCTTCCCCGGTGCTCAGCGGCTCGCCATTGGCTGCCGCGACGTGGCCAGGGGCCACGGATCACACCGGGGCTTCGGCCGTCGACGCCCCCTTGCAAGGGCTCCTCCGCTGTCACCGGAGAGCCAGGGGCTCGGGCCGAAGCTCCCAAATGGTGGATGAGTGGCTCCGGTGGCTGGGGAGGGGTTTTATAGGTGGAGGAGGTCGGAGGTAACGGTGATGGAGGGACGTTTTCGAGGGGGGTTTTATGGCGAACGGTTTAATGGGGGCGAGTGATGAAGGTGGCGCGGGGATGTCGGTCGAACGGAGAAGCCTTTCGTGGCGTTACGACGAGGAGGTGGTGGCTGGAGCGTCGGCTAGAAATGGAAGGGGGCGGAGGATGCGCGAGGTGAAACGGCTGAGGAAGGGGGAGGTTACGGAGGTTGACGACGGGTTTTGGACCGTTGGATCGTTCGATCCAACGGTCAGGAGGGGTGCGCTAGCGGAGGGATGGGATCAGATCAAAGATCTGATCAGACGGTGGCGAAAGGGGCGCTAGGGAACGGTTTAGATGTCTAGGAGGGAAAGATCGACGGCGGAGATGTGACGGGTGACGTGGAGCATTTGAGAGACGTTGGATGAGGAGGGGATCGTGCGGCTGAGGTTTGGGCGGAAGTGGGTGGCTGGGATTAGATCAGGAGTTAGATCTGACGGTTCCCAGTGGAGAGGTGATGGACGGCAAGGATGAGGGCGATGATGGAGTGATCTAACGGCCCAGGAGAGGGCCGGGTGGCGGGAGATGACGGGGGCCACGTGGGCGGCCCAGAGGGCGCCACGTGGCCCAATCAGATTAATTCAAAAAAATAAATACAAAGAAAAATATAAAAGAAATAGGTAGAGGCCGAATTTGGAAAAAAGTCAAAACATGAAAGTTGTTCGTCTCGATGAGATCTACAACTTTCATGTTGGGCAAAAAGCCAAAAGAGGTCATCTGTACAAAAGCTATTTTTGGGGGTATTTTTAAGGGGATTAAAAACACCGATTTTGTGGTTTTGAGTTGTTTTTGCATTTTTTAGTGGTTTTAAAGGTCAGTGAATTATAGACAACTTATCTACCTAATTTTTAGGGGTTTTTGAGTGATAAAATAATTACAGAAAAATAAGGGCAATACAATAATTAAGGTTAAATATAGACAATATAATACATGATAAAAATAGAGTTTTAGAGGTGATTTTTATTGGTTTGTTTAAGCAGGGATTTTAATACGGAGTTCTTAGCATGATGAATACGAGATTCATCATACCCCTATACTTAAACCATGCTCGTCCTCGAGCATCTAAAAGAATGAAGGAGTCGGATTGATTCCTGACAGTGCGCGTGAAAAATACAAGGCTTGATCTTTCGAAGACCCTTGACCTAAGTGATCCTAAAATTCTGGGTTTATCCAAGCCTTAGTCAGAAGGAATCCAACTTCTCTGATTATCAGACTCTCTTTTTGTACATATAATATAAGGATATGTCATTTAGTGTACTGCATTTCATGAGAGCCGAGTCGATGCATCACCCAAAGTTCCAGTCCCAAAGACTCTCCTCTAGACCTAATCCTCAATACTAGGGAAGAAGTCTACTCTTGCTTCAGTCGTCCATCTCTTTAGTTTGTCAGACTTTAAAATGTAGATGGACGGCCAGATGATGGAGGTACATGGGATTGTGTATATTTTTCTCACCCTCACATTGGAACAAGGGGCCTCTCGAGTGCCTTTTACTCAACACATGTAATTTATTATTTGTTGATCAATGTGTCCGTCAAGAGAGTTAGAGTCGTCTGCACTTGTTTTTCTGGGAATACACCGGGGTGTGTCTTTTCTGAGTATCTAAGATACCTTCGACACCCAGACTTGTATCGCTTACGATGCAGGCCCTTTTTGTGGTGTCAGCCCGACTCCTTGGTCCTAATTAGCGCTTGGTCCAAGTGGACACTTTAAAAATGGTTGGGAGCGCTCGCCATTGGTGGAAGCTCATTTGGAATTGACTTTGATTTTAGAGCTTTTCTTTGACATTTCATTTCTTTTGTTGGCTAGCTCCACTGCTTTTACCAAGAGATTGGCGCACACTGATCAACAAGTTCTTTAAGTTTCATCACACCCTGGCACTTTTAGGTAAATATCAAGAGATAGCATATGAATCTTGTTCACATACTGGCTAGGGTTTTTGCTGACACTCAGGTTTTCTGAAGCCTTCATTAACTTTATCCCATCCTCGAATATCATTAGATCAGATCTAAACTTAAATCCATGGTCCTAGTTCCTCAAGTGATATTTCATCTCAGCTCATCAATCATGCAGTTGTGGAAGTTACTGTGCTGATCATATTTTCTTGAAAATAGAGATTAAGAGTGCAATATAGCACTCAAATCTTTCAAACTAGAGGAGTGTGGATATTTAAGTTATGAAAACCCTAATGACTAAGGCATGTTAACTCAGACTCTTAAGATCCCAGAGATCCAGTGTCCTCAAAAATCCTCAAGCCTTGCGTGAGCGTGAATGTGTCAGGAATACACCAACTCCAAGGATTAGTGAATTTTTGTATGATTTTTATCTTTTGCAAATTTTTATAGGTTTTAATTTTATGCTCTTTTTTTTTTTAAATTCTCGGAGAGACAATGACTGGCCCAGGCTCAAATAAATAAAAGTATCCACTCTCAGCCAGTATGGGTGTAAGTGCGGGTCGAGACCCGTGATCCTTAAGGACGGTGCCATATGCGGTGTCCTTTAAACCACCCACTCTACTAAGGGAGACCGAAGTTCCCTCACTGAAAATATCTACTAAGCCTAGTAGTCAGAGCCAAATTCCGAAAAACATTTTTAATTTTTCAATTTTTTTTTGAACAAAGGTTATTTACAAAGATTAATCCCTCAAATTTTAATTTTTACAGGTTTTTACTCAGTTCACTAGTTTACCAAAACCCAGCCCGAAAAATAAAATTTTAAAAAGTTTTAAAAACACGAGCTAAGGCTAAAATAATATACAATATATACGGTATACCCCCTATACTTAAAATTTGCTATGTCCTCATAGCACAAGTGCCATGAAGCCAAAGCTCGGTTCAAGTACAATGAGATATATCGGAACTAAGGAGGAGGGTCCCCCTATACTTAGGCCAAAATTGGCCTAAGCACAAGAAGACCGAACGAGGGAGGAATGAATAGGCAGGTCCCCCCTATACTTAGGCTACAATTAGCCGAAGTAAGGTCTGTGTTTAGGGGGATGTCTATGATACAAGGTAGAGGGGGAGGGGGTTCGTGAAGAGTCGAATACACACACACACAGAGAGAGAGAGAGAGAGAGAGAGAAATATACAGGGGAAAGGTGGTGGTGAATATGTGCAGTGTAGGTGTGTGTGTGTGCGGGGGGGGGGGATTTTTTTTTGAGTACAATATGCAAGACTGAAAATAAACATGCAGATGCAATTTTTTTTTTTTTACAACATGCAATGCTATTTGACTGATAATAATCCTAGAATTTCTTCACGGCTTCTTTTGCGGCCTCTTCAGCGGAAGCTCCCGACTTCGCGCCTCCATGACGATCAGGCGTCCCGATTTTCATGGGCCCTGCCACAAAAGAAAAAAGTTAGAAACTCAGAGAAGTTAAATCAGCAAGAAATGATGCATGAAATGAGGACCTAAAAATATTTGAAATTAAAAAAAAAATCAAAATCCAAAAAATTAAGCTAAGCCGTGTCCCCGGCAACGGCGCCATTTGATGAACGTAAAATTCGCCTCTAAAATAACGATGAATAATGTTGTAGCACAGGAGGCGAATTTTGTTCAGCAAAAACCACAGTCTATGAATGCTGTGGAGTATTTGTACTTGGCAAGTGTACCAAGGTCGAACACAGGGACACAGCTGCTTAATTAAGGCTTTTGAATTTCGATTCGTGAAGTTCACTGCGATTTAATCTCAATTTCAGGTCCTCATGCAAATTATGATGCACTATGATATTTGCAAGGCGATGCCATGATGCATGCATTTTTTATTTTATTTTTATGCAATTTAAAATGATGCATGGGCAAATAATGCTAAGGAATATGCATGAAGAATAAAATGCTACAATTATACCCTAAAATGTGAGCATTGCAATGTAGAATGAAATTAGAGTCTAATTGAACACTTCATTAAAAATCGGTCATCAAACCCAGCAAGACAGATAGAGCATGGTCCCATTTTTGACATAAAAATTCACTTAATTTAAAACAGTGTCAAATGAGACAAATAAGTATGCTAGATTGTAGAGGACAAAACAAGGATCAAAACGACACTAAAATCATGCAATTTGGACCTACGATGCTCAAGTTATGCTAAAAATAGTGCAAGGGCATAATTGTAATAAAAATGCGAGGAAATAAAGGATAAATATTGCATTTAGGTCCCTGGAGGGACCTAATTGCAAATAGTAAAAACCGCCTAGGCCTGTCTGTAATTTTCCAAATGCGCGCAGGGGCCTTTTTGTAAATCTTCAAACTCTGAGGGCCTTCCCTGTAAAATACCCAGGCACGCACGTGGGGCACGTGCCTGGGGACCAAGTTGTAATTACATGAACTTCCGGGTCTTTCTTTGCAATTTACCCAGCACCTCACGTGCTCCGCACGTGAGGGCCCAGGCTCGGGAGGCTGGCTGAGGCTCGGGTCCACGTGTCATCTGCCTGTGGTTCGGATTGAAGCTCGGATACCCCGAGCCTATTGGTCTGGAGGGGAGGCTCGGGGTGCCACGCGTCTCTATCTCGACCGTCCGATCAGGAGGATCGAACGGAGGCTGTACCACCTTCTTCCTCCGCGACCCACCGGAGTAGGCGGGGCTCCGGCGAGGTCGATAGAGCTCCGCCGCCTGCCGCAGACACGTCTGATGATCGGAAAAGTTAGCTGGGGGTGCTGCGAAGACGGTGGAACTCCGGCGATGCTCCAGGCGTGGTCAGAACTTGGAGTCGATGAAGCTTCGCCGGAGGAGAAGATCGTGAAGATGCTCCGGTCTGCACTCCGGCCAATGAACCTGCAAATCGTTAAAAGCATAGCCGAAGCGTGCGCGTGAGGGTTTGTGAGTGAGCTGAGGGCGTGGGATGGCTGGAAGCGGGGGCCCGGGGTCTCCTTCTCCGGCGAGATGGAGGAGGAGGTGGGTCGTGGTGGTAGGGGGTTCTGGAGAAGGGAGAGTGGTCGGCGAGGGTGCTGGTGGTCGGGTGGAGCTCGTGGGAGGATCAGATGGGAGCGATGGTGGTTGTAGATGGCGGAATTAATCGGAGAAAAAGATAAATAAAGACAAAAAAATCTCCTCGCCGGAGCGAGGAGTTGGCGGAGGAGGAGGTCTGGGCTTGAGCTCAGATGAGCTCAGGGGTCTTCGCACGACGGGGGCGACCCTTCCCCGGTGCTCAGCGGCTCGCCATTGGCTGCCGCGACGTGGCCGGGGGCCACGGATCACACCGGGGCTTCGGCCGTCGACGCCCCCTTGCAAGGGCTCCTCCGCTGTCACCGGAGAGCCAGGGGCTCGGGCCGAAGCTCCCAAATGGTGGATGAGTGGCTCCGGTGGTTGGGGAGGGGTTTTATAGGTGGAGGAGGTCGGAGGTAACGGTGATGGAGGGACGTTTTCGAGGGGGGTTTTTATGGCGAACGGTTTAATGGGGGCGAGTGATGAAGGTGGCGCGGGGATGTCGGTCGAACGGAGAAGCCTTTCGTGGCGTTACGACGAGGAGGTGGTGGCTGGAGCGTCGGCTAGAAATGGAAGGGGGCGGAGGATGCGCGAGGTGAAACGGCTGAGGAAGGGGGAGGTTACGGAGGTGACGACGGGTTTGGACGTGGATCGTTCGATCCAACGGGTCAGGAGGGTGCGCTAGCGGAGGGATGGGATCAGATCAAAGATCTGATCGGACGGTGGCGAAAGGGGCGCTAGGGAACGGTTTAGATGTCTAGGAGGGAAAGATCGACGGCGGAGATGTGACGGGTGACGTGGAGCATTTGAGAGACGTTGGATGAGGAGGGGATCGTGCGGCTGAGGTTTGGGCGGAAGTGGGTGGCTGGGATTAAATCAGGAGTTAGATCTGACGGTTCCCAGTGGAGAGGTGATGGACGGCAAGGATGAGGGCGATGATGGAGTGATCTAACGGCCAGAGAGGGTCGGGTGGCGGGAGATGACGGGGGCCACGTGGGCGGCCCAGAGGGCGCCACGTGGCCCAATCAGATTAATTCAAAAAAATAAATACAAAGAAAAATATAAAAGAAATAGGTAGAGGCCGAATTTGAAAAAGTCAAAACATGAAAGTTGTTCGTCTCGATGAGATCTACAACTTTCATGTTGGGCAAAAAGCCAAAGAGGTCATCTGTACAAAAGCTATTTTTGGGGGTATTTTTAAGGGGATTAAAAACACCAATTTTGTGGTTTTGAGTTGTTTTTTGCATTTTTTAGTGGTTTTAAAGGTCAGTGAATTATAGACAACTTATCTACCTAATTTTTAGGGGTTTTTGAGTGATAAAATAATTACAGAAAAATAAGGGCAATACAATAATTAAGGTTAAATATAGACAATATAATACATGATAAAAATAGAGTTTTAGAGGTGATTTTTATTGGTTTGTTTAAGCAGGGATTTTAATACGGAGTTCTTAGCATGATGAATACGAGATTCATCATACCCCTATACTTAAACCATGCTCGTCCTCGAGCATCTAAAGAATGAAGGAGTCGGATTGATTCCTGACAGTGCGCGTGAAAAATACAAGGCTTGATCTTTCGAAGACCCTTGACCTAAGTGATCCTAAAATTCTGGGTTTATCCAAGCCTTAGTCAGAAGGAATCCAACTTCTCTGATTATCAGACTCTCTTTTTGTACATATAATATAAGGATATGTCATTTAGTGTACTGCATTTCATGAGAGCCGAGTCGATGCATCACCCAAAGTTCCAGTCCCAAAGACTCTCCTCTAGACCTAATCCTCAATACTAGGGAAGAAGTCTACTCTTGCTTCAGTCGTCCATCTCTTTAGTTTGTCAGACTTTAAAATGTAGATGGACGGCCAGATGATGGAGGTACATGGGATTGTGTATATTTTTCTCACCCTCACATTGGAACAAGGGCCTCTCGAGTGCCTTTTACTCAACACATGTAATTTATTATTTGTTGATCAATGTGTCCGTCAAGAGAGTTGGAGTCGTCTGCACTTGTTTTTCTGGGAATACACCGGGGTGTGTCTTTTCTGAGTATCTAAGATACCTTCGACACCCAGACTTGTATCGCTTACGATGCAGGGCCCTTTTTGTGGTGTCAGCCCGACTCCTTGGTCCTAATTAGCGCTTGGTCCAAGTGGACACTTTAAAAATGGTTGGGAGCGCTCGCCATTGGTGGAAGCTCATTTGGAATTGACTTTGATTTTAGAGCTTTTCTTTGACATTTCATTTCTTTTGTTGGCTAGCTCCACTGCTTTTACCAAGAGATTGGCGCACACTGATCAACAAGTTCTTTAAGTTTCATCACACCCTGGCACTTTTAGGTAAATATCAAGAGATAGCATATGAATCTTGTTCACATACTGGCTAGGGTTTTTGCTGACACTCAGGTTTTCTGAAGCCTTCATTAACTTTATCCCATCCTCGAATATCATTAGATCAGATCTAAACTTAAATCCATGGTCCTAGTTCCTCAAGTGATATTTCATCTCAGCTCATCAATCATGCAGTTGTGGAAGTTACTGTGCTGATCATATTTTCTTGAAAATAGAGATTAAGAGTGCAATATAGCACTCAAATCTTTCAAACTAGAGGAGTGTGGATATTTAAGTTATGAAAACCCTAATGACTAAGGCATGTTAACTCAGACTCTTAAGATCCCAGAGATCCAGTGTCCTCAAAAATCCTCAAGCCTTGCGTGAGCGTGAATGTGTCAGGAATACACCAACTCCAAGGATTAGTGAATTTTTGTATGATTTTTATCTTTTGCAAATTTTTATAGGTTTTAATTTTATGCTCTTTTTTTTTAAATTCCTCGGAGAGACAATGACTGGCCCAGGCTCAAATAAATAAAAGTATCCACTCTCAGCCAGTATGGGTGTAAGTGCGGGTCGAGACCCGTGATCCTTAAGGACGGTGCCATATGCGGTGTCCTTTAAACCACCCACTCTGTTAAGGGAGACCGAAGTTCCCTCACTGAAAATATCTACTAAGCCTAGTAGTCAGAGCCAAATTCCGAAAAACATTTTTAATTTTTCAATTTTTTTTTGAACAAAGATTATTTACAAAGATTAATCCCTCAAATTTTAATTTTTACAGGTTTTTACTCAGTTCACTAGTTACCAAAACCCAGCCCGAAAAATAAAATTTAAAAAGTTTTAAAAACACGAGCTAAGGCTAAAATAATATACAATAATATACGGTATACCCCCTATACTTAAAATTTGCTATGTCCTCATAGCACAAGTGCCATGAAGCCAAAGCTCGGTTCAAGTACAATGAGATATATCGGAACTAAGGAGGAGGGTCCCCCTATACTTAGGCCAAAATCGGCCTAAGCACAAGAAGACCGAACGAGGGAGGAATGAATAGGCAGGTCCCCCTATACTTAGGCTACAATTAGCCGAAGTAAGGTCTGTGTTTAGGGGGGATGTCTATGATACAAGGTAGAGGGGGAGGGGGTTCGTGAAGAGTCGATATACACACACACAGAGAGAGAGAGAGAGAGAGAGAGAGAAATATACAGGGGAAAGGTGGTGGTGAATATGTGCAGTTGTAGGTGTGTGTGTGTGCGGGGGGGGGGGGAATTTTTTTTTGAGTACAATATGCAAGACTGAAAATAAACATGCAGATGCAATTTTTTTTTTACAACATGCAATGCTATTTGACTGATAATAATCCTAGAATTTCTTCACGGCTTCTTTTGCGGCCTCTTCAGCGGAAGCTCCCGACTTCGCGCCTCCATGACGATCAGGCGTCCCCGATTTTCATGGGCCCTGCCACAAAAGAAAAAAGTTAGAAACTCAGAGAAGTTAAATCAGCAAGAAATGATGCATGAAATGAGGACCTAAAAATATTTGAAATTAAAAAAAAATCAAAATCCAAAAAAATTAAGCTAAGCCGTGTCCCCGGCAACGGCGCCATTTGATGAACGTAAAATTCGCCTCTAAAATAACGATGAATAATGTTGTAGCACAGGAGGCGAATTTTGTTCAGCAAAAACCACAGTCTATGAATGCTGTGGAGTATTTGTACTTGGCAAGTGTACCAAGGTCGAACACAGGGACACAGCTGCTTAATTAAGGCTTTTGAATTTCGATTCGTGAAGTTCACTGCGATTTAATCTCAATTTCAGGTCCTCATGCAAATTATGATGCACTATGGTATTTGCAAGGCGATGCCATGATGCATGCATTTTTTATTTTGTTTTTATGCAATTTAAAATGATGCATGGGCAAATAATGCTAAGGAATATGCATGAAGAATAAAATGCTACAATTATACCCTAAAATGTGAGCATTGCAATGTAGAATGAAATTAGAGTCTAATTGAACACTTCATTAAAAATCGGTCATCAAACCCAGCAAGACAGATAGATCATGGTCCCATTTTTGACATAAAATTCACTTAATTTAAAACAGTGTCAAATGAGATAAATAAGTATGCTAGATTGTAGAGGACAAAACAAGGATCAAAACGACACTAAAATCATGCAATTTGGACCTACGATGCTCAAGTTATGCTAAAAATAGTGCAAGGGCATAATTGTAATAAAAATGCGAGGAAATAAAGGATAAATATTGCATTTAGGTCCCTGGAGGGACCTAATTGCAAATAGTAAAAACCGCCTGGGCCTGTCTGTAATTTTCCAAATGCGCGCAGGGGCCTTTTTGTAAATCTTCAAACTCTGAGGGCCTTCCCATCTGAGGGCCTTCCCTGTAAAATACCAAGGCACGCACGTGGGGCACGTGCCTGGGGACCAAGTTGTAATTACATGAACTTCCGGGTCTTTCTTTGCAATTTACCCAGCACCTCACGTGCTCCGCACGTGAGGGCCCAGGCTCGAGAGGCTGGCTGAGGCTCGGGTCCACGTGTCATCTGCCTGTGGTTCGGATTGAAGCTCGGATACCCCGAGCCTATTGGTCTGGAGGGGAGGCTCGGGGTGCCACGCGTCTATATCTCGACCGTCCGATCAGGAGGATCGGACGGAGGCTGTACCACCTTCTTCCTCCGCGACCCACCGGAGTAGGCGGGGCTCCGGCGAGGTCGATAGAGCTCCGCCGCCTGCCGCAGACACGTCTGATGATCGGAAAAGTTAGCTGGGGGTGCTGCGAAGACGGTGGAACTCCGGCGATGCTCCAGGCGTGGTCAGAACTTGGAGTCGATGAAGCTTCGCCGGAGGAGAAGATCGTGAAGATGCTCCGGTCTGCACTCCGGCCAATGAACCTGCAAATCGTTAAAAGCATAGCCGAAGCGTGCGCGTGAGGGTTTGTGAGTGAGCTGAGGGCCGTGGGATGGCTGGAAGCGGGGGCCCGGGGTCTCCTTCTCCGGCGAGATGGAGGAGGAGGTGGGTCGTGGTGGTAGGGGGTTCTGGAGAAGGGAGAGTGGTCGGCGAGGGTGCTGGTGGTCGGGTGGAGCTCGTGGGAGGATCAGATGGGAGCGATGGTGGTTGTAGATGGCGGAATTAATCGGAGAAAAAGATAAATAAAGACAAAAAAATCTCCTCGCCGGAGCGAGGAGTTGGCGGAGGAGGAGGTCTGGGCTTGAGCTCAGATGAGCTCAGGGGTCTTCGCACGACGGGGGCGACCCTTCCCCGGTGCTCAGCGGCTCGCCATTGGCTGCCGCGACGTGGCCAGGGGCCACGGATCACACCGGGGCTTCGGCCGTCGACGCCCCCTTGCAAGGGCTCCTCCGCTGTCACCGGAGAGCCAGGGGCTCGGGCCGAAGCTCCCAAATGGTGGATGAGTGGCTCCGGTGGCTGGGGAGGGGTTTTATAGGTGGAGGAGGTCGGAGGTAACGGTGATGGAGGGACGTTTTCGAGGGGGGTTTTATGGCGAACGGTTTAATGGGGGCGAGTGATGAAGGTGGCGCGGGGATGTCGGTCGAACGGAGAAGCCTTTCGTGGCGTTACGACGAGGAGGTGGTGGCTGGAGCGTCGGCTAGAAATGGAAGGGGGCGGAGGATGCGCGAGGTGAAACGGCTGAGGAAGGGGGAGGTTACGGAGGTTGACGACGGGTTTTGGACCGTTGGATCGTTCGATCCAACGGTCAGGAGGGGTGCGCTAGCGGAGGGATGGGATCAGATCAAAGATCTGATCAGACGGTGGCGAAAGGGGCGCTAGGGAACGGTTTAGATGTCTAGGAGGGAAAGATCGACGGCGGAGATGTGACGGGTGACGTGGAGCATTTGAGAGACGTTGGATGAGGAGGGGATCGTGCGGCTGAGGTTTGGGCGGAAGTGGGTGGCTGGGATTAGATCAGGAGTTAGATCTGACGGTTCCCAGTGGAGAGGTGATGGACGGCAAGGATGAGGGCGATGATGGAGTGATCTAACGGCCCAGGAGAGGGCCGGGTGGCGGGAGATGACGGGGGCCACGTGGGCGGCCCAGAGGGCGCCACGTGGCCTAATCAGATTAATTCAAAAAAATAAATACAAAGAAAAATATAAAAGAAATAGGTAGAGGCCGAATTTGGAAAAAGTCAAAACATGAAAGTTGTTCGTCTCGATGAGATCTACAACTTTCATGTTGGGCAAAAAGCCAAAAGAGGTCATCTGTACAAAAGCTATTTTTGGGGGTATTTTTAAGGGGATTAAAAACACCGATTTTGTGGTTTTGAGTTGTTTTTGCATTTTTTAGTGGTTTTAAAGGTCAGTGAATTATAGACAACTTATCTACCTAATTTTTAGGGGTTTTTGAGTGATAAAATAATTACAGAAAAATAAGGGCAATACAATAATTAAGGTTAAATATAGACAATATAATACATGATAAAAATAGAGTTTTAGAGGTGATTTTTATTGGTTTGTTTAAGCAGGGATTTTAATACGGAGTTCTTAGCATGATGAATACGAGATTCATCATACCCCTATACTTAAACCATGCTCGTCCTCGAGCATCTAAAGAATGAAGGAGTCGGATTGATTCCTGACAGTGCGCGTGAAAAATACAAGGCTTGATCTTTCGAAGACCCTTGACCTAAGTGATCCTAAAATTCTGGGTTTATCCAAGCCTTAGTCAGAAGGAATCCAACTTCTCTGATTATCAGACTCTCTTTTTGTACATATAATATAAGGATATGTCATTTAGTGTACTGCATTTCATGAGAGCCGAGTCGATGCATCACCCAAAGTTCCAGTCCCAAAGACTCTCCTCTAGACCTAATCCTCAATACTAGGGAAGAAGTCTACTCTTGCTTCAGTCGTCCATCTCTTTAGTTTGTCAGACTTTAAAATGTAGATGGACGGCCAGATGATGGAGGTACATGGGATTGTGTATATTTTTCTCACCCTCACATTGGAACAAGGGGCCTCTCGAGTGCCTTTTACTCAACACATGTAATTTATTATTTGTTGATCAATGTGTCCGTCAAGAGAGTTGGAGTCGTCTGCACTTGTTTTTCTGGGAATACACCGGGGTGTGTCTTTTCTGAGTATCTAAGATACCTTCGACACCCAGACTTGTATCGCTTACGATGCAGGGCCCTTTTTGTGGTGTCAGCCCGACTCCTTGGTCCTAATTAGCGCTTGGTCCAAGTGGACACTTTAAAAATGGTTGGGAGCGCTCGCCATTGGTGGAAGCTCATTTGGAATTGACTTTGATTTTAGAGCTTTTCTTTGACATTTCATTTCTTTTGTTGGCTAGCTCCACTGCTTTTACCAAGAGATTGGCGCACACTGATCAACAAGTTCTTTAAGTTTCATCACACCCTGGCACTTTTAGGTAAATATCAAGAGATAGCATATGAATCTTGTTCACATACTGGCTAGGGTTTTTGCTGACACTCAGGTTTTCTGAAGCCTTCATTAACTTTATCCCATCCTCGAATATCATTAGATCAGATCTAAACTTAAATCCATGGTCCTAGTTCCTCAAGTGATATTTCATCTCAGCTCATCAATCATGCAGTTGTGGAAGTTACTGTGCTGATCATATTTTCTTGAAAATAGAGATTAAGAGTGCAATATAGCACTCAAATCTTTCAAACTAGAGGAGTGTGGATATTTAAGTTATGAAAACCCTAATGACTAAGGCATGTTAACTCAGACTCTTAAGATCCCAGAGATCCAGTGTCCTCAAAAATCCTCAAGCCTTGCGTGAGCGTGAATGTGTCAGGAATACACCAACTCCAAGGATTAGTGAATTTTTGTATGATTTTTATCTTTTGCAAATTTTTATAGGTTTTAATTTTATGCTCTTTTTTTTTTTTAAATTCCTCGGAGAGACAATGACTGGCCCAGGCTCAAATAAATAAAAGTATCCACTCTCAGCCAGTATGGGTGTAAGTGCGGGTCGAGACCCGTGATCCTTAAGGACGGTGCCATATGCGGTGTCCTTTAAACCACCCACTCTACTAAGGGAGACCGAAGTTCCCTCACTGAAAATATCTACTAAGCCTAGTAGTCAGAGCCAAATTCCGAAAAACATTTTTAATTTTTCAATTTTTTTTTTGAACAAAGGTTATTTACAAAGATTAATCCCTCAAATTTTAATTTTTACAGGTTTTTACTCAGTTCACTAGTTTACCAAAACCCAGCCCGAAAAATAAAATTTTAAAAAGTTTTAAAAACACGAGCTAAGGCTAAAATAATATACAATAATATACGGTATACCCCCCTATACTTAAAATTTGCTATGTCCTCATAGCACAAGTGCCATGAAGCCAAAGCTCGGTTCAAGTACAATGAGATATATCGGAACTAAGGAGGAGGGTCCCCCTATACTTAGGCCAAAATTGGCCTAAGCACAAGAAGACCGAACGAGGGAGGAATGAATAGGCAGGTCCCCCCTATACTTAGGCTACAATTAGCCGAAGTAAGGTCTGTGTTTAGGGGGGATGTCTATGATACAAGGTAGAGGGGGAGGGGGTTCGTGAAGAGTCGAATACACACACACACAGAGAGAGAGAGAGAGAGAGAGAGAAATATACAGGGGAAAGGTGGTGGTGAATATGTGCAGTGTAGGTGTGTGTGTGTGCGGGGGGGGGGGGATTTTTTTTTTGAGTACAATATGCAAGACTGAAAATAAACATGCAGATGCAATTTTTTTTTTTTACAACATGCAATGCTATTTGACTGATAATAATCCTAGAATTTCTTCACGGCTTCTTTTGCGGCCTCTTCAGCGGAAGCTCCCGACTTCGCGCCTCCATGACGATCAGGCGTCCCCGATTTTCATGGGCCCTGCCACAAAAGAAAAAAGTTAGAAACTCAGAGAAGTTAAATCAGCAAGAAATGATGCATGAAATGAGGACCTAAAAATATTTGAAATTAAAAAAAAAATCAAAATCCAAAAAAATTAAGCTAAGCCGTGTCCCCGGCAACGGCGCCATTTGATGAACGTAAAATTCGCCTCTAAAATAACGATGAATAATGTTGTAGCACAGGAGGCGAATTTTGTTCAGCAAAAACCACAGTCTATGAATGCTGTGGAGTATTTGTACTTGGCAAGTGTACCAAGGTCGAACACAGGGACACAGCTGCTTAATTAAGGCTTTTGAATTTCGATTCGTGAAGTTCACTGCGATTTAATCTCAATTTCAGGTCCTCATGCAAATTATGATGCACTATGATATTTGCAAGGCGATGCCATGATGCATGCATTTTTTATTTTATTTTTATGCAATTTAAAATGATGCATGGGCAAATAATGCTAAGGAATATGCATGAAGAATAAAATGCTACAATTATACCCTAAAATGTGAGCATTGCAATGTAGAATGAAATTAGAGTCTAATTGAACACTTCATTAAAAATCGGTCATCAAACCCAGCAAGACAGATAGAGCATGGTCCCATTTTTGACATAAAAATTCACTTAATTTAAAACAGTGTCAAATGAGACAAATAAGTATGCTAGATTGTAGAGGACAAAATAAGGATCAAAACGACACTAAAATCATGCAATTTGGACCTACGATGCTCAAGTTATGCTAAAAATAGTGCAAGGGCATAATTGTAATAAAAATGCGAGGAAATAAAGGATAAATATTGCATTTAGGTCCCTGGAGGGACCTAATTGCAAATAGTAAAAACCGCCTAGGCCTGTCTGTAATTTTCCAAATGCGCGCAGGGGCCTTTTTGTAAATCTTCAAACTCTGAGGGCCTTCCCTGTAAAATACCCAGGCACGCACGTGGGGCACGTGCCTGGGGACCAAGTTGTAATTACATGAACTTCCGGGTCTTTCTTTGCAATTTACCCAGCACCTCACGTGCTCCGCACGTGAGGGCCCAGGCTCGGGAGGCTGGCTGAGGCTCGGGTCCACGTGTCATCTGCCTGTGGTTCGGATTGAAGCTCGGATACCCCGAGCCTATTGGTCTGGAGGGGAGGCTCGGGGTGCCACGCGTCTCTATCTCGACCGTCCGATCAGGAGGATCGAACGGAGGCTGTACCACCTTCTTCCTCCGCGACCCACCGGAGTAGGCGGGGCTCCGGCGAGGTCGATAGAGCTCCGCCGCCTGCCGCAGACACGTCTGATGATCGGAAAAGTTAGCTGGGGGTGCTGCGAAGACGGTGGAACTCCGGCGATGCTCCAGGCGTGGTCAGAACTTGGAGTCGATGAAGCTTCGCCGGAGGAGAAGATCGTGAAGATGCTCCGGTCTGCACTCCGGCCAATGAACCTGCAAATCGTTAAAAGCATAGCCGAAGCGTGCGCGTGAGGGTTTGTGAGTGAGCTGAGGGCCGTGGGATGGCTGGAAGCGGGGGCCCGGGGTCTCCTTCTCCGGCGAGATGGAGGAGGAGGTGGGTCGTGGTGGTAGGGGGTTCTGGAGAAGGGAGAGTGGTCGGCGAGGGTGCTGGTGGTCGGGTGGAGCTCGTGGGAGGATCAGATGGGAGCGATGGTGGTTGTAGATGGCGGAATTAATCGGAGAAAAAGATAAATAAAGACAAAAAAATCTCCTCGCCGGAGCGAGGAGTTGGCGGAGGAGGAGGTCTGGGCTTGAGCTCAGATGAGCTCAGGGGTCTTCGCACGACGGGGGCGACCCTTCCCCGGTGCTCAGCGGCTCGCCATTGGCTGCCGCGACGTGGCCGGGGGCCACGGATCACACCGGGGCTTCGGCCGTCGACGCCCCCTTGCAAGGGCTCCTCCGCTGTCACCGGAGAGCCAGGGGCTCGGGCCGAAGCTCCCAAATGGTGGATGAGTGGCTCCGGTGGTTGGGGAGGGGTTTTATAGGTGGAGGAGGTCGGAGGTAACGGTGATGGAGGGACGTTTTCGAGGGGGGTTTTATGGCGAACGGTTTAATGGGGGCGAGTGATGAAGGTGGCGCGGGGATGTCGGTCGAACGGAGAAGCCTTTCGTGGCGTTACGACGAGGAGGTGGTGGCTGGAGCGTCGGCTAGAAATGGAAGGGGGCGGAGGATGCGCGAGGTGAAACGGCTGAGGAAGGGGGAGGTTACGGAGGTTGACGACGGGTTTTGGACCGTTGGATCGTTCGATCCAACGGTCAGGAGGGGTGCGCTAGCGGAGGGATGGGATCAGATCAAAGATCTGATCGGACGGTGGCGAAAGGGGCGCTAGGGAACGGTTTAGATGTCTAGGAGGGAAAGATCGACGGCGGAGATGTGACGGGTGACGTGGAGCATTTGAGAGACGTTGGATGAGGAGGGGATCGTGCGGCTGAGGTTTGGGCGGAAGTGGGTGGCTGGGATTAAATCAGGAGTTAGATCTGACGGTTCCCAGTGGAGAGGTGATGGACGGCAAGGATGAGGGCGATGATGGAGTGATCTAACGGCCCAGGAGAGGGTCGGGTGGCGGGAGATGACGGGGGCCACGTGGGCGGCCCAGAGGGCGCCACGTGGCCCAATCAGATTAATTCAAAAAAATAAATACAAAGAAAAATATAAAAGAAATAGGTAGAGGCCGAATTTGGAAAAAGTCAAAACATGAAAGTTGTTCGTCTCGATGAGATCTACAACTTTCATGTTGGGCAAAAAGCCAAAAGAGGTCATCTGTACAAAAGCTATTTTTGGGGGTATTTTTAAGGGGATTAAAAACACCAATTTTGTGGTTTTGAGTTGTTTTTTGCATTTTTTAGTGGTTTTAAAGGTCAGTGAATTATAGACAACTTATCTACCTAATTTTTAGGGGTTTTTGAGTGATAAAATAATTACAGAAAAATAAGGGCAATACAATAATTAAGGTTAAATATAGACAATATAATACATGATAAAAATAGAGTTTTAGAGGTGATTTTTATTGGTTTGTTTAAGCAGGGATTTTAATACGGAGTTCTTAGCATGATGAATACGAGATTCATCATACCCCTATACTTAAACCATGCTCGTCCTCGAGCATCTAAAGAATGAAGGAGTCGGATTGATTCCTGACAGTGCGCGTGAAAAATACAAGGCTTGATCTTTCGAAGACCCTTGACCTAAGTGATCCTAAAATTCTGGGTTTATCCAAGCCTTAGTCAGAAGGAATCCAACTTCTCTGATTATCAGACTCTCTTTTTGTACATATAATATAAGGATATGTCATTTAGTGTACTGCATTTCATGAGAGCCGAGTCGATGCATCACCCAAAGTTCCAGTCCCAAAGACTCTCCTCTAGACCTAATCCTCAATACTAGGGAAGAAGTCTACTCTTGCTTCAGTCGTCCATCTCTTTAGTTTGTCAGACTTTAAAATGTAGATGGACGGCCAGATGATGGAGGTACATGGGATTGTGTATATTTTTCTCACCCTCACATTGGAACAAGGGGCCTCTCGAGTGCCTTTTACTCAACACATGTAATTTATTATTTGTTGATCAATGTGTCCGTCAAGAGAGTTGGAGTCGTCTGCACTTGTTTTTCTGGGAATACACCGGGGTGTGTCTTTTCTGAGTATCTAAGATACCTTCGACACCCAGACTTGTATCGCTTACGATGCAGGGCCCTTTTTGTGGTGTCAGCCCGACTCCTTGGTCCTAATTAGCGCTTGGTCCAAGTGGACACTTTAAAAATGGTTGGGAGCGCTCGCCATTGGTGGAAGCTCATTTGGAATTGACTTTGATTTTAGAGCTTTTCTTTGACATTTCATTTCTTTTGTTGGCTAGCTCCACTGCTTTTACCAAGAGATTGGCGCACACTGATCAACAAGTTCTTTAAGTTTCATCACACCCTGGCACTTTTAGGTAAATATCAAGAGATAGCATATGAATCTTGTTCACATACTGGCTAGGGTTTTTGCTGACACTCAGGTTTTCTGAAGCCTTCATTAACTTTATCCCATCCTCGAATATCATTAGATCAGATCTAAACTTAAATCCATGGTCCTAGTTCCTCAAGTGATATTTCATCTCAGCTCATCAATCATGCAGTTGTGGAAGTTACTGTGCTGATCATATTTTCTTGAAAATAGAGATTAAGAGTGCAATATAGCACTCAAATCTTTCAAACTAGAGGAGTGTGGATATTTAAGTTATGAAAACCCTAATGACTAAGGCATGTTAACTCAGACTCTTAAGATCCCAGAGATCCAGTGTCCTCAAAAATCCTCAAGCCTTGCGTGAGCGTGAATGTGTCAGGAATACACCAACTCCAAGGATTAGTGAATTTTTGTATGATTTTTATCTTTTGCAAATTTTTATAGGTTTTAATTTTATGCTCTTTTTTTTTAAATTCCTCGGAGAGACAATGACTGGCCCAGGCTCAAATAAATAAAAGTATCCACTCTCAGCCAGTATGGGTGTAAGTGCGGGTCGAGACCCGTGATCCTTAAGGACGGTGCCATATGCGGTGTCCTTTAAACCACCCACTCTGCTAAGGGAGACCGAAGTTCCCTCACTGAAAATATCTACTAAGCCTAGTAGTCAGAGCCAAATTCCGAAAAACATTTTTAATTTTTCAATTTTTTTTTGAACAAAGATTATTTACAAAGATTAATCCCTCAAATTTTAATTTTTACAGGTTTTTACTCAGTTCACTAGTTTACCAAAACCCAGCCCGAAAAATAAAATTTTAAAAAGTTTTAAAAACACGAGCTAAGGCTAAAATAATATACAATAATATACGGTATACCCCCCTATACTTAAAATTTGCTATGTCCTCATAGCACAAGTGCCATGAAGCCAAAGCTCGGTTCAAGTACAATGAGATATATCGGAACTAAGGAGGAGGGTCCCCCTATACTTAGGCCAAAATCGGCCTAAGCACAAGAAGACCGAACGAGGGAGGAATGAATAGGCAGGTCCCCCCTATACTTAGGCTACAATTAGCCGAAGTAAGGTCTGTGTTTAGGGGGGATGTCTATGATACAAGGTAGAGGGGGAGGGGGTTCGTGAAGAGTCGATATACACACACACAGAGAGAGAGAGAGAGAGAAATATACAGGGGAAAGGTGGTGGTGAATATGTGCAGTGTAGGTGTGTGTGTGTGCGGGGGGGGGGGGGATTTTTTTTTGAGTACAATATGCAAGACTGAAAATAAACATGCAGATGCAATTTTTTTTTTACAACATGCAATGCTATTTGACTGATAATAATCCTAGAATTTCTTCACGGCTTCTTTTACGGCCTCTTCAGCGGAAGCTCCCGACTTCGCGCCTCCATGACGATCAGGCGTCCCCGATTTTCATGGGCCCTGCCACAAAAGAAAAAAGTTAGAAACTCAGAGAAGTTAAATCAGCAAGAAATGATGCATGAAATGAGGACCTAAAAATATTTGAAATTAAAAAAAAATCAAAATCCAAAAAAATTAAGCTAAGCCGTGTCCCCGGCAACGGCGCCATTTGATGAACGTAAAATTCGCCTCTAAAATAACGATGAATAATGTTGTAGCACAGGAGGCGAATTTTGTTCAGCAAAAACCACAGTCTATGAATGCTGTGGAGTATTTGTACTTGGCAAGTGTACCAAGGTCGAACACAGGGACACAGCTGCTTAATTAAGGCTTTTGAATTTCGATTCGTGAAGTTCACTGCGATTTAATCTCAATTTCAGGTCCTCATGCAAATTATGATGCACTATGGTATTTGCAAGGCGATGCCATGATGCATGCATTTTTTATTTTGTTTTTATGCAATTTAAAATGATGCATGGGCAAATAATGCTAAGGAATATGCATGAAGAATAAAATGCTACAATTATACCCTAAAATGTGAGCATTGCAATGTAGAATGAAATTAGAGTCTAATTGAACACTTCATTAAAAATCGGTCATCAAACCCAGCAAGACAGATAGAGCATGGTCCCATTTTTGACATAAAAATTCACTTAATTTAAAACAGTGTCAAATGAGACAAATAAGTATGCTAGATTGTAGAGGACAAAACAAGGATCAAAACGACACTAAAATCATGCAATTTGGACCTACGATGCTCAAGTTATGCTAAAAATAGTGCAAGGGCATAATTGTAATAAAAATGCGAGGAAATAAAGGATAAATATTGCATTTAGGTCCCTGGAGGGACCTAATTGCAAATAGTAAAAACCGCCTGGGCCTGTCTGTAATTTTCCAAATGCGCGCAGGGGCCTTTTTGTAAATCTTCAAACTCTGAGGGCCTTCCCTGTAAAATACCAAGGCACGCACGTGGGGCACGTGCCTGGGGACCAAGTTGTAATTACATGAACTTCCGGGTCTTTCTTTGCAATTTACCCAGCACCTCACGTGCTCCGCACGTGAGGGCCCAGGCTCGAGAGGCTGGCTGAGGCTCGGGTCCACGTGTCATCTGCCTGTGGTTCGGATTGAAGCTCGGATACCCCGAGCCTATTGGTCTGGAGGGGAGGCTCGGGGTGCCACGCGTCTATATCTCGACCGTCCGATCAGGAGGATCGGACGGAGGCTGTACCACCTTCTTCCTCCGCGACCCACCGGAGTAGGCGGGGCTCCGGCGAGGTCGATAGAGCTCCGCCGCCTGCCGCAGACACGTCTGATGATCGGAAAAGTTAGCTGGGGGTGCTGCGAAGACGGTGGAACTCCGGCGATGCTCCAGGCGTGGTCAGAACTTGGAGTCGATGAAGCTTCGCCGGAGGAGAAGATCGTGAAGATGCTCCGGTCTGCACTCCGGCCAATGAACCTGCAAATCGTTAAAAGCATAGCCGAAGCGTGCGCGTGAGGGTTTGTGAGTGAGCTGAGGGCCGTGGGATGGCTGGAAGCGGGGGCCCGGGGTCTCCTTCTCCGGCGAGATGGAGGAGGAGGTGGGTCGTGGTGGTAGGGGGTTCTGGAGAAGGGAGAGTGGTCGGCGAGGGTGCTGGTGGTCGGGTGGAGCTCGTGGGAGGATCAGATGGGAGCGATGGTGGTTGTAGATGGCGGAATTAATCGGAGAAAAAGATAAATAAAGACAAAAAAATCTCCTCGCCGGAGCGAGGAGTTGGCGGAGGAGGAGGTCTGGGCTTGAGCTCAGATGAGCTCAGGGGTCTTCGCACGACGGGGGCGACCCTTCCCCGGTGCTCAGCGGCTCGCCATTGGCTGCCGCGACGTGGCCAGGGGCCACGGATCACACCGGGGCTTCGGCCGTCGACGCCCCCTTGCAAGGGCTCCTCCGCTGTCACCGGAGAGCCAGGGGCTCGGGCCGAAGCTCCCAAATGGTGGATGAGTGGCTCCGGTGGCTGGGGAGGGGTTTTATAGGTGGAGGAGGTCGGAGGTAACGGTGATGGAGGGACGTTTTCGAGGGGGGTTTTATGGCGAACGGTTTAATGGGGGCGAGTGATGAAGGTGGCGCGGGGATGTCGGTCGAACGGAGAAGCCTTTCGTGGCGTTACGACGAGGAGGTGGTGGCTGGAGCGTCGGCTAGAAATGGAAGGGGGCGGAGGATGCGCGAGGTGAAACGGCTGAGGAAGGGGGAGGTTACGGAGGTTGACGACGGGTTTTGGACCGTTGGATCGTTCGATCCAACGGTCAGGAGGGGTGCGCTAGCGGAGGGATGGGATCAGATCAAAGATCTGATCAGACGGTGGCGAAAGGGGCGCTAGGGAACGGTTTAGATGTCTAGGAGGGAAAGATCGACGGCGGAGATGTGACGGGTGACGTGGAGCATTTGAGAGACGTTGGATGAGGAGGGGATCGTGCGGCTGAGGTTTGGGCGGAAGTGGGTGGCTGGGATTAAATCAGGAGTTAGATCTGACGGTTCCCAGTGGAGAGGTGATGGACGGCAAGGATGAGGGCGATGATGGAGTGATCTAACGGCCCAGGAGAGGGCCGGGTGGCGGGAGATGACGGGGGCCACGTGGGCGGCCCAGAGGGCGCCACGTGGCCCAATCAGATTAATTCAAAAAAATAAATACAAAGAAAAATATAAAAGAAATAGGTAGAGGCCGAATTTGGAAAAAGTCAAAACATGAAAGTTGTTCGTCTCGATGAGATCTACAACTTTCATGTTGGGCAAAAAGCCAAAAGAGGTCATCTGTACAAAAGCTATTTTTGGGGGTATTTTTAAGGGGATTAAAAACACCGATTTTGTGGTTTTGAGTTGTTTTTGCATTTTTTAGTGGTTTTAAAGGTCAGTGAATTATAGACAACTTATCTACCTAATTTTTAGGGGTTTTTGAGTGATAAAATAATTACAGAAAAATAAGGGCAATACAATAATTAAGGTTAAATATAGACAATATAATACATGATAAAAATAGAGTTTTAGAGGTGATTTTTATTGGTTTGTTTAAGCAGGGATTTTAATACGGAGTTCTTAGCATGATGAATACGAGATTCATCACTCATGTGATATGACACGACAAAGTTGTTGAAAGACTTAGGGAGCGACAGGAGAATGAAATCAGCTTGCATATCAGAATCCATGTAAGCTCCCAGGGTCTCCAATTCAGAGAGGTACCCAAACACTTTGAGCACATGCTCTCTAACAGAGGTCCCTTCCTGCATCTTGCAGCGAACAAGCTCTTTCATCACATTGTAGCGATGTGTGCGGTTGACGTCACCGAACATTTCCTTCAGATTCAACATGATTTCTTGGCAGTGGTTCATTTCCACATGTTGCTTCTGAAGCACATTGGATAATGAGCCAAGGATATAACATCTTGCCAAGTTATGATCTTCATCATATTTCTCATTAAAAGTTTTATTTTCCGCAGCCAGAGAGTCCGCAATCTTGTCCTTGGTCAGCACATAAGAGATGCGCTCCGCAGATAGGACAAGATCTAAATTTCAGATCCAATCCGAATAATTAAGTCCGGTCAACTGATTGACCTCCAGAAGCCTGCTCAGAGAATTCATGGACTTCATTTTCTGAAATTAAGAATGCACTATATTAGAATATATAAATAATTATATATCCAATTTTATAACATTTGATTAAGGCATTTTAAATCAAATTTGTCTTGCTATGTCTACTATGAAAGATTATTCCCTAATCATCTTTCAAAGTAAGAGATATACTTACCACTATATCTCAAGCAAGATATGGGATCTCCTCTCTATCTTTATCACATCCCAATAATATGAGAACATGTGACTCGAATAAAGAGAAGCAGGAACACATTCCGCCTTGCAAGTCCAACTTGCATTTCCCAATTCGGTCTTTAACACCCGGGCCCACCACCCCTAAGATGATGTTGACCCGTTGCTAATTGAACCAACTGTCAACGGGCTTAAAACTCGCTATACTCAATCCAATATCGCCCCAATAATATGAGGACCCTATATTGGGGTCACTACGTATACGGCCTTACTCTTTCGAGAAGAAAAGAACCCGATCCAAATAATTGTATATTGGATCTGTCACTTCGGACAGGCGTCTCCAATATACAACTTTTGGCGACGAAATTCTTTGCCTTGACAGGAGACCATGGATGTCACTTATGTGATCCTCCACCTCTTATTCAAATTGAAATAATTAATTATCGTGAATCATATTCACATAATTAATTCTTCCAAGGGAAATTACATATCTATTCATAATAGAGTGTTTAAATAGGATATAATTAATTTAATCACATTAAATTAACTATCAATCCTATTATTAATCAACAAACTTTGAATTTTACTTGAATAGTAGGTATAATATCAAGGTACGTATTATTCTGAATTTTAATAATTAGAAATACACTTTGATTTCTCCAGCATTATCCAATCCCTACCCGCTGTCATGGCCAGTACCGATGAGAGTGGGACGGACCACATACGTTGCAACCCGCTACCCCAACGATCTCCGACTAGACACCATATCCACCTCAGGAAAGGATAATGCCAGATAGATCATCATATACTTTGATGCTCATCGGTCTTTCAACCAAAATTATAACATATAATATACATCAAAATATTTTTGATTATATTATAAGGAGATTTGCTAAACAAATCTCCAATCCTATTCAAGCAAGAGGTTTTGCATGTAAAAATTATCCTACAACTATTGTAGGATGTCCTAGGGTTTTGCATGAAAACAATGTTTGTTGATGATTTCAAATTAACCAATGATCAAGATCAACTATCTTATCATTATGGGTTAGTGGGATGTCATTCAAGGAATTGATTATTATCTTTAAACATTTCACAAATATTTATCAATAACCAATTTCAGAAAATTAACAATTAATGTTCATCAACATTTATTTGAATGACCATCACAAGGTTCATGATCAAAAAATGTCAATTTCCAGCAGTGACCCCTTATCACTAAAATTAACTTATCTTAATCAATTTAAATCTAAAATTCGCAAAATTAGTGCCCTAAGATTGCCAACTTGATTTACAACAGAACCCAAGTGATAATTCATGCATTTCGAGGCATGTCAAAACCGTAATTAACAAATTAATCACGTTCAATTTCGTTGTTCCCGCAACAGTGAATACATGCATATTCAAAAGGCCATATCTTGAGCAAATTAAATCCAAATTTAGTAAACTCAAATCCTATGATTTCCTTGTTTAATGGAGAACAAAATCCATATTTCAAGTTTAAACAATTTAAACAGTGCGGAAAAAATCAATCAGACAGAGTTGCGAAAACTCAAATGCGCCAAAAACTTTCGCGACCCTTTCAAACCCAAGTCGTCCATGGTTCATGGATCATATCCAAAACCTTTTTCAACCTGGTTCTGATACCACTTGAAGGATATTGAGAATCCTCAAGCGCATCATGGAAGCATGACGATCGCATCGAATACGATCGGGGCGACTAGTCATACTAGTCGCAAGGTGCAGCGGAATTTAAAATTTTTTAAATCAAACGATGAAACCACATGATCACAAGAACACTTCTCGGATCATTTCATCAAACCAAAAAGTATAAGGAATACCTCTTGAAGCGTGGTTGTGATCACGAGATCCCAAACGAGAGATCCTCCTGTCTCAAGTCCGATCTACGAAGAGTGCACTTGCGGGCACGGTGATGAGTCGCGTTCCTCCCGCAATCCTTGACGAAGATCCAAGCCTCGAATCTCTCGATTTCGTCCAATGAAATCCGTCGTCTTCCTATAGAGCAAGCATCCCCAAAGAAGAAGGAGATCCTCGAGTAGTTGATGGCGAAGGCGAGAACTTCTCTCTTTTCTCAACTAAGGTGGTCGGCCACCCTATGGAGAGGGAGAGAGAGAGAGCACGAGAATGAGAGGGAGAGAGAGAAGTAGAGTAGGCGTCTACTTGGTGTACCCTTCAAAGGCTAGGGCTACCCTCTTTATATACAAGTTGGGGATCCAATGGATCTCAATCCATGGCTCTCATGGATCCATCGGTCATTGTAATCCAAGAGCCATCCAACGGCTATGATTGGTGTTGGTTAAAAACCAACAACATTAATTTATATTAAATTAAATATATGTTGAATTATTATCAACATAATTTAATTAACATAAATTAATTTATTAAGAGATAATAAGACAACAAATAAGAGGAGACAACAACCCTCCTAAAATCAAGGAGGCGTCACATATGACTAAGTCATAGGTGACGCCACCTTTGATTATTGGTGGTTTTGTCTCCTTTTATTTATATTATTATTTCTTAATTAATTGCAATAACTATTATTGCAATAATATCCACCAAATTAATTCTAAATTAATTTGTGAATATTTCAATCATGCCATTGAAAAATATGTGAATCATATTCACATCCCAAACTAATTTGTAAATTACATTTCCAATCAATTAACTAATGTGGATCCAATCCACATTAATAATTAACAAATGCAATTTACAATATCCCTCTCTCTCTAATATATTATAAATTATATTTATAATATACACAGATATTCTGGATATCACTATCCACAATCTGCTTATCCTTGATAATTAAATCCTATTTAATTATCTTGGACAATCATTCTCACAACATGAATCTCATTCATATTGTATTTGATAATTAAATCTCATTTAATCATCAAGACCTTCTTACTTGGATACTAAATTCATCACAGGAATTAGTCTTGAACTCCTTCAAGAATAATGTGCTTTCTCCGCAGATACTTGGAGATAAGGACAGGGCGATTGTATTGTTCCACGTATAGCAACTTGGATGTTGAGATCTTATCTCAAATCCAGATCTAACGGACCTCCCATAGATGCTTGATTAAATCAAGTCCGTATACTTAATCTTCTCATTGCATCTGAATCACATTCAGATCAATGTCCAACATTTGGACTAAGATCAAGTTACTTCTCTACTGAGAGGAGTCACTAAAATCCAGACCTGTTTCATCACTCCTTCGGACTGGAAGCGTCATGGTTATACAATCGTTTATGATCACATCACTCTCAGGTATTCCCAATACCTACACATCATGCATACTGGAGGACCAATGATCAACCTGACGATGAAGATCTATTTTATACTGTCTTCTTCAAGGTTTGATCACCAAGTTTCTCAATCTTGGTCATTGGGATTTGGTATCGATCATATGCTTTCCCAAAGCATATATCATACCTTCAAATTCTTGTCATGCTTCCAAAGCACGACGACCATGCATGGAATTTGATCGGTCCCAATACCTCATGAGTGAGCTCATGTCTTCTGGTTCATAAGCAAACCTGTATGATCCCTTTGAGAGATCGTATTACTCATATGCCCTTATATGCACACCTGCTCGCCGGTGTATAGACCCTGATTAGGTCATCAACCTAATGGTTTGCCAAGTGTACATACTCAGACATATAGTAACACATCTGTCTCTGGTCAGAGGATGTGTGCCTATGCTGTGACAGTATTCAACATAGGACTTAGGTTATCTCGATCTCGCTAAGTCAACCCATTGACTTAACTAATCTGACACCTCTGAATCACTATTCCCATGCAGAGGACCTGCATCAAGAGGTCGGTCAGATATCAGCCTATGTAAGAAAGGATTGCCATCTCCTACTCAGGCTGGAGATCATCTCTTAATAATCATTTGACGGTGTTTGATGAGTCCTCTATCTAACCCATTAGATATTCATCCAAGCACCAGCCTCTATGATTCATTTGATGAATCAACAACTATATGATTATCAAGACGGCCATGGTACATAACCCTAATTGTATAGAGGGACCTTATAGTGCATTCATTTACTTAATTTCAGAAAGGGAGTGAACAATCAATAACTTTTATTGATAAAACATAATTATTACAATAACATTTATTGTAAGAATGGTTCGCCTCGGGCTCACATGGCTAACATAAGCCTACCAAAAATTTAAAAACACTAGATATGGTACTAAACTTCCATCCAAGCCCCAACCTTGTTTCAAATTTAGGAATTCTCAACTTCTCTTCGAATGCCATTTGGTTTTCCAATTGAGACAAAATTAAAATCTAATATAATTGCATAAGTTTACCTTATTAAATCCTTACATTAACTTTTAATACAATAATATCCCATGAATTCATAAATTTGAACAAGAGATTCAAAGAGAGTCAAAAGACATCTTTCGGCTGCCACACTTTGCTTTTAGTAAAGGTACCTTCTGATTTTAACCTCTACCTGACTTAACTATTTTCACCTTAACATGAAGGAAGTGACCTACATCTTGAACTTTAGACCTAAGTGTTAACGTATATGATAGATACAACAAAGTATTGTTCTTGGTACAATCTTCAGGGTTGATGCTCTTAAAGGTCATGCACCATTATCCTGTTTCATGAGTGTGTTCAGGAAAGACCCTCTTCCTTTAACTGCATCCCACAATAACACTCACATAGGTGTCATTCTCCAAGGATGCATTGTTAACATCCTGCCTAAAGGTTTCAAACATTCAGAGCATGCACCCTTCTTAAACTTGCAAGTTAAATGGCACTTAAGCTTCTACAGGTAAGACACACAAGCGTAAGCATTAAAAAAAATAAGAGTGTCGACCAGTTCTCCAAACAACTTGTTACTACCACATTGAACCTACTTTCTAGGATCATCACTTAGATAAGTTGGGTTGCTACTATAGAAGAACTCTCAATGGGTCTCAGTCACATCCAAAGCCTAAACTTTAGGACTAAAGATCTATGAACTCCTTCGGTCAACGGATTTGTTATGTTATCTTTGGATCCTACAAAATCCTCAGCCAACACCCCACAAGACATCAAATTCCTTAACGTCTTAAGTCTGATTTAAATGTGTCTCCTTGTTTCTTATTAAACTTTGAACTCTTACTCTAGGTAATTATGATCATGTTATCATAATGTACCGAGATTACAGGAATTGGCAGATCTACCATGGAAATTTCAGAAAGAAGTTCCCTTAGCCATTCAACCTCAATTCCAGTGGGTTCCAAAGCACACAGTCAACCTCAAAGGTAGACCGAGCTAGAATGATCTTCTTTACGGATCTCCAGGAGACTGCACCGACTCCAAGGGTAAAGATATACCCAGTAACACCATTACTCCCAGACTCCTCTATTTTTCCTATCAATCTTGCATCACTATATCCTTCTAGAACAGTTGAATGTTTACCATAATGCATACTAAGGGAAATAGTTCCCTTCAAGTACTTAATATTCGATCCAGAGCCTCCCAGTGAATACGGTCAGGACAGTAGTGTATCTACTCAGCTTTGCAACCGAGAATGAAATATCAGGTCTCTTGCAACTTGCAAGATACATTAAGTTTCCTATGACTTGTGAATACCTTAGCTGAGCTACGGGTACTTCACTCTTGTTCTTAAACATCATTTTGGATGAATCAAAAGGAGTATTACAACTTTACAATCTTGATATTCAAATTTCACAAGTACCTTCTCAACATAATGAGATTGAGAAACTACAATCCCATCAACTGACCATATCAGTTTGAGACCCAAGATCGCATCAGAAACACCCTTGTCCTTCATTTCAAAGTTACTACTTAAGAACGCTTTAGACTCCTTAATAATCCTCGCATGTGATCCAAACAATAATATGTCATCAACATACATGAACAAGACAATACATTCATCACCCTTCACTTTAAAATAGACACATTTATCAGATTAAATAGTTGTCAAGTTTTTCATGTCACTGTTTTGGTTCTTGTTTCAATCCGGAAAAGGATTTAACAAGCTTGCAATTTTTTCCCCATTCTCAGGAGTCACAAGTCTATCAGGTTGATCCATATAATTTCATATTCATGCAAGAATGCGATCTTCACATTCATTCGGTGGATAGATAGAACATATATAGATGCAAATGCTATGAGCATCCGGATTGTGCATCTTGATCACATGGGAATATGTATCAAAATAGCCGATAGCTTCCTTTTGCCTAAATCCCGTAGCAATTAATTTGGCTTTATACTTTTCAATCGATCCGTCGGGCTTAAGCTTTCTCTTAATCATCCATTTGCATCCAATGGTCGAACACCTTTTAGGTAAATCAATTAGTTCCCAAGTTCTATTAGTCATAATGGAATCCATCTCAGATTTGACGGCTTCCTTACATTGTTTTACTTCAGATGACATGACTTCCTTATAACTTGGTGGGTCACTCTCGATCTGGTAGCAAAAAAGTCACTACCAAGATCCTTGGCTATCTGCGATCGTTTACTCCTCCTTGGCTCAATTTATTCTAAATGGTCATCGAGTTCAGGTTGAATCTCAACCCTCACATTCGTTATCCTTTTCACTTTATCTGGAATAGATTTTGATGTGGAGGCAACATCATTGGTCAGATTCTGAGGAATCACAATCTTTGTAGGAAAGACATCCTCAAAGAATGTAGCATCACGGAGTTCAACAATAGTGTTGACATCCATGCTCGGTATCTCAGACCAAATTACCAAGAACCAATATGCACAACTATTTTCTAAGTAACCTAAGAAGACCACATCAAGGGTTTTAAGACCTAGCTTCTTTCTCTTTTGTTATGGGGTTAATGATGAATCCGTGATTCATCACTCTAAAAGTTGAAAATAGAGCTTTGTTCCCGAGTAAATAGCAGCATATTTCCACTTATATTGCATAAATAGCATTCATGCACGACTAACTCTAAATCCAATAAAACCAACTCCATAGTGTATATATTACTAACACTAATTAAAGAAAAATATCAAAAAAATACTAACTTGTAAAATCATCCAATAAAACTCCAACCCAAGTTTGAAGACCTTAAACCTTAAAATGCACATATCTCTCTCATACGACCTCCGAATTAGGTCTGCTCACTTTTAAAGTAATATACATTCAGAGACCTTCGAAACAAGACCAATTTCATTAAAATAGGATCTCGTATACAAAACTTGAGTTTTGGGCCCCTTTTGTACATTGTATATAATGACCATTTTACCCCTGTATTTCTCATTTTATTTTCTTCATTATTAAAAATCCAAAAAACTAGATTAAGTTGTAAATATTCTTCTCATATTTTCTCTATTTTTATTTTTATTTTTCTCTTAATTAAAAATGACAAAAAAATATAAAAGATAAAATGCGGTATTTTATATCTATAAGGTACCATCCAAAAATATATTTTTGTACAAATGATCTCGTTTGATTTTTGGCCCTTCACGAAAGTTGTAGATCTCGTCGAGACGAGCAACTTTCGTGTTGACAACTTTTTGATTTAAGCTCTTTTATTATGTCTTTTTAATTTTTCTTTCCATTTAACTTTGGTTTTTTCTAAGAGCGACATGTGGTGGCTCCGGAAGCCGCCACTTGTCAACCCCGTATTTTTGGATACTAATTAAATAAAAGCCACATGGCCGCATCCTAGCGCGCCAAGTGGCATCCTCTCTCTTTTCGCTACCATTCCTCCCCCACTCTCCCTTAACTTAAGGGGGAAGCCAACGACACCTCCAAATTCCTACCCATCTCCTCCACCTTCTCCATCTCCTCTACAACCGCCTCGTCTTCCTCTTTATATCCTCTCTATCTCCCACATTCTTTCCCATCCGTCATTTTCATAGTGAGAGAGAAGAGAGCTCCTATCAACCTTAGATGACAGCTAGGGAGTTTTATAGTTGAGCGACGACCCACCTTCTTCGCAGGCGAGATCCGGTGATCTAATCACCGTCGTAACCACCTCACCGGAGCTACTAAGCTCAGCCTAGCCGCGGCTTCGAGCGACGACCACGACCGAGTCTTGTCTCAGCCATTCACAGGCAACCAACCATCTACAGGTAACTTATTCTTCCTTATTTCTTCTTATCTCCATTTTTCTTCATTTTCTCTCTCCTCGATTCATCTCCTTCCGACCACAAACTCACCAAACAAATTGCACTTCTACAGATAAATCACACGTTGCGAATGCAGCGGTGATTTTTCTTAAATTTTTCGGCGAACTTTCATCAATCGATTAATCGTTTATTTGCGCCCATTTAAACAAATGCATGAGAAACAGACAGGGTGGTGACACCCCCTGCTTCTTCTTCCACCTCGCACGCACACACCCATCAGCAACCAACTTCGCCGTTGACGCTACCTCTGCCCCGACGTCCCTTGGTCGTCCGCCAACGACGCCGCCTTCTTGAGCGGCCATTCCCGCGCGCCACCGCGTGCTCCCAGCAACGTGGTCCCTCCAGGCACGCCCTCGACGCCCCTGCTCCCACGCCAACGGCAGGCTGCCGCCTGCACCTCCGTCAGCCATCGCGCGGCCGCGCGCCGCCCCTCCATCAACGCCGCGCCACCGCGCACTGCCTCAGGCCGCCGCCTCGTCTGTGACGCCGCGCCCGTCTCCGCCGCTCTCCCAGCCTCCGCCTCCACAACCGCGCTCCGCGCATGGACTCCATCTCCCCTGTTCAAGCCAAGAAGCAGAGGAGTTTCATCGCACAATAAAGAATTGGGCATTTGCAAAGGGGACACTTGCACCCCTTTGCAAGTTCTTAAAAAAATTTCAAGTTTCTGCTGCATGTAAGTCCCTATTCTCCATTTCAGTTCATATATTGTTCCCTGTATTGCATTCATACCCCTGCATTTGCATGTTTATTTTGTCATTATTTTGTCATCCATTTTTAATTCCAAAAGTTGCATTGTGTAATATAACTCTTGTTCTACCATCATAGTATTTATTTGTATTTTTCTGATTTGCAGAATATTATTGGAAATTAATTTGGTGAAAATTGCAATATTTTGCCTATTTTGATTGATTAATTTATTGCGTATTCTCTGCTTGTCGAAAAATCTCTGAAAAATCACCATTGGTAGATCTAAGTCTATGCTACAACATATCCAAAAATATCTCATTAACACGTGTAATTTGTCTTAGAAAAATCATTTAGTGAAAACCTTAATCGATTTTTAGTTAATCAACCGTAAAGTGTTTTAACGAAATTCAAGTTGATTTAGATAGCTCTTAACTAGATCTATTTGGATTAATTTTGTTTCTGAAAAATATCATCGTTTGATAATTATTAAAATTGGTTTAATCATTTTCACTAAAGTCATTTTTTTATTATCCGTGCATCAGAAAATTCTAAAAAAATTAGAGTAGCTTAATTTCACCATAATTCATCATCTGGCTGATTTTTATAATTTTTGGACTTAATTGGATATCTTAATTGATTTAACTCATAATTGGCTTGATTTTTGCATGTGTCTGCATAGAAAATAGAAAAAGACCAAAAAAAAATTCCCCGAAAATCCAACACTTGATCTTTGCTAAAATTCACCTAAGGAGACAGATACCTCCCTGAGTTCGACCTTGGAATTCCACCAAGTAAAAAAATTGTCGCTTGAAATTAACATCAAATATAATTAAAGTGGTTTAAAAATAATTTTTGGACTTTATTGGATACCTTAATTGATTTAACTCATAATTGGCTTGATTTTTGCATGTGTCTGCATAGAAAATAGAAAAAGACCAAAAACAATAATTCCCCGAAAATCCAACACTTGATCTTTGCTAAAATTCACCTAAGGAGACAGATGCCTCCCTGAGTTCGACCTTGGAATTCCACCAAGTAAAAAAATTGTCGCTTGAAATTAACATCGAATATAATTAAAGTGGTTTTTGATTAGCCCCTCGTATCCGACTGCAACGAACGACTTTAACTTAATTTGGACAATTAATTTGCTCGAATTAACTAAGGGTGCGGGACGGTTATCAGTTAACCCCTTAGCGAGACAACCCCATACTTTAAGATACCTTAAGCTTGATTTCCTATATCTTCAAAATTCAAAAGGATATTTTACTTGGAGGAACCTTATTCAGAATATGGCAAGCCATTTTTAAGGCCTCTGCCCACATATATATTGGAAGTCCATAACTCTGTAGGAGAGCATCGATCATGTCTGTTAAGGTTCTATTTTTTCATTCTACTATCCCATTTGATTTTAGTGAATATGGGACAATAACTCCATGAATTATGCCAAAGAACTTGCATTGTTTATCAAATAAGTTAGAAGTATATTCACCCCTCTATCTAACCTAATGCATTTAAGCTCTTTTTCTGTTTGTGTCTCAGCCTTATTCTTAAATGTAAGAATTTTTTTAAGGCTTCGTCGTTAGTTTTCATTAGATACACATAGCAGTTTCTAATGCCATCATCTATAAAGGTGATAAAGTATTTCCTATTGTCTTTGATCAACACACCATTAAACTCAGAAATATCCGTGTGTACTAGATCCAAGATCTCACTATCTCTAGAGACAGACTGAAAAGACTTCATAGGTATCTTCGCTTGTACACAAATTTCATATTTTTTAGTTTTATCAATAGTATGTTTAGGGTCAACTCTAAATTCATCATTCTTTTATTGAATTCAGTTTCACATGTCTCAATCTACCATGTCATAGATCACAAGATTCTAAATTATTAACAAAATGCGATACAGAATTAAAATATTCATAACTTAAAACAATTATTGATCAATGTTTACTGAATCATATTTAATTCTAAACAACAAATCAAAATCTGCCAATAGCCTTTTTCATAAAAAATGTCACGTCTCAGAATGATAACTATATTACATTTAATGTTCAATTCAAAATCATTTCTAATTAAAATAGAGCCAGATAAAACATTATTCTTTATGTCAGAGACATGCAATACCCTGTGCAAAATCCAGACACATCTACAGGAGAATATCAAGTTGACTTGTCCTGATCTCAGTACCCTAGCCACAGAATTATTTTCCATCTTCATAGTCCTGCCATTGCAGGTCTGATAAAAAGAAAATAAAGTTCTATCATAATAGATATATACATTGGATCCCGTATCCACGAGTTACTCATTTGGATAATGGATATGATATAGTCCAGGTTTTATAGAAACATACCCCCCGCTAGCACTAAGTCTCGCAGTGATCATATTCCCTTGTGGACTCACATATGCTGCCTTAGATTACAATCCTATTTCCAATGGTCAACTTGATTACAGTGCCAGCAGGATTTATTCTTTGCTTATTTCTGCATGTTATCCTTTGATTTCATTTTATTGTTGTTATTACTCTTTCCATTCTTATTTTTGCCCTTTGAGGCCATGAAATTAACATTAGCTTGAACATCAAAAGGAACTGCATTCTTGTTTTTCATGTGTTCCTCCTCTATGGCAATTGCTATCATCAAGTCATCAATAGAAATTTTCCTCTTTCCGTGTTTCAGGGTCATACCGAAGTCTTTTCAAGACTTGGAGAATTTTTTAATGATGCACATGACATGAAACTTCTTTGGAAGAATTTCATCTCGACATCTTTTAAACTATGGAGCAGGAATAAAAACTCGTGTGCCTGCTCAGAAATTGACTTCCGTTTGACCATGGAAAACTTTAAGAACTAAGAAACATAGTATTTCTCAATAGCGAGATCTTTGGTATTATACTTCCATTCTAGTTCTTCACATAACATGTTTGCAGCTTGCGTGTACGAACAGTATACATCAAATAACGCATTGGACATAGTTAACAAGATACAACCATGATATATACTATCGTGTTCCTTCCACGCAGATTGCACCTTCTTGTTATTGGGTGAGGTGTTTTCCTTTTCCATCGTATAGCATTCAGTTTTAAGCATTGAGATTAATACTAAGGTGGTTAATCAGATTTTCATGCATTGTTGCCAATGCTTGAAATTCTGATTACCATATTTTTCAGGCATCTCAGTCATGTCCACCCTCGATTTAAATATGATTTCCGACATAATTCTAAATATGGTTCCCGATATCCAATCTAAGATTGTTGGAAATGGGATTAACATGACATACATTAAAGAGCAATTATCCGTACTAACACGAATCAAATTAACCGTATCACATATTAGCAAATACATAAACATCCATAATAGATTCATCATGCAAATACAATATGCACGCAGGAACCAATAAAACCATAGATAAACCAATTTAGGATGAGATCCAGGAAAGAAAATGCCAATACCGATGTGAAGGGTACTGATGATATGCTCCCAGGAGATGACTGTACACAATCTATGTCCGCGCACACCGACGAGATCATCTTCGAAAGTTCCTCAGAGAACTAACATCCGAGAAGAAGAAGAAAAGTAGGTTGCAGATGCAGTGGGAAAAATAGAGAACAAAAGCAGCGTGAGAGTTTTCTTGCAAATGAAGAAAACGACATCAAGGGGGAGGATATAAGAAGACCTATGACGTGACTTTCCATCTTTTGAAAAAAGTAATTACAACACCTCTGTTGTAATTCTAGTTACAACAGAGGATCCAGTTACAACAGAGGATCCTCTTCCTTTTCCCCAACCATTGCCCAACGGAGAAACCATCCACGTGGCAGTGGCTAAGCAAAAATTCAACTTTAATTATGTTAATAGATAATAAACAAACAAATAAATAATAAGCTTAAGAATTTATGATCCAAAATTCCCACACCGTAACAAAAAAAAGCACGTGACAACTAATAGTTTGAAGAGTTAACGTTGCCTCTTTCATTTCTAAAATTACACCAAAAAATAATGTTAAAAAATTGGATGATATGAGCTCAAATTTTCGACAAACAACATATCCATTGTTATATCGCCATTGATGAATTACATAGCAACATATGTATTTTCAAGTTCGCAATGATTCCAGCAAGTTTAAAGATAGTGGTAATATATAATTGTGGTTTTGAAAATTGATTTTTAAAACACTATTTAGGAATTTGTCTCAAAACAGTTCAGATCTTTTCAACATTAATTTAAGATTATGAAAATTGTTCTAGCAATATAATTAATCTCATTATGAATTTTAAAAATTGAATATATTTTGCAATGAATAGCTTTTGTTCATGTATATAACATATGATGGTCTAACAATGATTTTTCCTGAAGTAGATATACCATTTTATTTGAAGGGAATTATTTCGTTAATTACATTATTAAATTAATTTAAAACTTGTAAGACAATCAAAGTCCGTGAAGTAAATAATCTATCCGCGGGATAGTCCTAGCCTGCTTTATAAACTATACAACATCCTTAACCAGCTAAGATAGCTCCCTCTCCCACTTAGTAGCTTCAATGTTCTCCGGCCACCACCACCTCGATTTTCTTAGAACAGAAGAAGCTCTTTAGAAGAGATTTTGCTCTCATGCCCTACCTAGACTATTGGCTTTGGTTAGCCATACACTGAATATCCTTCTAGCGATTTACATGGCATCATCAAATGATACATGGATAAGAATCTAGAAGGCAGTAGATGTTGACGATCCCACCATCTGTCCGGCTTTCTGGTGAGCGAGGGTGAAAAGCATCAAGAAAAGCGAATGTGCTTGATCCCTTCGCGTTAGTAAGATAGAGAGAAGCTGGGGGACCGTGCGTTGGCCTCTGTAAATCTGATGCAAATACGTTGATCTGATTTTTATCTTGTTAGAAACTATTTCGAGTAAGATTTTAAAAAAAATGAGCGATTATACATTTAATTGTCTTTATCCACTCATGTAACGTGTTATCCTTTAGTTGTATTTTACACTCCGAAAAAAAGTGCAATTATCCATTTATTTTATCTTTATCAACTAAGTAGAGAATTTTCCACTAAGAAAAAAATCATATCTTTATCTGTATTAGATCATTTGCATCCGTAATAATGACTGTCATCAATGCTTAAAGACTAGGGATGTTAACAGATTCAGATATATCCATATTCAATCCGTCAATGTATATATTTTATACAGATTTTAACATCAGTATTCATTTTAAAATAGATACATATCCAAATATTATTTCGATATCCTCAATTTTGTATATAAATGTAGTTGTATATTTATTTGTGATCATACCTAATATAATTTTATATTTTCTTTTATCATAATTGATATAATTGTTATGAAGTAAATACTTGTATTTTTATATTATGTGCAATCCATCCAGTACTTGTATATTTAAACTATGTATTTTTAATATAATCCATTTCTTATTCATATGTGTTTTACATCCGCATTCATTTTTTTGACGATGTGGTAACATAGTTTTAATATCCTTCAATATTTGTATCTACATCGGTATTCATATTTTAAATGAATAAGAAGATGATAACACGTATATCAGTATCCGTATTCGACCATTTGCATCTCTATTAAATGCAAAATAGCTCACATTTGGTGATGGTACAAGTAAACTGTCATTAAACATTGTCTCTAATTCTCTTTCTATATGCAGTGATGATTGTGTCCATCGAATCAATTTGAATTAGATTCTTGGGATGAATTAATCAAATAAACTATGTAGATACATTCTACTAATTAAACATTTCACAAGTAATCAAATTGAATTCATTATCATAACACGAAGTTTTCATGGAATTGTAAATGAAGTGTCCATTTAAACCATGATCATAAGCAACATGCATGATCATAAGCAATAGGGGGCAGCGCCAAGGAATTTTTATTGGATGAGCTATAGAGAGAATTGTTGTTGTATGATTATCCATAGGCTAATTTTGTTGTAGTGATAAATGAGTATTTGTGCAATATTTTACAGATAGAGATAATTATGTAGAATGTAGATAAAAAACCATATACAATAATAAATATTTACATAAAAATCCATGTATTGTAATAATATATTAATTTATGTCAACATCAAAGTTGAGGTCACTTGCATTTGAGATGATTTTTTTATTTCTGATATATGATTCCTCCTGTCATAAAAATCATTCAAATTAAAACTTTGTTATTTGTTTTTTATTTTTATAATTATGTTGTAATGGGTAGTAAATTATAAGTATTTTACAATTACTTTATGATAGTTAATAAATTCTATTATATATGGAAAGATAGTAGAACGCTGCTTTTATGATTATGAATAGATTCAATTGGTAATTTTATGTTTTCATCATTTCTTTGCTTGCAAATGTAATAATTTTGTTCGAAATTATGACAACATTAAAATATGTTGTAAGAGGTGTAACAAAGATTGAGAATGGAGAAAGCAGTAATTTTTTTTATGAATTTCATCCTATTCAAATCTAGTCCTAATATTTAATGGCTTCCTCATGAAATTTAAATGATAGTAATTTGCAAAACAATAAAATATCTCCAAATATTTTAAGATAAATATTAACCTTACTCACAATTACCATAAAATGAAGAAAGTTTTTTAATGATATTGAATTTTTTAGGATGTCAATTGAAAATTATATAAATCGTACAATATTCCACTAATTTCATGCTATATTGATAAAGAACTTTTAGCTACTGACTTATTCGTTGAAATTCTTATTAATTGATGCTAAATTTAACAATGATCAGAAGAAAATTCCAGGATAACATTTTAATATGATTCATTCCAAGGAATATAGTAACAAATTGAATATTCATTGCAAATTTAAAGAATGATATAGTGGATAACATTCATTATTATACATTGAACTATAGATAATATCACAATGAATAAAAAGCATTCATTCTCTTAGGTCAAATTTGTTGTGGTGAGGGTGGAAGTTGCATCATTAAAGGTTCAAAAATGGAATTTAAAAAGTGGACAGTGTAAAGGGATGAGGGATCTTTACCATCGTCAATATGAGAAACAATAAAAAAAAGTTCAATGGTATGATCGGGGATCATAATTATAAATAAAATGGAATTCATATATGACAAGTTTCGGATACAGGATTGGGAGCATGGCCCTAAATGTCATTTTCGGTCACCATTTTGGTGACCGATCGAAACGAAATTTCGATCAGGATTTGTACTATGACCTCCGATATTGATGACATTCCGATCATTTTGGTTGAATTTCGGCGACATGTCAAAACCGAAATTCATCTGAAATTCGTTCGAATTTCAGTAAAATTTGACGCTATGATTGGAAGAACCATGTACATGCTATTTTAATTTTTAGAGGGGGGGCCATATCCCCAGTCCGCCCCCTTCCCCCCGCCCATGATGAGCAACAACGTGGATATATTTTTGAAATCAAAGCAGATATAGGTAATGTTGTTACCGATATCTATCTTTTTATAGATATCCATTTAAGTGTTCCAATTTCAGCCATATACACTTGAGTTAAAGACAGAAGTCTTTCTTGAGTTATCATATGATAAATAGTGTGATATGACCCATGAAATTCTCTTATTTGAAAACAAAAAATGTATTAGAACATGTTACCTTAAGGAGCGATGTTATTTGAAATTCTCTTTCTTATACTCAGATCTAAAATTCTCATGCTTCTTTTATAGGTTCTAAAATTCTTGTATTTCTTCTTGTACCTGAAAATTTTCTTTAGTTTAATAAAGTTCCTAAATTAACACGAAAAGTACAAAAAAACCCATTTCATATGGAAGAGCACAATTAACTATATCTTTTGATCACCCATCCTTTAATCAAACTCTATTATCTTGAAGTTTGTAAGTCATGAGCAGACAATGTATTTGTATCTTATATTACCCAAGCTTTAGACATGTGATTTAACTTCTGTAGGATACATGGTTTGTTCTCCCTGTCTTTCTCTCTACACAGTTTCTTTCTATATTTGAAGCTCTTCTTCCTCCACTTTCACCGCTTCTCTCCTTTCGATCGACGACTCTCCTTTCGATCGACAAGTGTTTTCTGGCGAGGGCACGTTCTGCTTCCCATTTCCCATCTCTCTCTCTCTCTGTGTGTGTGTGTGTGTGTCTCCCACCCCTGACACCTCTCATCGTCCTCTCTTCCTATCTCTTTCCCCATACTCTCACTGAGAAAAACTATGTATCTCCCTCAAGAACTCTCTCCCACCTCCTGTGCACCTCCTCACTATTGTCTCCGCCTTGAAGGCCTCCCCCTCTGACAATGCTAGTGTCTCCCTCTCTAGCCCGTCTCAAACCTCCTCCTACCATCACGGCCTGAGGAATGATGAAGACAGAGATACAGTTCGGAGTTCTGTTTTGTGGGTAATCAGAAAGGAGAGTGTTGTATGTTGCTCTTGATGCTTTCATCCACCATAAACCGACAGTGTTGGAGAACAATAATGTTGTTCATAGTTGTGAAACATGTTGTACTTAATATTAATGTAATTGGGTTTTAATTTGGTAAACATATGCAATTATATTTGAGTTTAATTTGATTTCAGTTGGGAAACCAAATGGCTTTGTAGGGAAAGTTGGGAATTCCCAAATTTGAAACAAAATGAAGTTTGGGTGGAAGTTTAGTACCACATCTATTATTTCTAAACTTTTGGTGGGCCTATATATGAGTTCACAACCCAAGCTCTTGTAGAAATAGTAGAGAGGAGGAATGGAGGATCATGCGCGCGTGTTTCGTTCCATCTCCGGTACCAGCACTGGTTCGGGCTTGGGAGAGTCAATTCGGACTCAATACTTTTTTGTGAGTTTCATTAGCATGTCGAACAAATTAATTGTGCAAGTTGATTGTGATTCGACCGCATTAAGAAAATTTGACTTGGACTCCAATGAATTTGATATGGGCGACATTTCAGAATCTGAAAGTCACCCGTTCGAGGGCATTTTCGGAAAGTGAAAAGCCACGTCCTAGATCTTCATATACCCGTCCCCTCGATGTCATTTCTTCACTCGCAAGAAAAAACTCGCTACTGCTCTTGCTCTCAATTTTTCCACCGCATTTGCAACCTACGTTTTCCTCTTCTTCTCGTCTGCAGGTTCTCTAAGGTACTCTCGAGAACGATCTCATCGGTGTGTGTGGACACAGATCGTGTGTCGTCATATGCTGGGAGTGGATCACTAGTACCCTTCGCATTGGTATTGTGGGGGCGATATATTCTCTAAGGACAATCCATTTTATGGACGCTTCTGTGATCACTTATCTAATTTATTTACTGTTTTGTTTGCTGCAAATTGTTTATTACATTGCCTTTCCTGGTTTTCACCCTAAAATATTATCTAAATAGTTTGATTGGTTCCTGCGAGCGTATGTAATTCCTATATGAATCAGATATTCTTGATTATAACTTTGTTAATCTGTAATGAATCGATTCATATAATCTTGGTAATTGTTATTTAATGTACACATTAATGTCCCTAGTAATAACCAAACCTCCATCCCCGGTCAATTAACTCCTCCATCCAAGCGATAGCTCCTCCTTTTTACGTGTTTTGCAGGTCAGTTCTCTCATGATTTCTATTCTGCTTCTTTTCCCTATTTTCTCTCCCAATCTACACATCGATTCTCTGAAATTTTTTTCGATCATGATTGCCTCACCATCTTCCTCTTCATTTATGTGCTCTCCCTCGTCTCTGATCATCTCCCGCCACGTATGGTGGTCGAATCCTGGGTATCGCACATCCATCTCTTCTTGTACCTTATGTTCACCATTTCATCATAATTTATGGTCGAAGACTTGTGTCTGGAGATGCTGATTGAATCCAGGAAGTCACCTTCGGACAAGAGCATTGTCGCCACGAAGAAGCAACATGTGAAACACGAGCAAGAGAGGAATCTCTCCAGCATGACGATTGCCACGTCGAGGAGATGCTTAGAACAATGCGATGATATGAAGATGCACAGAGCCAAATGGGAGGCTAACAAAGTCGAGAAGGCCACTCAACTCATCTGGTTGAGGCCCAACAAGTGATGTGTATATATGATGATTCTTCTCTCTAATCAATCACTACTACAAGCAGTTGAGCTCATCCGCAAGGAGCAAATGAGATAAAGCACGCCACCGCAAGCTCTCCTCGGACTTCACCTCACCATCGTTTGCTACGATTGTAGAATATATATAAATGGGAGGACCGTCGAAGTTGTCGGTTCTTCGTCTCACGATTCTCTTCTCCCTATGATGAGCTCTTGGTATTCTCCTCTTTTTACTGCAGTTCCCATTTTCTATGATCGATATTTGTAATATAGAAGTTTGTGGCTAAACAATGTTGCCGATGGGAGAAAACTCGAAGTTCCTTCACTACCCTCCGTTCTTCTTCACATATTCATTTCTGACCTCCATATTTCTTTATCTCTCTTCTTTATATGTCTTCTTTGTGTATGTTGTCCTTTTCTTTCAGCACTACACCGGCTATGTTCCACTGGATAGAAGCATCGACGAGTCTATAGTGTGGAGGTGCTTAGCTATGTGCAAATTAGGAAAGTGTGTCGGAGTGCGAGGCGAGACGATAGTGCGAAGTTTTTTTAGTAGTTGTAGACCATCCCCATGGGAGCGGTGAATGGAGATCCCAAATGACCCAGAAGTACTACTTTTTCTAGCCAAAAGTCACACTTCAAGAATTTAGCATCAAGCTGGTACTGATATAGCGTCTCAAGTACGATTCTGAAATGTACTCAGTGCTGCTCTGGATCAGGTGAGTATATCAGAATGTCATCCACGAACATGATCACGAACTTCTCAAGGTCTCGAGCAGATGATAGGCTGGTCGATGAGATGCTAAGAGAATCATATGATCTTGGCATGCATGTTGTTCTTGAGTGTATCTTTAATTTTAAGCTCCCAATTCCTCTGAATTATTTATTAGACATATTTGGAGGATAGATCTTGGTGATTCAGGGTCCTAAAGACCAGCCGACGAACCACCTCCCCCGTCCTCGCCGATCACCCCTACCTCCCCACCATCCCTGTCCTTCCTCCTCCAGCCTCCTCCCCATCCAACCACCTCCCTCCTCTGCCTACACCTCTTCTTCCCCCTCTGTTGCCCCCCTTTCAGCCCTCACCTCCATCCCCTTCGTCGCTCCTTCTCCAGCCCCCCCTCCAGGCTCATGCCCCTCTTCTTGGTTGCCACCATGGGCCCCTTGGTCGCGGTTGTGAGGGTGGGGTTGGTGGTGGCCTCTTCAACAACCTGCTGACTCTCCTTTTCGATGGCTCGTTCACCGTGGGAATGAAGGAAAGAATGAGAAGGCATGATTTGCAAATAAGATGGAGCATTAGGGACAATTTTGTCTTTTTTTAACGGAAATCATAAAAAAATATCAGACATCTCAAACGAAACATAACACAAGGTTATATCATGTAAGAGCTAAGCATTATTCAGGGTTTCTCATGTAATTATGAATTATCGAGGGTTCCTGAGGTAATTATGAAACTACTCAGGATTATGGATATAAAGATCCCATAATTTAACAAGTATTATCAAAGGTAATATCTAAGTATTCATGTGATTAATAAATAGTTTTAACATGATTTTTTTAAAAGGCACGTGTTAGGCGTGATTTAACGAAATCAATTCATTTTAAATGGAGGTAACGAATTTTACCAAATCACGGAAGTAGTTAAAATCAATAATACAAATTCAATATATTTGCATATTGATGTAACCATTGTAAATATACCACAAAATCATATCTTCTTTAGGAAATAATGCGAATAATATAACATCATGAATGTATTTATGCAAATATCAAAGATGTTAAAAAAATAAATTAGAAGGTCTACCACGATGTAGCACGGGCATTCATGCTAGTTAGAATGTAAACTTAAACGAGAAGTATCTTGTTTTTGAAGCAATGTTATGCTCGAAAAACTTTAATTTAACATCTCCAATTAGTAACAATGTATATACCGACATCTCTGCTCAAATCCACAAGGGAAAATAAGTTTTCTATGCTTGTACTCCTCTTAAATTCTACAACATCAACTTTTTTACATCAACTTTTTTGCAATATCAGTTTTGTCCCTATTTTCTCATACCATTATCACTTGCGTTCTTCTGTTTGTTATGTTGTTGGCGAGATAAATCAAATCATAGTTTATGCAAATCAAGGCTCGATTTAGTATAATTCTCTTACAATTGAACCTCTGCAGTTATCAGAAAATTACACTTCTACCCTTCTTTAATCTTCCCAATTACACTTTACGATAATGTCCCTTTGGAAGGGAATGGAGAGAAAGTAAACTGAGGGGAGTGACTGTTAAATGCTCATGAAATTAGGGGCACAGGTGATATTACAAAGCAAATAAAGGAGGGACACGACCGATAGAAGAATCCACGAGGGGCACAATTGTAAAACCCCAAAGATCTGGTCCGATGTGGGTGTGGACGCCCCAAGGAAGAAAGACCGTAGGAAGAGAAAGAGGTCCAGGGCAACTGGTGGGTAGATTTTGTAGATAGGCACACGGCCAATCACAGCCATCCAAACCGCCACGTGTCTTATCAAGGTCCTACGCCGCTCAAAGAGGGGCGAAGACAGACGATAACGTTCAGCGAAGAAGGGGAGTCGGGGAGAGAGAGAGATTCCTTGGACTGCCGAGTGCTGAGGTGTGCGCAGCGAGGAGAGAAATGGCAGCAGCGGCAGCTTCACCGGCAGCGGCCGTCTTGTGCGGCGCCACACGCGCCGCGCCTCCCGCGAGGTCCGCCTTCCTCTTCGTCCCGCCGCTCCCTCCCGCGCCGCGTCGCACATGTCTCGCCCTTTCCACCTCAGGCGATTCTCTAAGCTCTTCTTTGAATGCTTTCTTTCTGTTAACATAAAATTTTAGCCCGTTTTTTTTTGCCTTCTCTTGATGGGTGGATGAGGTTCGTAGAATATAAGTGAAGGTTAAGAAAAAAAAACTTGCCGTTTCTTTGAATAGAGTTTGAATTTGATTGAGGTGCAATATTTTCCAACAACTTGGACATTTCACAGAGGAACTTGGAGTGAATTATTTAGGGCTCGCAACAACATTATTGTCAATATTGTTCTGGATTTTGAAAAGAATTTGCACAGATTTTTCTTGCATTTTCTTAGGAACTTGGTAGATATTTTTTTATTTGATGTTTATCTGTCACCTAACAATTAACAGCTCTATTGCTTGTGACAGAGACTCGGAGACTTTCCTCTCTTAGGCTTAAAGCTACTTCCTCTGAAGAGTCTTCTATTGACACCAGTGAACTTATTTCAGATTTGAAGGAGAAGGTATTACTGTATGGCTTAAGTTAACACTGAATATTATCTTCCAATGCCTCTTTACAATGGTGCAATGTTTTTGGAGTCCATGTTGTTCTTTTCCTTGCTATTCGGTTTCAAATCTTCAATGTTATCATTTGGTACTATGTAGATTTCTCTATTTAAAGTCTTATCTGAGGTTTGTCCGATCATTTTCCTCAAAAAAACGACTGAATATTTGAAATTATTTTGTTTACTTTAACATTTATTATAGTATACTCTGTACTCCAAAATCACGAGAGATTGAAATTGGTGTGTGGAAAATGTCTCTGTTAATTCGAACTTCATTATGGCATTCTTAAAAAAATCCTTCCTTTTGTTATGGTCTTTGTTTAACCATACTTTATCATGCTAGTGGGACGGTCTTGAGAATAAGTCCACGGTTCTAATCTATGGAGGAGGTGCCCTCGTTGCTGTCTGGCTCTCGTCAATAGTCGTCGGAGCAATAAACTCTGTTCCACTGGTAAGTCACCAAGTTGTTTACCTTTCTATTAAGTTCTCTCTTTTTTCATTTTTTTCAGACTTACACACATGGGTCGTTTATGTACAATTATCGATTCGTAAATCCATGGTGGGGTATTTAATTGATTTTACACAAAGGTATCAATTTCCATTTTGTTCTATGTGTAATAGCTTCCGAAGATCATGGAGTTAGTCGGCCTCGGTTACACTGGCTGGTTTGTCTACCGCTACCTCCTTTTTAAGGTAAATCTGCCTTTGCCTATTGCTTCTTTATCTCTCTATTATAGTTGTTAGGTGTTACTTTGGCCGTAGGCATTTTGTCTTGCTTTTTAGATTGCTAACTAGGCAGTCATTGTTGTTGCTCGTTATCACCTTTCAGTCCGCTCTACGTTACAAAAGATAGAAAACCTTCACCACTTAGTTACAAATTCTACCTTCTTAATGATACCTTACAGTTTTCTACGAAACTGGTCAAGTCATATAGTCAATGAGGCAAATGGTACAAAATGCTAGCTGGTGCATACATGTGTCTATAAAATTTTGAAAGGATAAATCTTAATACAGTCTTACCGCTGAAAAATCCCTGCATTGTTTTCCCAATTTTGCAGTCGAGCCGGAAGGAATTAGCAGATGACATTGAATCCTTGAAGAAGAAGATCGCAGGGACCGAGTAACTTTCTGGAACTGGCTATTTAGCTCACCAGTCACATGTGACATGTGATTCTATTTTCTGAATGTATAAGGCATGCTTCTCCTCTTTTGTCAATTAGTTTCTGCGTTGAATCGACTGTTGCTAGTTGCTATCTGATCCTTTGTATTAATGAATATAATATGGTTGTCAATTTTTTTAAAAAAAGATTCTGTTTATGATCGTGGCAAGGTCCTTCATTCACCGATTGGCCTTTAACATGTTTGTTTGGTTGCGGGGATTACCTTAGCATACAAAATCGCCTTAGACGAGTACATACTCTTCTTTCTTTACCGACCCTCAAAAAGTAGAATAGACCAGGCATTATTTCTGATGGACTTTTGGAGAAATTTTTTCGCGAGTGTTGAATGGATTTGTATTTAAAGATGCGGGAATCCAAAGAATTTTAGAGCTCAATCAATGACTTGAATAAAAATATTGTAGAAACAAAAACCTGCAAAAAATAACGTAAAGAAGATCAAATAAATTCACAATCCAACCCTTATTTCACAATTGTGCTCGGCTAAGCTCCCTATCTACCTTTACTTCACAGTCTCGTCCATTTAACCCTGTCTTATATTTAATATACTCACGATTTTCGTGAAAAACTCTCATTGCTTTTGCAACGGTGATCACTTCGTGGCGGCCGTCCTCGACATCGATGTAGAGGACAGTGAAGGCATTGGTGACACGGTCCTTCATCTGTGTTTATCTCGCAATAAAGGGATGTGGTAACTGCGTAATAGACATTATCGATCATTCACTCTCTGAATATGTAACTTTTTTTCTCTTTTCAGAAAAGCTCGTTTTAAATATATTTAAGGAATGGAGATTATAGAATGGTACCTCCTCCAAAAGGGAGTGCTTAACATAACAGAAGGAAGAGGAGGTGAAGTATGTTGTAAGCATGTCGACAAATAGTCAATCTATCGGAACCTGATCTGGTGAGGGGCAACCGATATAAATTGAAGAAAAAAGGAAGACTACATATCCTCCATCAAGCTTGCTTATTTGTTCATTGATCTAACTTTGAGGCCTGGTGGTAGATATTTATTGGTAACATATTACTTGTACGGATTGGATTACATAATAAAACTGTCACAAAGCTGATTAGCAGATCATGCACATATGTAGTAAATGCACAAACAACTACAACCAAAGAATAAAATCTCACCATATGAAAGCAATCATTAATCTCTTATGCACGATAATTAAAACACGAAAGTATCAAATGTGAAGGTAAAAACTACAAGGTTGATCTCATCCTAAAATCAAGGATAGCAATAGTATATGTCTATCATGAGAGATTTACACAAAACTAATCCTGTATAGAATACGACAACCTAGAGAAAAAATATCAGTGTGATGGTGGTTGATCTTCCCAGAAGCCAGGATCCATGGCTTCAAAAGATTTCTCTCACTCTCTCTCAATTTTTCGTGTGCTTAAACGTGGATGCTTCAAAAATAGTCTCATTACGGTTGCTATATAGTTTTTCATGGTAGCCAATAGTGTAGTAGATTTATGATTTTTGTTAACATGATGGGATTTTAACACGAGCTCTTTCAAGTTTATTCAATTACACTTATGACTCTCCTTTTTTTTGCAATAACATGTGTGCTCCTACTTTCTTGCAAACCATTAGCATTTTTGCCCCTGTGTTAGTCCCAGAACAAGGTTTATTCAAACAAAGATCTGGTTAGGGTGGAGAGTGATCGAGGGATGGACAGAGGTGAGTAAGCATGGAGGAGGAAGTTGGGTGCAGGGTGATAGGGGATGAGGCGGAGAGTGCTAAGGTTGGGGAGGGAGATCAGAGGCAGAGCTGAGGAGGTCGGGCAATCGAGTAAGAAGGAGGAGGTCCGGTCAGAGAGAGGTGTGAGTTGGGGAGGAGACAATTGGGGCATATGAGTCAAAGGGTGAGGTAAAATGAGGAGGAAGAATTAATAATTATACTCGTATCTCTTTCTATTTTCTTTTCAATTATACGATTGTGTCTATACGTGTCTATAAGTTAACGCCTATTTGAGAGGGAAATGGACGAAAACTAATTTGGAAGGTATAACTGCTAATGGTGGAAGAAGATAGCAGTACAAGCGTTGGTGCAAAAAAGGTAAGGGTATGAGTACAACTACACAAACTCGGAATGTTGAAATCCCTAACATGATTGATTAGTTAATGTTAATCTCCTCGTCTTGAGCTTTTGACATTCCAATTTTGATACTCTCATAATGTCTTGTCCATCAAACTCCATCAAAATTAAAATCTCCAATATAATAAAATCTCCCAAATTTTGGTTATCTAGATTATCAGCTAAATATGAAAGCTCCAATAGATGTCAAATCCTACATAGGAGGGGATTCAAGCCAATACTATCATCGTGCTAATGCCATTCCAATTTACATAGAAGGATATGGAATACACCATAAAAAGGAAGAGCTTGGTGCCTCGAGTTGCTTCCAAAAAGGTGCTTCAAAATCAAAGGGGTAGGGGTACAAGTTGTATAACTGCAAAACACAAGTGTGTTGTGAAGAGCGGTCAAGTTCATTAAAAAAAATTAAACAAATGAAACGTGGAGCTAACAATTTATCGAAAATGTAAAAACTTGATGCTAGATTTATCATAACTATAGAAAATGTAAAAACATTATGCTAGAATGCTAACACATGAGAAGAAGCAAGGTAGGAAGGTGTTTGTGATGGCCACAAGGTCTTTCTTGTACCGATTGACTTTTAACATGTTAGTTTTGTTGCAGTATTACCACTTAGAAACTTGTTAGATCTGCATTGAATTCCACGGGGTAACTAATGTCTACTTCTTTAGGGTACCTTCCTTCGAGGTGCTATCTGAGTATCATGATCCAATGGTCGATTGCCGAAAGATGATCCATTATTGTCCCGACCATGAATTCCAGAGTTTGTGCATGGGAAGAAATAGAAAGGATCGGGGAAGGAGATCGATCCATACTTAAATATGTATCAATTTTGATGGTATCTCGATCAGAAGCCCATAATTGAGGAAACCCTCTTGTCCCTCTTCTCTTAGTACATGTATATGTGCTTTACAAGGACATGAGAAAACTCTTTATATCTAGCTAAAAAAATACTAGAGGCAGTTTTTTTGCTACGTAAGTAAATTTTATATTTAACTGAGTAAGTTTTAGAAGGTGCAGCAACCAGTTACAAAAAAAGACCAAAAAGTTGTTTACCAGTCCCCAGGACAGCAAAAACTAGGGACATGCTTACTGTCCCAAAAGAAGGACCGTATTCACAATAGAGGTAACCACCATATCTATTGAATTGCTGGAACCGACAGTCCATCGAGAATTCCTTTCACGCCAGATGCTCCAAACTGTTATGGCTAGAAGGCAACTTAGTCTTTCACGCATAACTGGTGCGGTAATTTCACTAATCCACTCCAAAGAATCTTTGAGCGAGGCCAATGGGGGCGGGGGCAAGCATAATCTCGAGTAGGCCCCCTCCCAAATGGCCGCCGCCACTTGACAGTCAAACGAAAGATGAAGGTGGGATTCTGGTTCCAAGGAGCAAAGGTAACACGAGGATGGCGCGCAGATACCGAATTAGCAAGACTATCAATGGTTGGGAGGCGCCCTATCACAACCCTGAAAAGAGTGCAAGCAAATTTTGGAGGTGTTCCTTTTGACCAGACGAGAGTGGCCCAAGGCAGGGGCAAAGACCTACACCTCCGCAACCTAACGGCCACCTCGAAAGAGTATCGCTTCTGGTCGAGGGACAAGTGAAAAGGAGTCACCGTGCCTACAACAATCACCCTCAAAAACAGCATGGACTTCAGAATTTCAGCCTACATGCGGGAGCATCCCGTTGATGGGTTCACCTCCCAAAAGGATTGAGAAGCCAAGTATTTCTTCCACATAAATTGGGACCATATAGAGGAGTCAGAAGATAGGAGTCTCCAGCCCCAGGAGACCATCATGGCAACATGAAGAGTGAACATGGAACGAATCCCCAGCCCCCCCCCCCCCTCCAGCTTGGGAAGGCAAGCCGTCTCCCAGGAAAAGTCATGAATTTTCTTTTTCCAGAGAAAGTTAGCACAAAACCGCTCAATTCTATGGATGGAGGCTGATGGTAGAAATAGGTCGTTGTCCCAATAGTTAGTTATCCCAGGGATGAGATGCAGGCGGCCTGCAAACGATAGCATCTTCCTGGTCTAGCCATCCAAAGCTGAATGAATCCTATCTTCTATGACACGGGTGTCCATACTACGACAAGATTTAGAGGATAGAGGTAGGCCAAGGTAATCGGTAGGCAATGCGTGCCTAGGTATAGTCAACGAAGCGATTAGGACCGAATCCTCGCAAAAATGCTTTGGGCGGAAGAGCTTGCTCTTCCTAGAATTAAGCATCAAACCAGAGATATCCAGGAAGGCATCATGGGAGTCCTAACAGCGAGCAGAGAATGGGTCGACCCCTTGCAGAAGAGGAGGACGTCATCTGCATACATGGGATGTGAGGGGGCAACAGAGCGCCCCCGCCCCAACAGCCCAAGACTCCCCTTGGCAACAGCAAGGTCCAAGAGAACCGTGAGGGACTCCATCCCCAAAGAGAAGAACAACGGGCTCAAGCGGTCCCCTTGCCGCAAACCTTGCTTCCCTCTAAAGAGCCCATGAGGGGAGCCATTGACCAAGATCGAAAAGGAGGTAGTAGATATGCACTTCTTGATCTAGGCGGTCCACCTGCTGCAGAAGCCCATAGCCCCCAAGGCGTCCAGGATGAAAGAGTGTTTGATTGAGTCAAAAGCTTTGAAGGTGTTAATTTTCAGACATGCTTTGTTAGTGCTAGTGCGGTGGTCAAAGCCTCTCAGTAGCTCATTGGCAAGCCTTACATTATCACCGATAGATCTCTCCTTTAAGAAGGCAGATTGGTTACTAGAAATCAAATGCGGGAGCAGCTCCCCAAGGTGCGAGGCCAACACCTTAGCGAAGATCTTGTAGGTAATGTTGCAATAGGATATCGGCCTGAAGTCCCTCACACCGCTCGACGAGGACACCTTAGGCACCAGAGTAAGGAAAGTACGATTCACCTGTTGGACCATGCTCCCCCCATTTTAGAGGAATTCCACCGTGAGATAAACCTCCTTCTTAACTAGAGACCAATGTCGCTTGAAGAATGCAGCATTGAATCCGTCCGGGCCCGGGGCCTTGAACAACGGAATAGCAGATAAAGCCCTCCATATTTCTTCCTCTGAGAAAGGCCTAACCAGCCAACGCCCGGTTTCCTCTGTAAGTAGTCTCTTGGGGGGGGGGGGGGAGGAGGATACCCCTAGTGATGATTTCCTAGCGACACGCTTCTTTGCGCTAAGGTGGAAGAATTTTGTATTGTGGTCGCCAAGCTTAAGCCAGTCCACCCTGCTCTTTTGCATCCAAGCAGATTCAAGATCTGCATCCAGGGCTTCCGGGTGATGCTTGATATCCCTTTCAAGTGTTGCAAGGGTAGGATCCAACGGGGAGACGCTGATGGAACTATTTACGCTCTGTAGGAAATTTCGCACAAGGTCCACCTCATGGAAGACATTAGCCTCGTTTGCCGTCCATCCCTTAAGAGCCAGATTTACATTTTCGAGCCTCCGGGCAAGACGGAAGAGTGGGTTTCCCTGAATGGGAACTTTCCAACCTTTGCGAATGACGTCAAAGTATCCCAGCCTTTGTGCCCAGTACTCGAAGTAACTGAAAGGCAACGGGCTTCTGAATGTGGAGGAGAAAGCCACATGAAGAAGGTGGTGGTCGCTCCAGGAGACTGGAATATATGCCAACTTTGCATTAGAAAGGCAGGATGTCCAATGATCATTGACGAGAGCACGATCAAGCCTCGTTGTGACCCTAGTAGGGTCAACCGAACAATTAAACCAAGACCATGGGTTACCCCGTGAATCAAGGTCACTAAGCCCACAGGAGCTTACACAATTATTGAAATCATCCATATTACTCTGATTCGGGGGACGACCTCCCCTCTTTTCATTAGCAGAACATACAATGTTGAAATCCCTGAGCACAATCCAAGGACCTCCATGAGAGTTAACATCTTCGGATAGGAAGTTCTAGAGATCCCTCCGGAACGCTGGGGAGTTTCGCCATAAACCACAGGTAGAGTAAGGTTAAGCCCGCCTTTATTCAGGCAGCTTAATGTTATGGCCTGTGGGGAGGACTTCCGGGAAGAGCGTGACCAACAAGTCAATTTCCAAATTACATAGATATGGCCCAGTGGTGTGTTATTGTGCACCATCTCCCAACCAACTGGGAATAGATTTGCGAACCTCGCCCGAGATTCCCGTCTGATTTTTGTTTCGACCAAGCCAATAATGTCCGTGTCTTTTTCTGTAATTTCCCTGAGGAGTCTTCGCATTTTGCAAGACTTGTTGAGCCCCCTAGTGTTGCATATTATAATAGACATTAATCAGCCTCTTGTATGGGATGTTGTTGCCCTACAATTCTTAAATTTGCCTTAGGTTGTTTTTTTTCTTATGGGTGGTCGTGCTCCAAGAGGGGTTAGCCATGGAGATGACCGCCGGGATAGGGGCTCCTCCCAGAGACGTCCCGCTTGCAGGGGTCTCTTCTGTGGAGGGGACATTAAGGTCCAGAACAGCAACGACACCTCCAAAAGAGCGGGTCATCGTTTTTCCTGTCATAAGGTGCCGTTGGACAAGGGCCCTTGGCCCGGAAGGGAAAGCGGAGATCGACTTCCCATAAGTAGGCTGTCTCTTGGGGGTGTTGTATGTCAGCGGCGGGGGGCATGATGTTCTGTGCAGCACCCACAGCAGAGGACCTGCAAGATGTCGATGCACCTCCTAGGAGGGGGGCCTGCAGGGACCTGGGTCTGCGACAGGGGCTGGGGAGATAGCCAATGAAGAAGCCAGAGTTAGAGGGGCAGAGCCCCCTAAGATCTGGCCTCCTAGAGATTGATGAGGCGAGGCTGCGACAATCAAAGGGGGGGAGGAGAAACTCGAGGATCTGGCCTCCTCGAGTTGCTTCCAACAAGGGGCTTAACAATCAAAGGGGTAAGGGTACAAGTTGTATAACTTCAAGACACAATTGTGTTAGAAGAGTGGTCATGTTCATTAAAAAAATAAACAAACGAAAAGTGGAGCAAACAATTTATCACAACTATTGAAAATGTAAAATCATGATGTTAGATTTATCATAATTGTCGAAATGTAAAAACATGATGCTAGACTGCTATCACATGAGAAGGAGTAAGGTATAAAGGTGTTTGTGATCATCCCAAGGTCCTTTTTGTATCGATTGACTTTTGACATGTTAGTTTTGTTGCAGTATTGCCACTTAGAAACTTGTTAGATTTGTATTGAATTCGGAGGGGTAACTAATGCCTACTTCTTAAGGGTACCTTCCGTTAGGTGCTATCTGAGTGTCGTGATTCCAGGGTTTGTGCATGGGAAGAAATAGAAAGGATCGAGGGTAGGAGATCGATCCATATTTAGATATTTATTAATTTTGATGGCATCTCAGTCAGAAGCCCGTAGTTGAGGAAACCCTCTTGTCCCTCTTCTCTTAGGGTGTGTTTGGTTGCCGGGTTATCCTGAGGTAAACTGGAGGAGGGTAACTCATTTTTGTATTTCGATGTTTGGATAGAGGTTTTTGTGTTAAGTGAGTTTGTTGTGATGTGATTGTATTAAAATTTGGAAAAGTGAGTAGAAGTTGAGTAGTTTATAATTTTTAGATGATATGATGGTATAATATATTATTTTTGATGGAATAGATGAAAGAGAAATGATTTATATAATGTATTAAAAAATAGAAGAAGAGTGGACCCCACAAGTGAGAGAAGGGATGGGTTTTGAGAGGTAAACCCCCAAAGAGAGGATTAACCCTCAATCCAAACATGGCCTTAGTGCAACTATATGTGCTTCACAAGGACATGAGAAAACTCTTTATATCTAGCTAAAAAAATACTAGAGGCAATTTGCTCATCGATAATATCCATCATACGAATATCCATCATGTAATGATGTCTTCATTTTCCTTTCAACATCTTGATCATATTTGAAAAATTTTCACATTTTTTCTTAGCACCTTTAGTGCCTTCTCACGGTGTAGTGTTCAATCAAGAACAAGCATAACTCGAATAAATCCCAATGCTCTTGAAGAATCTACCTTTGGGATTGTGAGTTGTGGCTGCTCTATTCAAAATTTCCTTATATTTTCTTAAAATTTAAGTGTCAAATTCTTATTTGAGTGGTTTGAAGGTAAGGAGTGGATAATAACCGCTGGCGGAGATAAAATGGATAATGTAATAATGCGATAACTTAACTTTGAAATTGCTTATTTTTTAAAAAAAAAAGATTCTCTATTATTCATCGTCCAAACGGAGTCTCATTATAGTTTATCTGACACATTCATTCATATCCTCTCTTTTAAAAATACAGATCTTGGAAACATCGAGGATTTTTTTAGAAGCCATATTGATTTCTTTACGAATTCCTTTTTTCGCTGCAATCGTCACATTAAATGTTTTATCTTATTCTATGACAAGTTGGAATATTATTGGTCGTCCAAAAGGCTTTGGTGGTTGAACGAATAATTATCTCTCCAGACGAGTTAGGTTCCTTCAAGGCAAAATCCATCTAGGCTCTTTAAACATCGCGTTCTATATAATTCCACCATCGAATCATATCGTTGACGAGTACACATATTTACGAACAAAGAGATCCGAGTCGGGTATGTTTGCTGTGCACGCCCGGATATCCAGGCTCACGCGAGACGGGCGAGAGAGCGCGACTCGCGCGGCGGTCGTCTTGAGCGGAACCGCAGGGCGCCGTGGTGCCACAAGCGGATCGTGCGGTCACAGCACTCCGCTGTCCAACGTGTCGTGCTCCCATTGGTCGCCTCCCGGCTCCATCCCAGGCGGCATCTTCGCCTTGAGAAACCAGGGGAACCTCTCCCCCACGGTAGTATATTTTCTGGTTAGGGCTCCTCGTCAATTCCCATCTCTCTTCTTCCTTACCCCCTTCGCCTCCTTCAGGTCCCGCTAGAGAGAGAGAGAGAGGAAAGATGTCGCCGGCGGAGTCGTCGCGGGAGGAGAACGTGTACCTGGCTAAGGTGGCGGAGCAGGCGGAGAGGTACGAGGAGATGGTGGACTTCATGGAGAAGGTCGCCAGAACCGTCGAGGTCGAGGAGCTCACCGTCGAGGAGCGCAACCTCCTCTCCGTCGCCTACAAGAACGTCATCGGCGCGCGGAGGGCCTCCTGGCGCATCATATCCTCCATCGAGCAGAAGGAGGAGAGCCGCGGCAACGACGACCACGTCGCCCTCATCAGGGACTACCGGGGCAAGATCGAGGCCGAGCTCACCAAGATCTGCGACGGCATCCTCAAGCTGCTCGACACCCACCTCGTCCCCTCCGCCAGCTCCGCTGAGTCCAAGGTCTTCTACCTCAAGATGAAGGGTGATTACCACAGGTTCGCGGAACGATATTCTTTTCCTTTTTTTATTTGTTTTTGAGATATGCTTGTTAGTTTGTTCGTTTGGTTTGAGATTCGGTTGCCCTTAGAGCAGATGTGACCTGAATTTTATTTACTTGGCCGCTGCAAATATGCCCAACTAAAACGCCATCAGCAAAATGCTAATTACATGTGAATCGGGCACATGTTGACCGATCTTCGTATCGAATGATACACACTTGAGATCATACTAAGAAATGGGGCACAATTCCTCGGAGTGTTCACATAATTGGAGGGAAGATGATCTTTCCGTAATGGTATCTTCAATCTTCCTATTTCCTTCTTCGTATCACTTCCTATTTTTATGGTTATGATGCACCCCATTCCTTCATTTGCTTCCATTTTGCTTCCGCTCTTTCCCTTCCCCTTGCCATGTCTACGAATGGAAGTATCTTATGGGTGAGGACGGTGTGGGGTGGAAATGGAAGTAGTTGGTGTGTTTGGTTTTATTGTACGTGGAAGGAATTAAAGGGCATCAAGAGGGTTGAAGATACCAATCAAGAGATTCCTTTCTTCTTCCGAATCAAGGATTGGGAAAGGAATTAATTGTGAATACCCTTAAAGTTGTATTTGATTTCATGTCACAGGTACCTTGCTGAATTCAAAACGGGCGTCGAGAGAAAAGATGCTGCCGAAAGCACTTTAGTGGCTTATAAATCGGCTCAAGTAGGTCATGGGATCATGTGAAATCTCAAGTTAACACTTAACAGTTTTGATATTTTATCTGACTTGTTGAAACTTCCCAGGACATAGCTTATGCTGATCTTGCTCCAACACATCCTATCAGGCTGGGGCTTGCCCTTAATTTCTCTGTATTTTATTACGAGATCTTGAATTCACCTGATCGTGCATGCAATCTTGCAAAACAGGTTAGCTCTGCAAGCCTTTTATTCCAAGCAGAAGTTTATTTTTTGAATCATTTTTTTTATCATTAGTACTGCTAACCCTCATCTTTGCATTATTACATGAAGCTATATATCTGGCAGATCACAGTTTATAGATTGCTTGCATAAGTTTTCATTTCTTTTCTGTGGCTGGCATGGAAGTTGATGAAATCAACAACAACAAATCCTTTTCCCACAATTAAGTAGGGTCGGCTACATGGATTCTTCGCCTCCATTCAGATCTATCTTGGGTCAATCTCGGACTTATATCCAAAAAACTAAGATCCCTTCGTATAGTCTCTTTCCAACACTTCTTGGGCCGTCCTCGCCCTCTCTTAGCCGGCTCAACATCCCAACACTCACATCTCCTAACCGGTGCATCAGTTGACCTTCTTTGCAAATGACCAAACCATCTTAAGCGGTTTTCTCGCATCTTATCCTCGATCGGAGCTACACCAACTTTCTTTCTGATTGCATCATTCCGAATCCGATCTTTACTTGTATGTCCACACATCCATCTTAGCATTTTCATTTCTGCTACAGCCATTCTCTGCACATGTCTATGGTTCACAGGCCATTTCTGCTACAGCCATTCTATGGAAGTTGATGAAATGTTTATCTAAAAATAAATTAATATTGGGATGAGGGAGAGTCATTGTGTGTGTTGACTTTTCTTCCTCTTGTCTTTCTTTCCACATTTTAAATATGGTGGATATATTGGAAGTCGATGTGAGCTATATTGCTCATATCGCTCTCAGACTTTGTAAGGCGTTACATACTACCAATAGAACTTGTTGAAGTTGATGCTTATTGGGAACCAATTTGGTTTAATATGAACCTGCATGTCTGTTTCTTGATCAACATTTAACCATGGGGGGTTATTAAAATTTTAAATCGGTCCAGTTAGACCATATTGTATGTATCCCCTCTTTGTGATGCTGTTCAGATGTGGCATGTATTTATTTTCTTTTCCAACGAATTGAAGGGCATGCTTTACTCTAATTCGGAAATCCTCTTTAGTCTGTAAATGTATATTTTATTTTATAATTGACTGCTGCATTTTATGCAACAGTCAGTATGAAAATCCATAGCATATAAGTGACAAAGTTAGCATGAATTCACTTCACCACTTGTGAAATATACTGGTAAGGATCGTGCAAATGGTTGGAGACAACAAAAAGGTTGTTGGAAAGAAGGCATTAATCTTGGAATCTTTTGGAGCCAAGTTGAAGTGTACTTCAATATGGATTGGAATGGAGGTGAAAAAACATGTAGTTAATCTCACATAACATTGAAAAATGCTTGATTTTGGTTGGGATGGCTTAGAGGGATGGTATGTGTCATAGAAGAGATAAAAGATTGAATTATCTTCTTATCTTTTAATATGTATTTTTTGGATCAAGAAGGGATGTTCTCAGGGCTGGGGAGTCTTTGGACTGTGGCTGGTCCTTTATCCGTGGAATCTAATCATGATAAAGTTACATCGGAATTGAGATTCCTCATTAACAACAACAACAAAGCCTTTTCCCACAATTAAGTAGGGTCGGCTACATGGATTCTTCGCCTCCATTCAGATCTATCTTGGGTCAATCTCGGGCTTATATCCAAAAAACTAAGATCCCTTCGTATAGTCTCTTTCCAACACTTCTTGGGCCGTCCTCGCCCTCTCTTAGCCGGCTCAACATCCCAACACTCGCATCTCCTAACCGGTGCATCATCTGACCTTTGCAAATGACCAATTAAATTATGAAAAAAATGACTTTCAGAATATTATGCTCCTGTTTGCAGGCAGATTACATTGAAAACAATTTGGACTGTTTTTGGGATGCGGAGTATACGACAATCTATCTCGGGGAACAAAAAATTAAAAAAAAATGGATATTTTATTGTTCTCAGGGCTGAAATGGTGAAAGTGAAATCTAGTTTCATGGAATAATCATAGATTTAGTATGTCAAAAAATAGTCTCAAATAGGCTATAACTTCAGGTTTTCCCAGAAGATTTTATGCAATCATTAAAATTGACCGCATTCAATCTTTAATAGCTTCATTTTATTTGTGTATGAGAACTTCAGATAATTATGCTAGTTTTAAATGTTGTGTTGCAAGTAGTAGGTTCTTACTTGGTATTGCTAATTTAGAATACCGAAAATACTCGATTTTATGTCATGGAAAATACCTAATTACAATCTGTGATCTATCGGCAAGCGATGATTTTCGCAGGTTCGCATCCCATTACATCAATTGCCTTCTGCCCTTCAAAACCAGTTATTGGATTTTATCAATGAAAGAGCTAGGGGAGGAATAAGTGTATTTACACATTATAGATTCACAGGAATGGGTTTAGCAATCATTTAATAGATTAATACTCGTGAGTATATTTAGCAGTGAGGGTAAGTGGATGCATCACATAGTTGCTTTTAGCATGCAACTCCATTGACATTGTGCGCATTTTTGCTCCAATCTGGGAGTAATTTAATGTTAGGTTTCCTTTAGGCTTGTTTGATGAAACAATTTTATCTCAATAGTCTTCTTTCAGATGGACACACTAGTTTGTCTTCTGTGATGGGCTCTTTTCTTTGTTTTTGGTGCCTATGTTACTGTCATGTATGATGTGCAAGCATAGGTTGAAGGTGTAATGACACTGATTAGTCGTGGCAACCATCATAAGTGCTCGAGTCTAAGTTGCCGTTATTTTTAACTCTTATAACTCTTGGGTGCTGTGTCTTTTGTGATTTTCTTTGTGGGACAACTTTAGGTTGTTGTAGCTTTATTTAAATCGGTAAGATTTTCTTTGTAAGTTTTTCAATGGGCTGGTTGTTGATGGCCATGTCTTAAGTCAAGTTGGTGAAACACACTTGAATTCAGTATGAGCCAAAGCAAAAACCACATGATTAAGTCCAAGTTGTCAATTATAATTGTCATTCTCCGCCAGGAGCTTTCCGTGTTGGGCTATTGGTGTTCACTATGTGGCAAAAGCAGTGAAAGCCTTGCACATTACATGCACTATGTCATGCATGTCTACTATAAACACACGGCTTAACATTGTCTGGGATGGTACATCTTTAAGTTGATGCTTACTTAGCACTTCTCTATCTGGGATCAGACGAGTATAATTTGTTACTCTCTAGCTAGAAAGAGTATTTTATACCTCATCTTCAGGCTTACATATTGTTGCTCCTAATATATACAGGCTTTTGATGAGGCCATAGCCGAGTTGGACACTTTGGGTGAAGAATCTTACAAAGATAGCACACTGATCATGCAGCTTCTAAGAGATAATCTTACTTTGTGGACGTCGGATATCACGGTATTGTCTTTACGCGCTGCTTGTTCTGTCTGTTTTTTATGCATTCGATTAAAAGAGCTTGACATGAAGATGTTGAGTTTGTCGTGGTTAATGCTCTTGAATTCCGCAGGAGGAAACTGGTGACGAGATCAAAGAGGCCCCAAAGCATGACGCCGGTGAAGGGCAGTGATCAAATTTGAATGGTTTGGAATATAGGAGGGAAATGCGAAGATAGCTCATGTTATTTGCATATGAATATATCTTCAGATCTACGCTTCTCTGCAGTTTGCCTATTTTATTTTCTAATTTGCGCAACTTAGCGGGCAGCAGGATTCTGGAAGTCTGGACCAATGTTAAGACCTGGTTTTTTTTAATTACATCCAAGCACGTCTTTAATGGTAGAAAATTTGATTTTATACTATCACATTTGTGGGTTGTTTTACTTGAGGGAATGGACCTTGTTGGTGAGGTGGCTACACCTCGCCTCTTTTGCTGCATTTGTCCTTGATTTGTTATGTTTGCCCTTTGAATTTTCCCACGTCGCATCTCCTTTGCACCAAGCTTGCTGGCGTGTTGCTGCTGTTCAGCATCCTGCATCGATTAGAGTGGTGAACATGGAGCATCGTTCTTGATGTAGATGATGTGTGTTTGCTTTTGGTATACTGCTCGATTCAGCATTCGATTTCTGTCCCTCTCCATGGTGAATAGAAGAGCAACCTCACTTGGTTAGGTACTGATGTCTATAGTGAAGGATTCATGTGAAGTGTATTAATAAGGTAAACCAGTGTTGATTAGTTTCATGATGAACTTCGTATTTCAACTGGATAGGTAGGTTAATCCTTGGCCTGGTTGTTGTCATTTAGATGGATTTGATTTATAGGTTGAGTATCAACTAAAAGATATTTGCCATAGGACAGTTATCCTAACGAATTTTTGAAGGAAAAGAAAGGGTTCCAATTAGAACTACATAATCATTCCCAACTTTTGCTTACCATGCTTATTGGGTATTGGCAGGAATTGATCGACTTGCCCTTGGAAATCAGTAGATGTATTCTTTACTAGATTTATAAATTAACTGCCTATATATAAATTCTGAATTATTTAACATAGTATTAGCATTTCATCGAGAGTGAACGAGATTTAACATGGTCCAGTCAAGTAAAGCAGTGTGACAAAAAAAGTTATATTAAGATAACATTAAATGGTAGGAAACATCCAACGTTAAACACTATATGGTAGATGGTTGCATGAGATTAATTTACACTAATGTTTCCTAACGCGGCTTAATTTTAAAATGAATAACAATCTCCCTCTTAAAATTTTGTTTTACGTGACGATCGAAATCATACAGTTATAATATTTTATGGACAAACAAAATGAGAATAATATCCTATTTAAAATAGTATGATAATGATTAATATTTTACAAAGAACCAAGACTTTGACGTGGATTAAAATAAAAATGTCATGGATGTTCTTGAGAAAAAGAGTATAGCACGTGGCTGGCTCATAAGGGCATTTTATGAAAAGTGGATGAGAGTTGTTTCTTATTCCACGGTTAGCTCTTTTTCCTCAACACATAATTTTCCATGTTATTTTTCAAAAGGTATGATTCAAAAGTATGCTTGATTTGATACTTGGAGAATATACTTGCATGGGAGATGGCAAAGTCAAACCAAACTCTAATGGTGGAATTTCAGATTGAAGATCGTGGACTTCTACCCGTTTGTGCAATCCTTCTTCCGAATTATGGAAAAAGTACATTGATTCCTTTTTCAAGCTCTTGAGAGTACAAGTAAGGCGAAGTAATAGTGTGGGGAGAGGGTTTCCGATCGTGAGATTCTGATGCGATTCTTTCTTAGATTCGATAATATCCAAGGCCCCGATTGTTGCAAAAGTTGACCAAATAGGTCGATTAGTCGGCCTGATTAGTCGAGTCGGTGGTAGCTGACCCAACTAGGCCTAGTCAGGCATTAGTCGGTTAATCCGAGTAATCGGACCAACTAGTCAGTTGATTACTCGGTTGACTTTTACATGGAGATTTTTTATTTTTTAGTTTTTTGATTTTTTAAAGCAAACTTATTTTAATATGCTTAATGTTATATTTAAAAACAATTACTTCTTTTATTTCATTATGATAGTATAGAAAATATACAAATCAATGTAAATATATAAGAATGTGTATATAAACATTGATCTATATATTTAAATTAATTTAAAAATTCAAAATCGACTAATGACAGACTAAATCCGATTAGTCGTCCGACTGTCGATTAATCCTTACTCAGTGACCTTGCTAAGCGAGTATCGATTACATATTTCTGCAACCTTGCAAGGCACTTTATCATTATCTAGTGTTTAGTTTCTACTGTATCGATGACGCATCTTCCACTTCTTAAAAATCTTGAAGTGGATCAATTTTTCGATACCATCAAGCTTAGTCATTGTTGTCTCTCCATCCCTTACTCCTTTTGATTTGATTCATCCTTCCTGATTTCAAGATTTTCAGATCTACGCACAAATAATGTATTGGATTGTGCATCATTTCCTTTGAGCTTCATTCCTTTCCATCTCATAAGCTATGCATGAACTCATGCTTTGATTTGAGATTGAATTCGAGACATTTTGTTTTGAATTTTATTGAATTCTATTGGATTTATTGATCGTCGTGGATACGAATATATGTGCTTCAATTCAAGGCGTGTTTGTCTTTAGAGCAGACCTTTTGAGTTTCTAACGACAATGAGAGCGCTTTAGAGAGAATTATTGAATAATCGAAATTTGTCGAGCCATTCTATTGAACCATTCGAGATTGTCTCAGCATGTGTTGTCTTCGTCGAAGTTGTTGAGAGGCATCTAAGGAAGCTTTCGATTCCTTCAACAAGTTCAGGTGCATACACTTGAATCGGTCAAAGGTCAGGTTTACCGTTGCCATTAATGGAAGAACATCGCTCGAGACTCCTCATGGAGAAATTATTTTTACGCTGAAATCCTTGAAATTTTGGATAAATTCTCCAACGTCTTCTAGCCATTAGAAAATTTAAAGACATCGATAGCTGATTATCGTAATTATTTTTGTATCAATTGTGTAATATTTGTTGCATTTTTGTTTATTTTCTAAGGCATGTTCTTTTACTAAATAGCATTATATTATTTCCTACGGCCCTTGGAGTTAGTATAAAATATGGGTAGTTTGGCCAACAAATGTTATGCTTTTACTTTTCTTAAAAAATTAAATATAATTAAAAATAAAAATCAATACTAAAATAACAAAAACATGTATAATAAGTAATAATTTTATATTTTTCAAGAAGAAAAATATCCTAAGTGGATTTAATATGATATTGCATCATATATTTTAATTATATTAAATATCAACTCTATAATTCTATAAAATTCAAAAACTCAAAATATATATTTTTTTATTAGAAAAATATTTTAGTTATCATGCCTTATCTCTAATAATAATAAAAAATACCTACTATACCAAATAGTAATACACATAAGATAGTACAATTTTTGTAAGTTTGGTGTGGAGTTAAAATGTCGAGTTATTTTTTATCAGCAACACTGCTACTTCCAGGATATGTAAACTTCGTTATTTTTTGTGATGGTTATGAAAAATATGGATTATATTATCTTGATATCCATGATGACTCTCTGTTTGTTGGAGAGACATCCATTTTTTCCTACCATTATCTTTGACATCTTATGCCTTGTACCTCGAATGTTCCTTGAAATCATCCCTCTAAAGCCATTTAACTGCAAGATTTTTCGGTTCGGGAAATATCATAGGACAACCTTTCCTCTAAGAAAGGAGTCACGAAGGTCGTCTCTATTTAATCGTGATCATTGTGATGTTTGGGGTCCTTTCCCAATGCACGATGTTATAGGACACATGTAATGTTGCTTTCATTGATGACTATAGTTGGACTTCATGGGTCGTGTGGTTATGTCCTTTTCTACACAGATCAAGTTTTCTTTTTCTACTTGCACTAAAACATTCGAGCCTGATGATGTTCTTGAGTATATGCTAGAAGATTTGGCTAGTTTTTTTGGTTCCTAGGAACTATTCATCAAACATCATGTCCTCACACCTCACAAACAGAATAGTATTGGGAGAAGGAAACGTCATCTATCTTCTTGACATGGACATGACTAGTACTTTAATTACTCAGATGAAGGTCACCAACACTTTTTATGGTGATTCTATTCTGATTGTTGTTTATTTGATTAGAGTGGTTCTCTTGTACATACTAAGAGGTGCTACTCCATGCTCTCTGCTTTTATCCCGATGATAAGCCACTTCTTCTGCCTTTGCATGTTCTTGGTCTTGTTTTGTTCAAAATCTTCTCGCCATTGATAAAATTTCTCCTCATGCAATTAAAAATATCTTTGTTGGTTATTCTAGAACCCAAAAGGGATGTAGATTGCGATACCCAATGTTTTTTGAATTCAATGATGACTTGAGATCCAAATAGGACAAACAAGACTCTATTCCATTGTACTCATCAAGATCTTTCCAATGAGTCTAAGAATGTCAAAATTCGAGTTCGAGAGCTCAAGATACATACATTTGAAGTTCCTAGGCTAAGATCTGGATCTGGATCCGAACCGGCTCAACCCACCATATAAAAGAGGTCACTGGCCTGGCTAAGATGGCTAAGGTTGATGTCTCTGCCCCTCGCTAGAGATTTAGTTGGAATTCTTGCCAGAGCGTTACCACTGTTTACAGAAAAATTCATCTGATCAACGATCCGAGGGCGTCATCACGAAGAGCTCGACAGGCTCATCGCCATGTGCATGTTCTCATCATGCATAGTGTGTCACGATCTCGGCGGGTTCATCGCCACGTGCATGTTCCATGCGAGAGGAGATTCAGGGAAGAATGTTCTGGGAGGTAACAGATTCACTCCTCTTGTTGTTGGGTCCTGATGGTACCACATAAACATGAACGAATTTTTAGAAACAAAATAAGCAGTTTTTTTATGCATGATGATCAAACTTATCGGGTTGGATTTTTCTCATTTTCGAGAGCGTCGCATATCCAACTTTTACGAAAAATATACCACTGCGACAAGGATAAAGTGTAGAATAGACACATGTAGCTAAATTTGAAATCTGGACCAATTTTTGGGAGAGATTCACGTGTTGCAGTTATGATCGATCAAGCAAAAAAGGCTAATTAGTAGGGTTGATCGCAACCTAAAAAGTTATTTGGTCAATTGTTGGTCAAGTAGTTGTAGATAACTCGTCAATTATTGTTCATATGAATGATTGACCAATCGACTGAAAAAGTTGATTGGCTAATTGAGAAAGGTTGATCGATCAACTACTAGTTTGATAACCAATTGAACATTGTTTATTGGTCATTTAAACATTGTTGATCTATCACAGTTGATCAATCAATTGTAATAAGTTGATCGATTAACCCTGATTTACTAGACCTGATTTGACGATTTTAATGGAAAAATGATAGTCATGCATATGCCTTACGAAATGCATTAAAATGTGAAGATTATACGTTGTGGTTAAATATAATGAAAAAGAGTCCATATCCTAATTAAATGCATTAAAATTACATGGTGATCCTCTTAATTGAGTGCATTGTAATACTTACATGTACAATCTCCATATCTATTTTCACATTTTAGTTTGATATTTGGTTGTGGTTTGTGTACTGTGAATGACTTTTCCATGTGGACCTCGCCGTGCATTTCTTGTGGTGCGTGGTAGATGAAGATAGGTATCGCAAGGGCCATGCAAGCACCCTTAGGCCTTGGGTAAGTTAAGTGTGATTCGCTTTACCAGAGGATGTTGACACAATCTCCAGTCACGAGAGATTTGTGGTGTCGCATCATGAGGTACAATGCTGAGTTGTGCGAGTGCCCAAGAAGGGGCACGTCGAGGGCACCCAGTGACGGGTGTGTCACCTAGAATTGGTAAGATCCTGCTAATGAGACCTGCATATGATAAGGATGACCCAGTGCAGACTCAAGACGATGAAGAGATCGTGATTGAATTCAACTCAAGGGGGAGACTATTAGGATTTGCCTCACCACCACCAACAAGAAGTTAATGGGAGCGGAATCGATACCAACACTGCTTTGATACCAGTTGACGGGAACACGATCCACCGGTATCGTCTCCTCTTGGATACCAGATGTTGGAGATACGAACCTCCTCAGATGCGGAAGCGGATGCAAATACGAACACCACCACGGAAGCACGTGAAGAAAGAACAAGTTGATATAACGGTGGTCGGTCACCTCTTGCGACCACCGGAGAAGAAAGATCACTATATAGAACGAGTACAACTCTCTCCGTTCCCTCTCTCTCTTCCTCTCTTCTCTCCCTATCCCCCTTTCTCTATAGGGGTTACATTGTTCTTGTTGGTGTGTTGAGGCAATGCCTCCCACTTTCCCAAATACAACCCCATAGTCCTATTATGAATAGGACTATAAATAGAATACAACTCAGCTACTATTAGAATTAGGAGTCCAATCTCATTAGGATTACCAATCCTAATATGAGTCTAATCCTAACAATCTCCCCCTTGAGTTGAATTCCATCACGATCTCTTCATCGTCTTGGGTCTGCATTGGGCCATCGTCGTCATCTGCAAGTCTCGTTAGCAGGGATTCACCGCCTCCGGGTGACGCACCCGTCACTGGATGCCCTCGACGTGCCACCTTGCACGATCTCCTGCCAAACATCGTTAGCAGAATTCTTCGACGCCTCTGGTCGATTTCTCCAAAGACCACCATATCACGGCTTCTAAGTATTGTGCGTCGTCGCGTCACGTCGTCTTATCAACGTCGACCTTCTCTCTGATCTGACACATCATGTTCCTTCAACAATGTTGGACCTGGCTCTGATACCATTTGATGGGAGGGGAAGTTATATGAACACTGCTCTGATACCAGTTGACAAGAACACGACCCATCGGTATCGTCTCCTCTTGGATACCAGATGTCGGGGATACAAACCTTCCAAGATACGGAAGCGGATATAGATACGACCACCACCACAGAAGCACGTGAAGAAAGAACAAGTAGATATAACGGTGGTCGTTCACCTCTCGCGACCACCGGAGAAGAAAGATCACTATATAGAACGAGTACAACTCTCTTTGTTCCCTCATTCTCTTCCTCTCTTCTCTCCCTATTCCCCTTTCTCTCTAGGGTTTACATTGTTTTTGCTGGTGTGTTGAGGTAATGCCTAGCCCAAATACAACCCCATAGTCCTATTCCGAATAGGAATATAAATAGAATACAACTCAACTACTATTAGGATTAGGAGTCCAATCACATTAGGATTTCAAATCCTAATATGGCTCTAATCCTAACAGGGTAGACACCTAGATGGTCGTAACCCCAATTGTATTAACTAGGTGGCACGTGGTACTTGGCGGCTGGTGTCCGGTGTAACATTCTAGTGCCTACACGATGGAGTTTGATGTCAAACTACGTGATTGGTACTATATATTTCACTTTCGCACATTAATTTCATACTTATGCTGATTAGTGTTTGACCACACTGATTAATGTTGCTAAGTGTTAACACTCTGAGGAGAATTACATGAAGTGGTTATCTGAAGGAGGAAAATGGTGAATGATCTCTTATATATGGAGAAAAATAGAGATATGGCGGTGACTTAGTACGATTTTGTGATACTGAGATATTGTGATATTAAGCTTATAATTTGGTTCCCTGTGTTTGAGGAAGAATAGAGATAGCTTGTGGACTCTTACCTGATGACATTTTATATGAATATGATATATTTAATATTTATGCCACAACCCGTGTCTTACGCCATCGTGGACCTTCACGATGACTAATGGTCTTGGACAGTTTGCCAAGTTTCCACAGTAGTGTAATGCCTAAATTTTATTTTCATCAATATGATGTGTGTCTCAGTGAAACGAGATATGCCTTGTAGAGGTATGCTCTAGTAGGGAGTGCATGCATACACTTGAGAGTACTTTTACACCTTTTTCTTTCTTTTACACTAGTGATTGGTATAATACTGTTATTTGACAGTTGTTCATAATGTTACCCTTTTTGTATGTACCCGATAGGTATACAGGATTCATTACAGCAGTAGCGATTGTGGTTGGTTGAAATTAGATCTTTAAAGGCGTTCTTGCACCAGACAGGGTGCATGCTTTTGGTAGTTATTTTGTGTATTTTATTCTACTTCTTGGTTGTACTTTTGAGAGAAAGTTGTACACACACACACATTCCATGCATACTTTTATAGCTTTTGTCATATGTACATTGATGAATCCATGATTCTCACTCTTTATTCTCTTATTTTAGCTCCTCTTTTTGGCAAAACCTCTTGTAAATACCTGTAAAAACAATAAATTAGCTTTCTGTGTGACTTTGTTAATAGTACATAATTAGCATGTAGTTTTACAAAAATAAAAGAATAAAGGAAAATGAAAAGAATGATGTATTTAGAATAAATACAGAGTGACCCATACCCTAGGAGAAGGTCAAGACTTGACCTGATCGTAAAATAAAATAAGTAGAGAGAGATAGGGTCTACTATGTATTGTGTATATCACCTATACTAGTACATATTATTTATCTAGTTATTTTTGATAAAACTAAAATTATTTTACCCTTGTATATAGTTTTAATAATATTATTAAAATAAAATAAAATCAGAAAAATAAAATAAAAATAAAAATAAAACTCATCAAACCTTTGTATAAAAGACACATGTACATATCACATCCATTATCTATTATATACCCTTACATAATTTATAAAAATAAAATAAAAACTATTTTATACTCTTAAAAGTAGGTTGTAAATAAATAAAACATGAAATAAAGGTATTTATGCAAAAATAATAAAATAAAAATACTTATACATAATACATGGGTATAATATACCTGCATATAATACTATATACCACATATATGCTATTTTATTTTTTATAAAAATAATTAAAAATCATAGAAAAATACTTTAGAAAATAATGAACAATTTTCATTTTATACACTTTTTATTTTAAAATCATTTTCTATTTTTATTGAATTTTTCCTTTATTTTATAAATCTTGAATTCTCATTGGGCCACGTCAGAACGTTGACCTTGGTCAACATCTCCTCCCAGTTGACATGACCCGATTCCCTTCCTGCCAGAGCTTCTTCTCCTATTTTTCCTGATCAGGTCGGGTCCCCATTCTCCTCAATTTCACTATCCGATTACTCTCCTAGGATCTGTGATTCTCGCGGATCCCTAGGGAGGATCGGATCGCCTAGGGTTGCGCTCCTTCTCCCATTCTTCAAGACCCCTTAGCATCCTATATAAGGTCTTCTTCCGCCTCCATGCCCGAGAGCTCGTCCCTCGCGCCCCCATTCTTCCCGAGCCATCTTCCGTAGAGTGACAGCTATCGAAGGCGAGGTTTAGGATCGCTGGGAGTATCTGGAGACTCGATGCTCCATACGTCGTCGGAGCTCCGCCGCGTGCAGCCTCCCAGCCAGCTGCAGCTCACTCAAGGCCAAGACCCGTCCGCCCACCTTCGTCTGAAGCTCAGGAACCCATCCGGACCTTCAGGTATTTATCTTTCCTTTAGCATTGCCCAGTTCGATCACATCTTCTCCTTTCATGCCGTTGCAATCATCTCTGCTCCGACAAGCTGGTCGGAGCCCCAATACCCATTCCCCTCCGTTCCGTTCGACGCTAAGTCTCACCCTTCACCTTCTCGCGTAGTCTTTTCCCCCTGAGGCTCGGCCATCGGGTCGAGAGTAGGACCTAGATATCCATCCTCCACCCTCGTCGGAGATCGACCATCATTTCCCATCGCTTCTTTCCTCTCCAGCTGCAATAACCAGGACCGGAGCATAGCCCCGAGTCCCCTCTACTCTTTGCAGGAAATTATGCGCGCTAGGAGACCACTTAGAGTCCTCGGCTACTCAGGCAGAGCTGCTCCAGGAACCCCTTCACCGTTATGCACATCCAGCCGCCGTCACCTCCATCCGAGCACCCCACCTGATGCGAACTACCTCCACGACGCAACTGGACCTCTCCGATCTTTCATCGAGTCTTCGAAGCTCATCTAATGCTCGTTTGAAGTTCACCAAGGTCTTGTTCTTGCTGACCCTTTGCCTGCCATCGGATGGTCCCTCTCCTGTCAGATCCAATCTGAGCCGCAGGGCCAGCTTTTGGGCCGTTAGATCAGGCCCTTTGACGAATCTACCTCGCACGTCTGCGACAGTCATCTGATATGACATCAACATCGATCAGAGCCGTACGTTCAGCGTTAGGCTCCACGTACGCCACGTGTCCTCGCCAAGGCTACATTTCCCTTTTGTCCTAGCATGTTTTAATATTTCACTTTAGTCGATTAAATAAATATTGTAGTTAAGTACTTTACAGTTTGGACTCTGGTTTTGTGGTATTTGCATTTTAGTCCCTCCGAAGCTAAAGCACGTGTATGCTCATGTGAGTGTTGGGTTATTTGCGTGTTTTATCCTGAACTCTTGTGCTCTTAGTTCATGAATGTTAACTTTGTAGAAATTGCATTTATACCCCTGTACGTTCTGTATTGACATGTGTGTGAATTGAGTGGGATTTTTGCAGTATCGACCATGTGCTTTTTCTTAGTGTTATATTTTGGTCTTGAGACTTAAAGTATTTACAAAGAGGCCCTTATAAACTGTGCCTAATTACACGTTGTATTTTGGACTTAATAAATAGTAAATTAATTCGAAAAATTGCATAAAAATTACCATTGGCTTTTGTCAGTGTGTAATATTTTCTGTAATTTTGTTAGATTGGTATAAGTGCACTTTCTTTTAAAAAAAATAAAAAACCCTTAAAAATGTCCCTGTTTGCCTTATAAAAATCATAAAAAAACAAAAAATGACTTTAAATTCTATAAAAATTCTTGTGTGTCTTTTATTGTTCTCTAATTCCAGCATCAGTTTTGTTCGAAAAACCCTTATAAAAACCCTAAAAATTACAAAACAAGTAAAAACTTATAAAAATTATTTAAAATCAAAGAAAAGCCCAAAAATTCCATTTTCAGTTTCTATTGTAGATTTTAACATCTATTTTCTCATAAAATTGCTTACCAGGACTTTAGGGCACTTTAGACATTTTTAGTTTTGCAATTCGGTCCTAACTATGCATTGTTTTCATTTTGAGCTCTTTTTGATTTTTACAAAATGAAAAAAAATACTTGGAAATCTTAAAAAATTACCAAAAATACTTAAAAATCCAAAAAACCCAAAAAAATATTTTTACTTTAATTTTCTGACTATTTCTTGATTTGTTATGAAAATTTAAAAAGATTGTTTTGTTACTTTCCTTTATTTTTTATTATTTTGTTTTCTTATTAAAAAATTAAAAATCTGAACAACTTAAAAAACCACTAAAAATTGTTTTATTTTGGGAAATTTGACTACTTCGTATTTCTTTCATGCTCCTTGTGTTTGACCATGGTGGCATACCAGGTAAATAAAAATAGTGAACCGCTAACATTTCTTGATTGTTTGATTTTTCTGAGTGGTTTTATTTTTCTCGTTGAGTTGGCCTATCGATTAGGGTCGCAACGACCATTGAGTTATCTTGATACTTACCCCTAGTCGTTGGGCCCGCTCATCATGCATATATGTTTACATTGTTATATTTGGTGGTCATGATGGCATATGTTGACTACGAAAATGGGAATGAATTTCTGTTTTTGCTTGTTTTTCCTCATTCTCATACTATTTACATATTTCGTATGTGAATCTGACATGCATGCAAAGGCTTGATGAGTATCAGGATACTATGGGATTCATTTTGGGCATCCTCAGGTGCCACCCAGATGTTATGATCCAATAAGTGTTGAACACAGCTTTTCATATTTTTATTTAATGGAAATAATTACAATATGAAACTATCGCTGCAACCTAAAGAAGCGTCAAACAAAGATTGTTGATGAACTCTCAATCTAAAATAAAATAAGGAAATGTAAGCAAGAGAATTTTGCTATTTAATTTACCTATATATCGTACATGATCGAACTCAAGGAGGCTACAAAAATTCTAAGGTAATCAATGAAAAATCAAGGAAATAAAAGAAGGAATTCTATGCACAATGCTCGATTTTTGTGGAATTTTTTTTCTTTTAAAATTTTTTATAATTATTTATTTTTTACTTTTTATGTTTTCTATTTGCATTTTTATGAATTTTTATATTTTGCAAATGTTTCTTTTTTATTTTTGAAAATAAAAGGAAATGAAAAGAAAGAAAAAGAAATAAATTAAAAGAAATGAAAAGCAACTTTTTGTATTATCCAAATATGTTAAAAATATGCATAAAAATTAAATTAAAGTATTTTTGTGTTTCTGCTATTTTTCTACTAATTTTATGATTTTCCATAAATTTTGGATTATTAGGGTTTTCAAAATAAATAAAAACATGAAATAATGCAAACAAAAAATAATACAAATATTTTTTGGATTTTAAAAATAAAAAAATAAAAAATGCATGAAAAGTGCATGAACAAAAAATGGATTTTTATTTTTTTTCCTGAAAGCAATCTTATAATTTTTTGTGTTACAAAAAATGGATTTTTATTTTTTTTCCCTGAAAGCAATCTTATAATTTTTTGTGTTTTCTATGAATTCTATGAATTTTTAGGTGTTTTTAATATTTTGTTAATTTTTATTAAGAATTAGCTAATGAATTTAGTCAGAAAGCAAAACAAACAAACATGATTTTTTTTGAATTTTTCAAAAAGTGTTTGTATTTTTTATTGATTTTGTAATGCAAACAGGAGGTATTTTGGAGTTTTTTTCTTAAACATAAGAAAAATGTAAAATAAAAAGTAACGATGGAAGAAAGAATTGAAAGGAACCTAAAATGTTTTTTATGGATTTTTATGAAGTTTTGTTATTTATAAATTCAAATTAACATGCAACATTAAATGCAGACTCATAAGGGCATGGTTGCAAGCAAATCTTATTTTTAGACTAAATAATAACGAATAAGAAACACATAGAGCAAAGATTCAATTTTCTAAGAAATGCACGTGCCAACGCACGTGAGTCATGTTGGCACGGATATTATTGCAAATACTTTATTTCTGAGGGCAAAATGATAACATAAAAGTACGAGGCTTTTATTGTAAGTTTTCAAAAACTCACGTTCTACGCACATTCTTGAGTTCAAAATGGACTCAAATGCAATTAAAATAAATAACAAGGAAATAATTGCAATTGTTCAACAACGCATAGTCCGATATGTGTCCCAAAGGGACTTATTTGCAAAATTAAAAATAAGGCAAGACTGAAGTGCAAACTTTACACCATTCCACGTGGCCTCTCGGACGATGGAGATGAGTCAGATCTCTGATCGAGGATGAAGGCATGCATGGATGCTTGAGATTTGATATGGATGGCGTGATCCACGGCTGAAATTTAGGCACGCTTAGACCGCCGAGATTCACATGTAGCTCCTCATTCTTGATCGAACGACGACTAAGGCCGCTGGAAGAACACAGTAGAAGGTCCACCCTAATGGATTTGGATCGACTCCATCTCTTAAGTCCTGGCTCATATATATGTTGTAAAGGGTTCCTTCGACTCCTCTCGAGATTCCGCATCAACCTGATATGGCGATGAAGAGAGTCAAGCCCCAATCGAAGATCTGGAGGATGGGGTATGCTGCAGCTTGAAGTTTATCTCCAGATCCTCCTCCTTGGTCCCAGTTCTGCTCCTAGATCCTGCAAAAGTGTTCGCTTGGAGGCAATACTCTGGCGGTCTTTATTAGCTAAAAATGAAGATAAAATGAGGGAGAATGAGGACCTTCGACGAACAGTGATAGGATGGAGGTCGAAATCCAAATCTGAAGTGATTTGAAGGTGATCAGGATGTGGGAGAAGATGAAGAAGGTGAAGGCAATCGTGATGGTGATGTTGGTAGTGAATGAAAGTGATCAGAGCACCTTCGAACAAGCAGATCAGAGGCAAATGTGAAGATCAAATTTGAACTAATTATAGGAAATGAAATGCAAAAATCAAATGACAAAATGAAAGCAAACTACCTAATTCTACCTAAGGATGAATGGAGGATGTGGATTGCCTCGATCTGTTGCGTAGAACAGAGAGTCGGAATGCGAGGACGGTGCTCCGTCCACGTGCTAGATCTCTCCTCCAATGATCCGTAACACGCTACTGATCGAAGGGAAACCAGCCCTGTCACAACGGCTCTCGTATTGAATTCAATCTCGAACAAAGAGGATGGTGGAAAAAGGATTAGCCGATGGAGGTTGAGATCTGGAAGTATTAATAGGAGAGAGGTCCAGCAGATTGTGAATTCAAAATGTGAACGAATCAAGGCATGATCAATGGAGATAATGATCTGGCGATGGGGTCGGTTGCTAAGGCTGACGATGACGAAGGGATCATGCGTAGTTGATGAAAGAGGCATGCGAGAAAATGAGGGTAAGAAGGCGGGTGCAGCGGAAAATGCGGGGTCAGACGTTGATTGGGAAGTTAACCCGGGTCAATAGACCCGGGATCATCCAATCAACGCGCATGCTGAATAGGACAAAATACTCTACGCGACAAAATAAGGTAGAAAATGAAAAATAAATGAAAATAAAATAGAAATATATTTAAAATAAAAAAATGATGTAAAGGAAAATGTTAGTAATTTAATTAACTTATTTATGGTGATTTTTAATTACTTAAATAAAATATATACAAGGGTGAAAATAAACAAAATATGTTATTTATAAGTATATATACATATATATACAAAATAATGATTTTTAATTTATTATTTTCACAAATACACATGTAATTTAATAATTTATTAATTTACAACATTTTACAAGGTTTTTAATGATATTTTATTTGATTTTTAGAAATTGATTTATTAGGGTAAATAAATAGTAATATTTTATAATATACATAATGATATATATACAATATGCACTTGGTTTTATTTTTGTATATTTTTTATTTTGTGATTTTAATTGTTTTTATATTAAATACAATATATACAAATAGTTAAAATTACAAATTATACAAAAAAATACAAGGAAAATACATATTTACAAATAATATACATAGGTATAAATACACCCCAAAAAGCCATATTTCACATCTTACCTCCGATTTTTATGAAACCGCTTATTTTAAACATTATTTAATTTGAGTACAATGGAAGTGATTTTAGTTAATTTTTAGTTTTTTTGGAGAAGATATTAATCTTACAATGTGAGCTTTGCAGCTTTTTCATGGTGTTGTTATTTACACAATGTACAAGGATTCTTCTTGCAGTTATTTCTATTATTTACAACGTATTTTTATGTACGAGTTCCAAGAAGAATTTTTTCTTTGAGATGAATTGGTTATAAATAAATTAGTGTATAAATTATGTAATATATACAATAATATATAGATGATGAATATTACAAGTGAGGGTTAGTTTTCTTGAATTTCTGGTACTTAGGCCTTATCTCCTCCTACTTTATTCCTGGTCAATTAGGTCAAGTCTTGACCTTCTCTCGGGGTCAGAGTCAGCCTGCATCTATTACATATATATAATCTTTGATTTTTCTTTATTTTTCCTTTATTTATTTATTTATTTTAGGTTAAAATAGTGATAAATATACAATATTTAAACAAGAATGATGGTTAGCAAAATGAGAGATTAATAGATATTTACAGGTGTTTTATAAGAGATTTTAAGCTAAAATAAATGAATAAAGATGATGAAATGTAGATTCATCAGTTGGTTATCATCATTTTATTTCTATAGATTTTACATTTTTTAGAAGATGAGGTTCTTTACTGAGAGTTTTGTGGAGGTTCCTTTGGAGTCCCCTCCACTCCATTTTTAGGATGGAACAAGTATCTAAGATTGTCCCTCTACCTAATCCTCCTAATCTGTAAGCTAATCACCAGGAGACAGATGATGCCTCACCTGATGCTACTATGGATGTTACAAATACAAGTGGCTCCTCTTCTAAAACCTAACTTCCTATTACTCCAAGGAATCCCAAAAGGAAATGCAAATTGCATTTTATGTCATATTTAACTTCCATTGGTGGTTTATGTAAAAATGACATGACATTTAAATATAGTAGTGCCTCGTCCACATGATCATCATACAACTCTTAAATATTCGAATAAAAAACAAGCTATAATGAGGAGATGGATGCCATTGTCTAAAGGGAACTTAACATCATGTGACATATCCCACACGAGATTATCCTCTAGCTTGTATATGGGTTTTCACAACCTAACATGGTCCAGATGAGACAATAGACAGACTGAAGGCCCGATTAATGGCCAAGAGCCTCATCTAGACTTATGACATGAATTATTTTGAGAATTTATCTCTAATGACTAGGATGGGATCTATCCATATGGTTACCTCTATTGCTGACAGCACGAGCTCGTTGTTTTTTTTTTCAATTAGAATTCTGGAATGTCTTCTGCTATGGTGATCTTGAGGAAGATGTCTATATGGCATAATCACCATGTTACATCATTGACAAAGTATGTGTACTATGTGTACTATCAGTACAATGCTATCTATGACCTAAAGTAGAGCCATGAGTCTTATTTAGAGTCTCACTTCAGACATTATCTCCTTTGGTTTTCAATGGATTACATTCGATGAATCCATGTTTACTTGGAAACGTGCTCCGAGTACCATAACTCTCGTAGTATATGTTGATTTTTTAGCAATTACTGGAGATAGACAATACATGTATTCTCGAGCCCAAGTCCTTTCTACAAAAGGTGTTTGCCCTTCGGGAACTTGGTCTCCTATGATACTTTCTTGCAACTGGTTACTCTTTGCATTCAGAGGACTGCATCTATCCCAAAGAAAGTACTATATTGACATTCTTGTAGATGTTGTTTACTTGGTTGTAAACCATCCTCTATTCCAACTAAGTCTCAGAGTCATGCTGCATTGACAAATCTTGTTTGAGGATACGACAATTTCGGAGCCTAGCATGGAAAATTTTGTATTTTATAGACACTAAGACTGATATCTCTTATTCAATACACATAGTTATCTAATATATGGAGAAGCTAATGTGCATGATGTTCTTCTCATCCTCAAGTACTTGAAGAATGAAGGATATGTGAATATCCTTAAGCGCATCATGGAAGCGTGAGGATCGCATCACATGCGATCGAGAGAGATTAGTCGTACTAGTAGCTCGAGGCAGCAGAATTTAAAAATTTTCAAATGATGAAACCACATGATCCAAGAACACTTCTCAGATCATTTAATCTAAACCACAAATAAGTATTAGGTTTACCTCTTGAAGTGTGGTTGCGATCGAGTCTCTAAACGAAGAGACCTCCTGTCTCAAGTCTGATCCAACGGAGGAGACGCTTGCGAGCGTGTTGATGAGATGCGTGCTCCTTGCAATCCATGTTGATGATTCAAGCGGCGAATCTCCTGATCTCGTCTCACGAGATCCGGTATTTTCTTCACGAACGGGGCACACTGAAGGAGACGAAGATCCATGAGAAGTCGTTCCGGCAGCATAACGGTGATGTGACGACTATGGCGATCTCTCTCTAGGGCATCAAGGTGGATGGCCATAAGAGAGAGGGAGAGAGACTTGATGTGTAGAGAGAGAAGGGAAGAGAGCATATTTCCTTTGTGTAAAGAAGAGCTAGGGTTGCCTCTTCTTATATAGTATTTTGGGAGTCCATGTATCACAATCCATGGGAAACACTAAATCAATGGTTAGTTTGATTTGCGTTTTCAATCAACATCCATGATCTTTGTTGCTTAACAAAACAACAACAATTAATTTACATTAAATTATATATATTGAATTATCATCAACATAATTTAATTTAATTAAATCGATAGAGATAAGAGGATAAAGAGGGAGTCCAACTTCTAAAAATAGGGTGGACGACCACTCTTGAACAAGTCAATGATGGCCGCCCACCACCCATGGAAGATGGATCATTCTCTTTATTTTATGTGAAATTTTATATCTCGCAAAATCCTCTAAATATTTGCAACAACATTTGTTGCTAATTTAGTCACAAAAATAATTCATAATTATTTTGTGAATATTGCAATCATACCATTGAAAATTTGTGAATCACATTCACAACCCAAAATAAAATATAAATTATATTTTTAATTAATTATCAATGTGAATCTAACTCACATCAATAATTAATCAACAAATATAAATTACAATAGGCTCTCTCTAATATATTATAAATCACATTTAAAATATATATATGTGATTAATATGGATAATACTATCCACATTATTCATATATATATATATATATATATATTAAATCACATTTAATCATCTTGGACCTCCATTCTCATGTGCCCAAATAATATGAATTACATTCGCATCATTCACATCTTTGATAATTAAATTACATTTTATTATCTTAGATAACTCTCATTATAATATGAATAAAATTCATATTATTCATGATAAATAAATCACATTTAATATCAATTTCTCAATGCTCAGATATAATATCAACAATGAAATTATTCTTGAATTCTTTCAAGAATAGTGCGCTATCTCCGCGGATACTTGGAGATAAGGACAGGGCAATTATACATTTCACGTATAGGGGACTTGGATATTGAGATCACATCTCAAAACCAGATCTCGGGGACCTCCCATAGATGTTTGATTAAATCAAACTCGTAGATCTACTCTTCTAATTGTATATGAATCACATTCAGATCAATGTCCAACATTTGGACTAATATCATATCACTACTCTACGAGAGGAGTCAATAAAATCCAGACCTATTTCATCACTCCCTCGGAATGGAAGCGTCATGGTTATACAATTGTTTACGATCACATCACCCTCAGGTATTCCTAATACCTGTACATCCTGCATACTGGAAGACCTAGAAAAATGTGAAGTTTTAGATCTATTTAGAATGTCTTCTTCGGGGTTTTACTATTAAGTTTCTCATTTGATTATTGGGAGTTGGTATCGATCATATACTTTCCAAAAGTATATATCACACCCATGTATTTATCATATACTTTCCAAAAGCATATATCAAACCTACAAATTCATTCAAGCTTCAAAGCGAGATGACCGTGCACGGAATTTGATTCCCAATATCTCGTGAGTGGGCTCATTTCTTCTGGTTCAGTAAATGAACCTGTATGATCCCTTTGAGAGGTTGTATTACTCATATGCCATTGTATGCACACCAATGCACTGATGTATAGACCTTGATTAGGTCATCAACCTATCAGTATGCAAAATGTACATACTCAGACATATAGTAACACATCCATCTCCGGTCAGAGGATGCGTGCCTATATCGTGACATCATATGACATAGGTCTTTGGTTATCTCGTTCTTGTTAAGTCAACTCTTTGACCTAACTTATCTAACACCTTCGAATCTCTATTCCTATGTAGAGTACCTACATCAAGAAGCCGGTTAGATATCAACCTTTACAGAAAGGATTACCATCTCCTTCTCAGGATGAAGATCATCTCTTAATAATCATTTGGCGATGCTTGATGAGTCCTCAATATAATTCTTTAGATATTCATCCAAGCATCAACCTCTATGATGCAACAATTAAATCAATAATTGTATGCTCATTAAGATGGTCATGGTACATAACTCTAATTGTAATAAGGGATCTATTGTGTAAATTAATTATTCTTCATTTCAGATCAGAGAATGATATTGTAATAACATTTATTGCATAATGGCTCGTTGTGGGCTCGCATGTCTGATAAGCCGCGAAATCGGCCCTTTAATATCATGTAATTAGCACTGATTATGTCATCGCAGTCGGGCCGAATTGGGTCTATCAAAGACCATCTAATTTAGATATAGCAATCAAAATAAGATGGTCGCATTATTTTTTTTACTTGGCAAGAAACCAAGGTCGAACTCAGGGACACGAGCCTCTCTCGTATTATCTAGATTTTTATCTATTAACTAAGTGTTGAATTAAAGACCATAGGTCAAACGATACTAAAGGATAAGACAATGCATTAAAACAAAACTTGCATTTTTTATTTTATTTTAATCATGCGAATAAATGTGATTTAATGGAAAGTAAATAGTATGCCCTAGATCAGAATAAATAGCAACAAGAAATGAGCACATTTAACATGAATCAGATTCAAGTTTAATTAAGATAACCGACTTGATTGAAAAGTTGAACCAGGCATAGGGGACACATGGCTAACAAAATAATACATCAAATTGCATGTGTCCAAGATAAGAAATTAAATATGCCACTAAAAAGTACATCAAGCAAGCTTTGAAATGACACTGAAATCAACTGAAACGGAAATACGATGCTCAAGATATGCAATAATGAAGACAAGGGCATAAACGCAAGAAAAACTGAAAAGATTACTACAAATAGGTCCCTAAGGGGGACTAAAATGCAATAAAAATAAAGTGCGAGGCCTTCCCTGTAAAAATCCCACACGTGCGGGGGAATATTTGCAGATATTAAAACTCACAAGGGACAAGGTGCAAATAACCCCAGGCGCGTGCGGTGTGCACGTGATTCTGGTCCTGTCTGCAAATTGAAATCATCTGAGGGGCCTCTGTGAAAATTTCCCAGAAAGCACGTGCAAGGCACGTGCTATTCCAGGCTCAGGGCTCATTGAGGTTCGGAGTAGCTTCGACGCAGCTTCGGCTAGGCTCGGGACGTGGCTCAGGCTCGATGCAGGTTCGGCATAGGCTCGGTAGCTCCAAGCCTAATGGATCGGACACTGAGGATTGGAGGAGTTCTGGGGACGCCACGTGGATGATTGTCAACCATCCGATCCTGATGATCAGATGGTTGCCGCACTCGTACGCTGGCGTGACATGGTTTCCTTAAAGCCATCGAATCTCAAGGATCCGACAGCTCCTGTATGCTCCTGGAGTCATGTGCGTGGCTTCTTCTGGGTCGTTAGATGAGCTCTGGGAGAACGCATCCGACGGCTCCTGCTCCTCCTTCTTCCTCTACGGCGGGCGGCAAAATTCGAACTCCGACGAAGGGTCTTGAGCTCCGCCTCTCGATCTTGCTCACGGTAGTCTTCCTCAGAGCTCCCTCGACGTATATCGATGGAGCTGGAAGCTCGAGGAAGACGTCGGACCACCTGCGGCTGACCATCGGGGCTAGGTTGTCAAAGGTGAAGTGGATTAAGTTAGCTCCGGCGGGTCTCCAGCCATTGAAAGAGTTATCGGCCTGCAGAATTGAAAACATAGCCGAAGCAAAGTGGAACACGTGTGTGATGGAATGGGAGCTCAGCGAGCGAAGAGGATGAGAGCTCAAAGCTTCTCCGCCGTGAGGGCGGAGGAGATGGTCGGAGATGGCCGAGGTGTGAAGAAGAGAAGGATGGATAATCGGAGGTAGCGTGTGAAGGGGTGAGTCATGGTAGATCTACAGAGATGATCAATGGAGGGCATAGACAAGTGCAGCGGCCTAATAAATTAAGTGAAAATAGGAAAAAATACAGAGGAGATCAGAGAGGGCTTACCTGAGGTCGGGCGGAGCGGAGGCCTGGGCTGAGCATCGGGGCGGATGCCCGGGGTCGTCGCACGTGCTGGGCGGCCATCCCAGCGAGCTCGGGAGGGGCTTGAGCCACCGCAACGCCGCCATAGAGGTCGACGGGTCTCACCGAGGAAGACAAGTCGTCTTCGCTCGATCCTCCACCTTTATGCGGGAGGAGGCCCAGCCCTCCTCCATCTCCCTGTGCAGATCAAAAACCACTTTCCATGATAGTCAAATTAATTTCAAGCGGCAAATTTTTTTTACTTGGGCAAGCCCAAGGTCGAACTCAGGAAGGCAGCTATCTCCTTAGGTAAATTATTAGCAAAGTCCAAAGTTTGATTTTCGGGGAAGAATTTTTTTGGTCTTTTTCGATTTTCTATGCAAGACACATGCAAAAATTAGCCAGTTTACAGGTTAATTCAGATAAGTGCTCAAATTAAGTCCAAAAATTATGAAACTTGGCCAGATGATGAAATGTTATGAGATTAGACTACCCTAATTTTTTGGAATTTTCTGACATTAAAATAAATTACTGGAAATTAAATATGAATGCAAGGTGATTTTCACTAAATTAATTTTAATAAATATCAAATCACAAGATTTTTGGGAATAAAAATTATCCTAGATAAATCTAAAGGTTAGGAATCCAGGATAATTATCAAATCTTAATTTTGATGTGAAATGAACCTATTAAAAATTAATTAAGGAATTCACCAAATAAATTATTTAGGCCTCGGAATGCGTGCACTTAAGATGGAATTTTTCTGCAAGGTAAAGTTAATTATTCTAGATCTAATGTGATTTTTGGGGTATTTTTGGAGTCACAGAAAAATTACTATTAATTAAGAGGTAAAATTGGGCAAAATATAGCAAAAATGAACCAAATAATTAATAGAAAATTTTACTGATATTACAAAAATATGCCACATGTCACATAATAAGGAGGATAATGTAAGCTACATCATGCAATTTTCTAAACTCAAAAATGACTTAATATGAATGCCTAAATATACGTGCAAAGACAGGGGTATAATGCAATATAGGAATTAAAATTTCTGAAAATAAAACGTGCAAACATGGACTATTATGCAATTACCTATAATGTAGGGGGGTGGATGCAATTTCTCCACGGGACACGTGCTCCTCACGTGGGGTCGCCTAGTAGGGACTGAAATGTAATATTGAAAATCTTCAGGGGCCTCAATGTAATTTGTACAGGCCCTACGTGCAGATCACGTGGGGGTCCTAGGCTCGGTGGACGTCGGAGGCTCGGAGTGAGGCTCAGGCGGCTCTGGAGGTCCGGTTCTGGCTCGGGGAAGCTTCGATTGATCCGAGCCTAGCGGTCGGGGAGGAGGCTCGGATCTGGCGACGTGGGCGAATCTGGACCGTGGAATTAAAGATGATCTAACGGTGGTGGATTGCGGACGTGTGGCGTGTCTTGACCCGTTGGGTCAAGATCTATCCAACGGTCCTTGAAGCTTGATGAAGAGGGCGACGTAGACGACAAAGCGCCGCTTGATCTAGATGAATCCAACGGCCCTCGGCTGCTCTGGTGTAAAGCCTTGAACTTGGCATATCGGACCCTATATAATAAGATCCGGCTCGTCAAGAGAAAATCAACGAAATTTGTTTCGTGTGAATCGGACTTCGTTTTGAATTGTTATGATTTTCCGAAGAGAGAGAAGTAAGGAAGGCTAAGATGTTATTAATCCATAATGACTGTCATTAAGACTAATTAAACATGATTAAAGAAATTAATGACGATTGAAAGCCGCTAATGATCATTAGTAAACACTAATCAATAGTTAACAAAAGATAAGCGTAAGCCCCGAAAGTTAAATCGCGATTAGTGAAAATCACGATTAGTATTAATTAAGCGTCATTAGCGAATCTAGAATCCTCTAGAATGTTCTAACTTAAGCCCCAAGTTTGGGATACGTTTTGGCTAAAACCATGGGCCACTAAACCATTGTTAAGGTCTAAACCATGGTTTTCTAACCATGGTTAGTGGTTTTCTGGGGCCTATAAATAGACCCCCCTACCCATTCATTCTCTACGACTTCCACTACCACCACCACCCCAAGGGCTAGGGTCGAGAGGTCGGGAGGAGGAGTAGGAGGCGAGGGAGGAGCGCTAGCGAAGCGCTGCCGGGAGAACGAGGAGGAGAAAGGTATGATCCTCTCTTAGTTTGCTTCGTAAGCTAGGCTTTCAATTCTTCCTCTAGTTCTTCCAAGTTTTGTTCTAAATTCATCTTTTTTTCCGATTCGTTTTCCTGTTGTGGTTCGAGGAGAAATCTGTGTAATACCCTACTTAGGTGCGGGCGGCTATGCACGTCAGTGACCATGTGATTCGTCACACGTTCACTCATCCAAGACGCGTGGTGTCTATCGATTCTCCATCATTTATGTTTCTATTCTTTCTATTATGCTTTATAATTATTTTGATGGAGAAATCTGTGTAATACCCTACTTAGGCGCGGGCGGCTATGTACGTCAGTGACCCTGTGATTCGTCACACGTTCACTCATCTAAGATGTGTGGTGTCTACCGATTCTCCATTATTTATGTTTCTGTTTTTTTCTATTATGCTTTTATAATTATATTGATGGAGAAATCTGTGTAATACCCTACTTAGGAGCGGGCGGCTATGCACGTCAGTGACCCTGTGATTCGTCACACGTTCACTCACTTAAGATGTGTGGTGTCTACCGATTCTTCATCTCTTGTTGTTTGAGTATATTCTTTCAGTTTCGTTGTTATTTTCCTCTGGATTGATTTTATAGAGGAAACTCTTTTCCGTTTTTATTTTGAAATATGTCCCGATATAAGGGGAAACTCTGCCGAAATTTTCCGAGAAAATTTGTCTCGATATAAGGGGAAACTCTGTCAAAATTTTAAGAGAAAATATGTTCTTGGCGTTCTTCGTGTTCTTCGTTCGTTCTTCGCGTTCTTGACATGTTCTTAGCGTTTTGATACGAAAATGAAATTCGATCTTTTCAGGAGCCTTAAAATAGCCTTTCTAAAAGCGAAACTCGATAAAGCCTTGCATACACGAGAGAGAGCTTGATTAGGTAATGAAATCCTTCCTTTTGTTGTTGGGTTTTCATACAAAATTATTAAATTCTCAATTTTGTGTTCTTTGCTACGAAGAACCCTAATTTTGGCTATTTTTGAAAAAAGTCTGAAGAATTGCTTTGCGATTCCCACTAAAATAAGGTTTACGCATCAAATTGATGCGTTGGCTCTAAAAGTTAGGGTTTGGGAGTTAAAATAGACATAAATACGAATATATATAGTTATGAATAATATGTATGTGAGTATATACTAAGTATTGTTGATTATGCAAATCGAAGACTTAACGAAAGAATTGCATCATGGATGTGGTTTGAGTTAGATCCTGAAAAGGATCGTGTGTCACATTAAGGATGATTGGGAGTAGAACTACAAGTCGGGCATGCAACCTGTAGGTTTGTCGGAAGGAACTCGTATTGGCGTTTCCCTACCTAGGTGGTACACGGTTGCCCTGTTATGATAAGTGCGCACGAAATGAATGTTTTGCAACACGTGGTACCGAGAGACAATATCGTCGGGTTGAACGACGGAAGATGTGGTCGTGCCATGTGGAGGCATGGGTGGTTCAATAGCGACTGGGTCACGATAACATGTATTTAAAGCCGCTAGGTTATATGATTAAATGTTATCCTGAGGTTTTAAGCAACCAAGTCCTCGAGGACGGTGTGCTCATTTGATTTTCCAGGCTGAGGGTTGAGACCCTATTTAATAAAAGAAAAGGAAATTGTCAGGTTAGTATTGGAGGATTGGTTGAGGCGACGTGCGGTGGCATAAGCTTACCAAGATCAACACAATCTCCAATCCTGAAGTGTCCACAGCTTCGGAGTCCAAGAATGGTGGGGTTCCCCAGGACTAATCCCAGATGTGGAATAGAAAGGAATAGGACTTAAATTAATGAGAAAGAATGATTTTTTTGTTATATCAAGTTTTGAAAAATTACACAATTTGTTTTGTTTTTCTCTTCTTCGTTACTTAGCATTCGCTAATTTTATTGTATGATTTATGGAAAACCCAACAGGTATCGGTGAGCCATCGCAAGGAATTTAAAAATTCATCCAGCTTACATACTAGACATCCAGCCAGCCACAGTAGCTTTACTTGTTAAGGTAGTTAGTAATCTTTTGTATATTTTCCTTTCAAGCTGATGTACATGTAAATGGTTATAGTGGGACAGTGTATCATCTGAACTTTATTTTGTGAATGGAAAAGTGTTGAAATACTTTCTTCTGAGTATTTTTATTTGTAGTTTATTTCTGAATATTAGTTGTGATTGCTGAATAAATTATTGCTGAGTAACCAGATCCGGATATGGGAGGATCCGACGGTCTGGGAAACGGGGTCATGACAGATTGGTATCAAAGCCTGGTTACTCCAGTAATTTATTTAGTAATTAAAAACTATGAGCGGTATTCAGAAAACTAAGGTTGTATAAAGATCCTTTGATCTTTATAAATGACTGCAGTACCATTCACAAGTCATTGTCCCTTATGTACATCATGCTAAGACATATAGGATCTGACCTTTGACCTTGACTCATCTCAGGATCATGGCAGACCAAGACATGTCTAGACAGTTAGCGGCTATGATGGCAATGCTCCAAGACATGGGGCAAAGGCAACAAGCATTGGAGGAGATGCTCAATGCACAGGCTGAGAGACCCGAGGCATCTAAGCCTGCGAATGCCAGGATTGAAGGTTCTGTCCATCTTTCTGAGGAAGAATCTAGTTACCATCCTTCAACTGAGTCTTCTCCTACCCCGGTTGAAGGAGCAATGGAGAAGGCCCTTCTTAGACACCAAACATTACTAGATAATTACCGAAAGGGAAAAATTCCTCGATTCAAAGGTGTAGAGACACCTGCCGAGGCTGAATTATGGATTGATGATGTCAGTAGGATGTTGAGAATAATACACGTACCAGCAGATACTTGGGTGCACTTTGCTGATTACTCCTTAGCAGACTATGCAAGACGATGGTGGAGAGCCATTTCCAAGAAATTAACAGATCATGTTTCATGGATGTTTTTGAAGAGAGGTTCCGAGCCCACTTCTGTCCCTCCCATTGGGAAGAATTGAAGAGGAGGGAGTTAACTTCTTTGACCCAAGGATCCAAGAATGTACGAGATTATCATATTCACTTTACGAAGCTACTACATTACTCCCCAGCTTTAGAAGCTTCACCACAAGAGTGTCTTACCAAATTTGTTAGCGGTCTTCAGGGAGATTTGAGAGAGAAGCTTGCAGGTTTTAGAGCCACCACTATAGATGAAGCCATGGACATCACCTCTCGTATTGAGATGGAGAGGGATGAAAATCGCCAAAGAAGAAGCTTTCACTTTACTGGTGGACCATCCAAACGTAAGGCGAATTATAACCGAAAAGACAATCGTTATCATCCAGTCGGTTCCAATATAAGCTCACCAGGACCTTGGGTCAAGAATTATCAGGAAGAAGGGGTTTCTATAGACCTCCACTATATCCTCACGACTCAGTAGCAGGAGCCAGCACCTCTGTGTCGGGATCTTCAGCTCAAATGGGAGCACGTATGTGTTTTTACTGTCATCAAGAAGGCCACATCAAGAAAGATTGTCCGAAGTTGAGAGGTTCAGGGTTTAAATCAACCCCAATTACCAGTGAAACATCCATCTCGAGCAATGGAGCAACACACGAAGGAAGACTTGGTAGAGGCTCGGGCTCACAAGGAGCGTCTCCTACACAACAACCACCACAAAGTGTTGCGGGTTCTAGCTTGCCTATTCCTAATGGCCAGCTCAATGCAATTACTGAAGAACAAGCCTACAATTCAGGCACAGTCGTACGAGGTGCCGTTACTATTCATGTCTTTTCAGTACATGCCTTATTTGATTCTGGTGCTTCACATTCATTTATTGCTCGACGGTTAGTACCCACTTTGGGTAAGATACCAGTAGAAGTACAACAGTCCTATCTGATCAAGGGACCAGGAGGACAAGTATTTATAATCCGAGAAATCCTGGATAATTGCATAGTAGTGATAGCGGGACATCAATTACCTGTTTCACTACTACTGATAGAAATGGAGGACTTCGATCTTATCCTAGGGATGGATTGGCTAGAAAGGCATCATGCATGTCTTGATTGTTTTCAGAAGACAGTAACGTTTCACCTTCCAAACTCGATAGAGTTCCAGTTTATTAGAAAGACATCCAATGATAATGTCGAATATATCTCTACTTTGAAGGCACAACAATTGTTAGAGAAAGGGTGCCAAGGTTATGTAGCTTATGTAACCACTACATCAGGGGTCAGACAGAATGATGGAAGATATACCTATAGTGTGCGAGTTTCCTGATGTATTTCCAGAGGAACTACCTAGATGACCACCTGAGCGAGAGATTGAATTTGAAATCTCTCTCATACCTGATACTCGGCCTATCTCTATCCCTCCGTATAGGATGGTGATAAACACAGAATTGAGTGCGGTTGTATTGATTCACAAGGCGAGTCAACAGTCGGTGTGTTGACTACTACAAAATCCTGGTTTAATCAACAATTAACCCACACTAAAGATCAATAATTAGAAATAAATGTGGAGTTAAAATTTATTTTTAACTCTGCACAAATGATGTAAAGGGAAAGTATGTAGAGAGTTCGAACACAGGGAGCAAACATGGTAATTCAAATAAATGTGCACAAGTGGATGTGAAGTGTGTGGTGTCTACACTAAGCAAGCAAGCAAAGATTTTGTGGGTTTTTAATTTAAATTTTTTATTTAATTTATAATTTTGTATTTTTAATTTTCTGATTTTTATAATTTTATATTTTATATTTTTTAATTTCTTTTTTTAAATATTGGAATATGAAAACAATGGAATAAAAGACAAGATAAAGTATTTATAAAAAATGTGCAAAAATAACCAAAAATTCAGAAATAAAATGTTTTTGATATTTTAGGATTTTCTACTATTTTTGTGATTTTTGGGTATTTTTCAAATGATTTTTGGTATTTTTAAATACTGAAATAAATCAAAACAGTGACAAAGCTACTGGCTGAGGGTAAAATTGGAATTAAAAATAACAAACAACTACCAAAATTTTTCACACTAATTTTCAAATAAATATAATGAAAGGTAGAACAAACAGGAACTGAGTTTGTATTTTTCTGAGTTTTTCTTGATTTTATATATTTTTTTGAAGTTTTTATGTGTTTTTAAATTTTTAAGGTTTTTCTGAGATTTTTAGTGATCTTTGGAGTGACACTAAAATAAGTTAAAATACACACTAGGGATTGTTTTTGGAATTTTTCGAGGTCTTTTAATATTTTTTTGGTATTTTCTAAGCTAGACAGTAGGCAAAAAGCATGTTTTTGATTTTTAATAAATATTAAAATGCAAGAAAATCAAAAACTAAAATGATGGCGTGGAAGAACAAGCATACAGGAGCTTAACCCTAAATTCTGGGAATTTTTGGAGGCAAAATGATAATTTAAATAATTGAAGCAAGCATCCAAACATTAATCAGGCCTAGCAGGGGTATATATGCAATTTTCAGAACATCCAGGGGCATACATGCAATTTTCCACAAAAGTTTGAACTGAATATTCAATTTACAGGACCAAAAATAAATCGCAAGAGCCGCAGGGGTGTCGGCGCAATTTTCCCACCAGGGCGCGTGACTTGCACGCGCCTGGCGAGGACTAAAAGGTAATATTCCAAAACCTGGGGGCTCACATGCAAAATTTCCAAAAACTTTAACACTTAAACTAACAGTTCTAGGATTAACACGAAATACAACAAGGGCCGAGGACCTCTGTGCAAAATGCCCTCACCTCACGTGTACAGGTCACGTGAGGTGACGTGGCAGAGGACCTGTACTTAAATAAAGTAAAGGCAGGGGTCCTTATGCAATTTTTACAAAATTTTTAAACTACGAACAGAAGTTACTGGACTAAAAGAAAATTACAAAAATAGCAAGGGTATACTTGCAAAAATCCCTCGCTAGGACGATCCGATGGCGGAGCGGGCGCTGATGACACGTGGGGACGATCCAACGGCTGGTGGCTAGGCGCGATCCAGCGGCGTGGGACGCGCCACTTATCCACGTGGTGGCTTCTTCGGGCTCGATGACGCTTCGCCCATGGACGTCTAAGATCAGATCTCAGCTGAGATCGACGGTGGCTGGGCTCTAAAGATCGGACGGTTCACGATATGTCTGGGGGTCCTTCTTGATCGGACGGTAGCGAGGCTAGGAGGAAGAACACGGAAGAAGGCCGGCGACGGCGACCTTCCGCGACCTTCACTGCCTCTTGTCGCCGTCGTTAAGGCCTCAAAATGGCTCCTAACGCTCCCTGCAGTTCTCCTCTTACTGCTTGGAGCTCCAAAAAGGGGTGGCGTCCACCCGAGCGCTCCGGAGGAGGTGGCGGAGCTTGGGCTCCCAAAATGCCCCCGACGGACTCGCAAAACTGCTCCAGATACTCGATAGGCTCCTGGAACCTGCAAGGAAAGAGTGATATGATCGGGGGCAAATTGCCCCGATCACGTGGTGCAAAGAAGTGGGGGTGTGCGGCAGCGTATGGCGCGGAAAATGATGGTGGCCGGAGATGGCTCCGGCGACTGTCGATTGAGCGAATCGACATGCGATTGAGATGGATAAACGGGGGGAAATGAAGCTCTGACTGTAAGGGACGAAATGAAGATGAAAACTAAGGGGATTAAACTGCCTCGAGCCCAGGAAGGGCGAGGGAAGGTGTACCTCAACGGAGGGTCACCGGAGGTCGAGGAACGCCCGGGTCAGTGCCACCTCTCCTCCTTGGATAGGTATTCCTTGAGCTGTCACCTCCAGGGTTCAATCGGGATCACAAGAGGCGCGAGAAAGACCAGATTTGGGGTTCAAAAATCAAATCGAAGTTGAGGGGCTGCTTAAGTATGGTTGACGGTCATGGTGGAAAGAACGAGGTGCGGTGGTGGTTGGCGTGATGCACGTCCCAAGACAAACGTTGGGCGTGCAAGGCGGTCTAACGAGGAAGAAGTTTGCAGAAGGACTTGAGTCGAAAGGATTTAAGATTGATCCTCGAAAAAAGGGCGAAAGAGGGGTCAAAACCACTCTGACACAGCTACAGGAGTAGGACCAGGGAGTTGACCCGAGGTCAACTCTCCTGGTCCCCTGGTTGGTCCACGTGGACCAACCAGGAAAACTCCTGGAAAAAGATTTGAAAATTTATTTAAAAATAGAAATAAGCCGAATTAAATAATGATTATAAAATAAAAAATATTCGTTATTTTATGTAGTATTTTATTATGATTTTTAATTATTTTTATGAGGTCTATATTTACAAGTTCACTTTTTTAGCCCTATATAGGTATATTACCTATGTATTTTAGTATTTTATGTTTATCTTGTGTATTTTAATTTTATTATTTAGTATTTAATATTATATAAAATTATAAAATACTTTTATATACACAAATATATTTTTATTTTAATTTCATGATATATTTTATACATTTAATAAGATAAAAGAATATATTATATAGGTATACACATAGGTATAATACCTGTATGATCTATATATGTTTATTTTTATTTTGAGTTTTCTTTAAGTTTTTAGTCCCATTTTAATGTACATAATTATTATAAGTAATGTTTACAATATTATAAAAATATAAAAATATAAAAATATAAAAATAATGAATAAAGAATAAATTGAATATTTTAATCTGTACAATGTACAATGTGGGTCCAAAACTCAACTTTCAAACCGTAGCTCCGTCAAATGCGAAACCACCGCCATTAAATAGCTTATTTTCTTCTATATACAATTAAAGGTGAGTTTGATGCATTTGGAGTTTCCAGTCGTGAGATACGGGTCTGGGAAGTTGGGATTCTGGATTTTTATTCAGACCATAACTTTTTATTTGTACATTATTTTTCTGTGAAATCAATTTTGTATGTTTCTTTATAAAATTATCTACAACTTTTATGTACAAAGTTTCTTTATTTGAGGTATAAAAAGTGGAACCAAAAATAGGTCCCAAAATGAATAAAGAATGAATAAAATGAAAGGGATTTTATTGGTATTTTTGGCCCTTATCTCCCCCTACTTTATTCCTTGTCGACCTATTCATCAAGATGCCTAGGTCTCGGGGTTTTGGGTCATAAAATATTTACAATATTTTATTCTTTTTCTTTTCTTTTATTTATTCTATAATTTTGGCTTTAATTACAGTATTTTATACACTATTTAGATGCACATGCATGAATGCTAAGATGATGATTTTAATGCTATTTACAGGCATTTGCTAGGGTTTTTGGTGCCAAAATGATAGAATAAAGATGATGAAATGTGGATTCATCATCCCCCTATACTTTACCTTTGCTAGTCCCTAGCAAACACTTATGCAATAGGTGCAAAAAAGAAAAGAAAGAAAAGAAAAAGAAGAACTTGGATTTAATTTGATTATCAAACTTGTCTTCATAAAATCAAAGTTTGGAGCTTAAGTCGGACCTTTGGAATTTTAGTGCGGGCGGAACCTTAGTGAGAACCGTGTTTGAAATTCAACAGTCCTTGAGAATCCCAAAACTCGGTCCAAGTCTCCTCAATAGCCAGGTCAGAAATACTTCAACTCATACGCAACTCTTACGACTATGAATCTGACTCGTACAGTGTAAGTGATGGTGGCTCTCCCCAACTAGAATGACAAAGAGACTGACTTCTCCAGTACGACAACCCAATGATTCCCAAATCCAATAACTCCATCCTCGAGGAGCGGGGTATTCCCTTCTAAGTTCAAGTGGCAACCAGCTCAAGCGGAGGGGATGAAGAGAAGAATGGACGGTAGCCAGTGTAGCTACCTATCCTGGGATGCAAGACCAGTGTAGTCAAGTCATCCTGCTGCAGGCTCATATGATATGACTTTGGAACTCAAGCTTGCTTATTGACTTTGTACATACTTTACAGGCTTTTTTTTTTATTTTTGTACATGCCTGAACTTTTTTTTTGAAATACTATATACAACAGCATTTACATAAGGAGTTTTTTCCCTCTTGAGCCAGTAGACTATCCCTCTTTTGAAGCTTTATTGCAACCCACAGCCTCCTGTCTTTAGACTTCCTTATCACTGGACGGGTTGGGTGCACTTCCCTCCCTAGAGGAGGACAAATGTTTCCACTTGTGTGCGTCTCATACCGGCAAATCCAATCCCCTCACCACTCCAACTGAGTTGAGCCATGTGAATGGTGCAGGTGTCCAAGTTAGGTCATTATCGACAAGCGTCGTGCGTGTGCTCCGAAATACTCTACTTAGGCAGTCAAGAATCCATTGAACCAAGTCCCGTGATCCTCAAAGAATTAAGTCAGCTAGACCTGAAGCACCTCAAACCTAGTTCCTATAAGGTTCCTGTTATTAGGTGGATTTTAAGGTCCAATCAAGCTCCAATCTTCAGATTTTACTTAGACTTGTTCAACTATCAAACTCAATTTGAAAAATGCGAATGTTATGCAATGCAATGCAGAAAATATTTTTGTGATGCATTTTTCAAAGATTTTGAACTTTTTATGGATTTTTTGAAAACATGATGCATGCATTTTTTTGTATTTTTCAAAAAGATTTTTCAGATTTTTTTGGGTTTTAGTTTTGCAAATGTTTTTGGGATTTTTGAAAGTAAAAAGATTTTGGCCGAAAACTAGGTTGAAAATATGTACACGGAGTGCTTCTTATATATACAAGAAATGGATTTTAAGAGTGGTCATATATACATATAGTGGATTTTGGTGAGATGTATGCATTCCTCAAACTTATTTGACACAAGCTTTTTCACACAATTTTTGAAAACTATAGTCCAAAATAATTTTTACAAACATTTTACAAACAAGTACACACATTTGAAAATCATTTTGCAAAGGTTTTCAAAACAGTATATATAGGTTTTTCAAAATATTTTTGCAACCATTTTTCAAACCATTTACAAATCATTTTTCAAACCATTTGCAAATCATTTTCAAACATTTTATTTCACACAAAGAAAATAAATTTTACAAACCACACAATTTTACAAAGGTTGAAAACATGTAACAAAACATTTTCAAAATTGTTTTCAATAGATGTTCACAAAGATTTTCAAACTATTTTTCTAACATTTTGCAAAAAACATTTTCACCTGATTTATTAATCAATAATTACAAAAAGAATTTGAGGAATGATAACATCTTTTTATTAAAGGTTTTTAATGAATTTAAAAGAATGATTAGCCATATTATTAAGAAAATACGAAAGTATGAGTTATGGCTAAAGTATATACGCAGTATATACGACCCCCCTATACTTAGCTTGAGCTATGTCCTCATAGATCGGAGAGAAAAGGGAATACATAACTCGTACTAAGTATAGACAAGTCTAAATAATAAAGGAATGAGGAAATGAATCAAAGAATGAACCAATGAGGAGTTGACCGTCCCCCCTATACTTAGGATCAACTAATCCTAAGTATAGCAGACTGTACACAACGCAGGGAGGGTCAAGGGTGGGAATGAACAGATCGTACTCGGGTTGTCTCCCCCCTATACTTAGGGTAAAATATCCCTAAGTATAGACAAGAAGAGGAGACAATGGAGAGGATAGAGAAATAGAGAAATTCAGGGTGCACGCCCCCTATACTTAGGACAAAGTACGTCCTAAGTATGGAAAACTGTCTACAAGGGCGGCACCTTTTTGATAGATAAAGAAAATAGAAAAGGAAAAGAAGAAAAGAAGAAAATAAATCAACAGATGAAAGAGTGATATGGACAGATGATCTGTACATCGGAAGATAGAAGTGATCACCATGTATGAGATGCAGATGATATGAGTCAAAGGGCACATCTCATACCAGAAGAATGGGGGCAACGTCAATGGTCGGCGGATCATGATCTAGATATAGCTTCAGGCGTTGACCATTGACGCGGGAAGGTAGAGGAAGATGACGGTTCGGATATGTCGATGCTGCCATTGTCATGTACCTTCCTGACCACATAGGGACCTTTCCACTTGCTCTGCAACTTCCCTGGGAATAATTTCAGCCTGGAATCAAACAACCATACTCTCTGATCTGGCTCAAACTGTTTATGGCTGATATGGGAATCATGCCATGTCTTCACTTTCTCTTTGTACTGTAGGCTGTTGGAAAAGGTTGTATCTCTCAGTTCTTCCAGGGCTGCCAATTCTGCTCTTCTCTGGTCTCCCATACTCTTGGGATCTAAAAGTAACTCAGTGACTGCCCAGAAAGATTTGTGCTTGATCTCCACTGGCAAATGGCACGGCTTGCCATAGACGAGTCGAAAGGGAGATGTCCCCAATGGATTCTTGAAAGAAGTCCGATAAGCCACAAGACCGAGTCCAAAAGTAGTGACCAATCCTTTCGGTCTGGGCGGACAACTTTCTGCAAGATTGTTTTTATCTCCCTATTCGAAACTTCGGCAAGACCATTAGTCTGAGGGTGATACGGTGTGGCAACCCGATGGTTAATGCCGAACTCGTCTGCAAGGGCCCTAACTTTGTCATTGATGAAATGAGACCCCCCCCCCCATCTGAAATCAAGACTCTAGGTACCCCGAACCGTGAAATGATATTTTTCCTCAAGAATTTGCATACGATTTTAGCATCTGCGGCTCGGGCGGGGATGGCCTCAACCCATCGACGGCATAATCCACAGCGAGCAAAATATGCTCGAATCCCTGACTCTTAGGAAATGGGCCCATTAAATCAATCCCCCATACATCAAAAACCTCACAAAAGTGAATGGGTTGCATGGGCATCATGTCTCTCTGTCTGCTGGTTCCCATTTTTGACAGTCAGTACATCTCTTCACGAACTCATCAGAATCCTTGAAGAGAGTAGGCCACCATAGGCCGGATTGAAGCACTTCCGTGCTGTTCTTTTTCCAGAATGATGTCCTCCTGCCTCAAGCTTGTGGCAGTATGTGAGGACGCTATGATGCTCTTCCTGAAGAATGCACCTCCTCCAGATACTGTCCCCTCCTTCATGATAAAGGATGGGATCCTCCCAATGGTAAAACTTCGCCTTCTCTAGGAAGGTCTCAAGTTTCTGCCTGGGCCAACCTTGTGGGATTGTCTTGGCGACAAGATAGTTCACAATGTCAGCGTACCACGGGAGCGAGGTGACAGCCAAGATCACCTCATCTGGAAATGTCTCTGTGATAGGTGCGCTGGGCTCAGATTCCTCAAGATTCTCCAATCTGGAGAGATGATCTGCCACCACATTCTTGACTCCAGGCTTATCCTTAATCTCAATATCAAATTCCTGGAGTAGAAGGATCCATCTGGTGAGACGTGCTTTGGCATCCTTCTTAGCCATTAAGTACCGGATGGTGGTGTGATCAGTGTAAATAGTCACTCTGGATCCGAGAATATACGATCGATACTTATCAAGAGCGAAGACTGCGACCAGCATCTCTTTCTCAGTCACAGTGTAATTCCGCTGAGCGGCATCTAAAGTCTGGCTGGCGTAGTGAATGGCAAACGGTAAACCATCCCTCCTCTGTCCAAGCACAGCCCCAACGGCAAAATCCGAAGCATCCGTCATGATCTCGAATGGAAGAGACCAATCGGATGGCTGAAGGACAGGAGCTGAAACAACCATATTTTTGAGAGTCTCAAAAGATGCCAGACACTTATCATTGACAATAAACTCGGTGTCTTTTGTCAGCAAGTTAGTAAGCGGTCGGGCAATCTGACTGAAGTCCTGAATGAACCATCGGTAGAAACCGACATGCCCCAGAAAAGACCGCAACTGACGCAAGTTGGACGGCGGATTGAGTTTTCTGATGATATCCACCTTAGCAGGATCGACCTCCATGCCCCTGTTGGAGATGATATGACCAAGGACCGTCCCTTGAGTCACCATGAAGTGACTCTTCTCCCAAGATAAAACAAGATTGACCTCTATGCAGTGCTGAAGCACACGGTCTAGGCAGTCAAGACAAGCATCGAACCCGTCGCCATAGACCGAGAAGTCATCCATGAAGACCTCTAAACAGTCACCCACCATGTCCGAGAATATGGACAACATGCACCTTTGGAATGTCGCTGGAGCGTTACATAGACCAAAGGGCATCCGTCTGAAAGCATACGTCCCAAACGGACAGGTGAATGTCATTTTCTCCTGGTCTTCGGGCGCAATGACCACTTGATTGTATCCAGAGTACCCATCAAGAA